>WHVA01000167.1:0-210974 GCA_015179125.1 Gautieria morchelliformis | reverse complement strand
GGACTTTGACGGAGATCGGGAGAAGGGACGCGCATTCTTCAACACATGCAGCATCTACTTCGCAATTGTCGGAGACCTCTTTCCGAACGACCAGGCTCGGATTCACTGGACGTTGTCCTTTTTCAAATCGGACCGCGCAGCCCGTTTTGCAAACAAGGTGATCCGACATGAAGCAAAGGGCAAGGGGAACTACTTCCGGGACTGGGACGCGTTCGAGAAAACATTTTCCGACAGTTCTGCCCGAAAAACGAGCAGCTCACAGCCCTTACAAAGCTCGAGGGGACGAGCTGGTACCAGCCAAAGATCCGGTCGATGACTACATCGATCGCTTCCAGGAGCTCATCGACCTTGCGGAATATGACGACGACAAGACAATCGTCATCAAATTCCGACGAGGACTTGATCCGACGCTCCAGAACCAAGTTGCGCTGCTTGGGATGGAACTCCGGATTTTGATGACCCGGAAGGGTGGTACCAAGCCGCGCAGAAGGTTTCTCGGAACAGGGACGCAAATGAGGCCTTCGTGGAGACGAGTCGGAACACGACACGCAGTTCGCTCGTCCTACTCCACCTGTGCCAAAACCCGGAAGCGCATTCATTCCCACACGGAACTTATTTCCGATGCTTGCTCCGCCTGCTCCTATTAGGAACCATAGCCTCCTCCCTCGAAGAGTGGCCCTGCCCCGATGGATGTTGACCGCATGCGCGGAAAAGGCCACGGAACTATCACCTGCTTCCGCTGCCGACAACCAGGCCACTATGCTCGCGAGTGCCCCCAAGCCTTTGATATCCGGCTTATGACCACAGAGGAAAACTCGAGATCCTTCCAGAGTTCCTCGCACTTGCAGACATAAACGAGTGCCCACTGCGGAAGAACTTTCCGAAAATGCGGAACATGGTCTACTGGAAGCGGAAGATGCGTCGGATTTTGTGACACGCAGCGGGTGAGATGTGTGCCCCTGCTGCCTGTACATAACCGTTTGCCTGTCTTGAAGTAGAGAATGAAAAGCCCCCACTCCCCTCACTTCGTACAGACCCACCGGATAAAGTCACACAAAAACCAAATCTGACACCCCGTCCATCCCGCATCCGCCCTTGGAGAGACGCCTTCCGAAGCGCTATGTTGTTGCTGCCACCCTGGCCCCAAGTCACTAGTCATTAAGGTAGAGATCCAGACGACCGATACGGCGGAAGTCAAATCCGGACCCGCCCTTGTCGATTGCGGGGCCACTGGTCAGTTTATGGACCGGGACTATGTGGAACGGAACCGACTGACCACGCGGAAGTTGCAACGTGCAATCCCAGTGTTCAATGTGGATGGAAGCCCCAATGAGGCAGGTCCATCACGGAGATAGTGGACACAATTCTCCGCTACGATGGACACTCGGAACGCACTTCCTTCGCTGTCACCAGCCTGGGGAAGCAAGACATCATCCTCGGGTTTACCTGGCTTCAAGAGCACAACCCGGAGATCAATTGGCAGACTCGGAAGGTACTGATGAGTCGGTGTCCAGCCAAGTGTCACATGTGCCGGTCGGAAGTGCGGAAGGAGCGCCAGGAGCAGCGGAAGACCGAACGGCTCATACAGACATGTCGTTCCGGCCCCCATCCACTGCTTGCAGAAGAAGACTCGGAAGCGGAATTTGACCCGGATCCCCCTTCCAATTCCGATTCCGACGCCATCCGACTCGGCCTGGAAGACACTCTGACGGAAGGGGAGCGCTTGCTGTACGTAAACCTTCCGCCGGAGGCGGAACACATCCGCGCCACCGGAAATATTTCGCAACGCCTTGCTGAAGCCTCTAAGAGGTATGATAGAGTGGAGGCGGAAATTCCGGAGTACCTGCGGGAGTTTGAGGACGTCTTTTCCAAGGAGTCGTTTGATACCCTGCCTCCACGGAAGCTGTGGGACCACGCCATCGAGTTGGAGCCTGGGTCAAAGCCCACCAACTGCAAGGTCTACCCGCTGTCGCCCAAGGAGCAGGTAGAGCTCGATGCATTCCTTGCGGAAAACCTCCGTACAGGGAGGATCCGCCCCTCCAAGTCACCCATGGCATCTCCGGTGTTCTTCATCAAGAAGAAGGATGGCTCGCTCAGACTTGTGCAGGACTACCGGGCCTTGAATGCGATCACGATCAAGAACCGGTACCCCATTCCACTCATTTCCGAACTGATCACACAACTCCGCGGGGCGAGGTACTTCACTAAGCTGGATGTCCGCTGGGGCTTCAACAATGTCCGGATCCGAGAGGGAGACGAGTGGAAGGCCGCATTCCGCACCAATCGAGGACTCTTTGAGCCACAGGTCATGTTCTTTGGCCTCACCAACAGTCCCGCCACATTCCAGACGATGATGAATGACATTTTCCGTGACATGATAGCAGAAGGGGTTGTCTGCGTCTACCTCGATGACATCCTCATTTTCACGAAAACAATGTCCGAACATCGGGAAGTCGTGCGGAGAGTGCTGGAACGGCTCCGGGAGTACAACCTGTGTCTCAAGCCGGAAAAGTGCGAATTTGAGCAGACGCGGATAGAGTATCTTGGGGTGATTGTGTCGGAAGGGAAGGTGGAAATGGACCCAGTCAAAGTTTCCGGTGTATCGGATTGGCCCGTGCCGCGAAACAAGAAGGAGGTCCAGTCCTTCATTGGGTTTGTCAATTTCTACCGGCGGTTCATCAAGGACTTCTCCTGCCACGCCCGTGCCCTCTTCGACCTCACCAAGAAGGAGGTTGGATGGCGGTGGGGAGAGCCGGAACAGACTTCCTTTGACAAACTCAAGGAGCTGATCACTTCCGCTCCGGTCCTGATCTTTCCCGACGACTCTCGCCCTTATCGAGTCGAGGCGGATTCTTCCGACGCAGCTACCGGAGCGGTCTTGTCACAGCAGTCATCGGAAGATGGTGGGGGGTGGCATCCGATTGCCTTCTTCTCTAAGAGCCTTAGTCCGGTCGAGCGGAACTATGAGATCCATGACAAGGAGATGCTGGCAATCATCCGAGCGCTGGAGGAGTGGCGACACTTCCTCGAGGGTGCTCTATGCCCATTTGAGATCTGGACAGACCACAAGAACCTCGAGTATTTCCGCACGTCTAAGAAGCTGAACCGACGACAAGCACGGTGGTCCCTACACCTGTCCCGGTTTGACTTCATGCTCCACCACCGCCCCGGCCGCACCATGGGCAAGCCCGATGCCCTATCCCGCCGCGCGGATCACGGAAGCGGAAGTGGAGACAACGCGGATATGACACTGCTCCGCCCAAGTCTCTTTGCAATCCGTGCCCTAGAAGGAGTAACTGCAGTTGGGGCGGAAGCGGAAATGCTCCGGGATATCCGGAGGCAGTACCGGAATGGAGAGAAGGAGGAGTCGGTGGTGAAGGCAGTGGAGGAACTCCGGAAAGGGCACTCACGGTCTGTACGGGCAGCGGAATGGTAGGAACGTGATGGACTGCTCCACTTCAGAGGCAAGGTCTATGTTCCGGGTGGGGCGGACCTCCGCCGTCGCATCGTGTCCCAGCACCATGACACACGGGTCGCTGGGCATGCTGGCAGGTGGAAGACGCTGGAGTTAGTGGCTCGGAATTACTGGTGGCCTCAGATGTCCCGCTACATCGGACAGTACGTGAAGACGTGTGACCTTTGTCTCCGAACCAAAGCGCAACGACGTCCGCCCGTCGGAGAACTTGTTCCGCTCCCGATTCCCGAATCCCGCTGGGACACCATCAGTGTCGACTTCATCGTTGAACTCCCAGAGTCTCATGGCTACGACGCGATCATGAACGTCGTGGATTCGGTGAGCAAGGTGTCCCACTTCATTCCGACGCACACGACGATCACCGCCCTCGGAGCGGCCCGCCTGTTCCTTGCACATGTCTGGAAGTTGCATGGGCTCCCGAAGCAAGTTGTTTCCGACCGAGGTCCGCAGTTTGTCGCGGAACTGACTCGGGAGCTCTACCGCCTGCTCGGCATAAAGCTGGCTACCACCACAGCGTACCATCCGCAGGGTGACGGACAGACGGAACGGGTCAATCAGGAGTTAGAGCAATATCTCCGCCTCTTTGTCAATGAGAGGCAGGATGACTGGGATGAGTTACTTCCGCTGGCGGAATTCCAATACAACAACCATGTCCATTCCGCCACACAACAGACTCCCTTCATGCTTGACTCCGGACGACACCCGCGGATGGGCTTCGAACCACGCCAGGCTGAGTCCCGACTCGAGACGGTCAATGAGTTCCGAGACCGCATGGACTCCACCCTTTCGGAAGCCAAGTCGGCCCTTGCGAAGGCCAAGGATGACATGGCAAGGTACTACAACCGACGCCGGGTTCCTGCCCCAGAGTACCAAGTTGGAGACAAGGTGTACCTAGATGCAAGTGACATCCGCACCACACGCCCTTCGCAGAAGCTTGCCCACCGCTACCTTGGGCCCTTCACGGTGACGCGGAGGGTTGGACGGAATGCATACCGCCTCCGACTTCCGATGTCCATGTCCCGCCTCCACCCCGTCTTCAACGTGGTGAAGTTACTCCCTATGCTTGAGGACCCAATTCCACATCGGAAGGCTCATCCGCCACCTCCGCCAGAAATTGTAGATGGGGAAGAGCACTACGTGGTGGAACGGATCCTGGACAGCCGGTTTGTGCGAGGACGACTCCAATTCCTCGTGAAATGGGAAGGGTATGGGTACGAGGAGAATTCTTGGGTCCCGGAGCAAGATGTTTCCGCTCCTGACAAACTCCGGGAGTTCTATAGGACACATCCAGGTGCCCCTCGCCGAATCCGCTCGCTGGCATTTCAATCCCTTGTGTCCCGTGCTTCGAGGACGCAGCACGCTAGAGGGGGGGTGATGTCAGGGGACACCCTGTTTTCCATTTCCAGTTCCGACACCACACCCAGTTCCGACTCCGCTTCCGGTTCCGATTCCATCTCCGCATCCGCTTTCGGGAACGATTCCGCTTCTGGGAGAACTTCCACCAGTTCCGTTCGCCTTGCCAGTTCCACTCCAATTTCCGACTTCCGCCCCGGAACAGTGTCGGAAATCAAGCGACTCGCATAATAGGTGGCATCAAGGGTCGATCAAGGGTCAGGGGGATGCAGGGTTGATGGCGGGTGCCAAGTGTTGTCCCTGGCTGCGCAGCGTGGTATAATACGGGCTCGCTGACATTGGGGGTCCTTAGACTTTTCTCTTTGGATTTCCCCTTGTCAGGTGAGAACCCCCTCTCTTGTATGCTCTGTTCATTTATACATACTTTGGATTTCCCCTTGTCAGTTGTGTGGTAGTGTGATCTCCACGACTAGCCAGGGTTGCCCTTACAGGTTCAGGGTAAGGTAAAACAATGGCAAAGAACAAGGGGTCGGGAAAACATATCTGACAATGAAACACAAGGAGGGCCGGACATATGGTCTTGATGAACAGTGAGGTGGGTCCGGTGGGTCCGAGTAATAGAGTCAAAAGAACAAGGGAATAGAACAATGGGCGGAATGTCGGAAATATCGGAGGGGCGGAAAGTATTGTGGAACTGAAGGTCGGAAGTCGGAAATGAACGGTCATAACACTATCTGCTTCAAAGATAGATGCATACTCGATTCGACTTCAGTCTGAAGTTTGAATCATATTTCTATTCAACATATTCCCTAAATACTCTTACTCTTTTCACTCCCCCTCTGTATAGAACTTCCGCGGCCCCCACCCCGCCATCATTTTGATTGGATATTATAATATTATCATCATGGATATCACAATGTTGAAAAGATTACAATTATTTTCAGAATCACTGCCATAGCATAAATGCTTAGTAGTATCATACATTTTACCTGTCTTTCTCCAGATCCCCCTTCAGCAAATTCATATCTGTGATAATTATTCTTCTTAATAGGAATCTCTAATAGTATATCCTTTTGCATATGATGGATCTAATAATATTATACTGATTTGTTTATCCAACTGTTCTTTAGCTTTGTTTGTTTCTCTAGTATCTTCTCCTCTGGTAGCACTCGTCCACAAAGGCTACTGCGTCTTCCCCTCGGTTCTTGTCCGTAACCTCTAACAGGCTGGCATTGTAGAACTGGTAAGCTATCGCCGACAAGGGGCACCCTTGGTCCATGCCCCTCTGGATTGGTGTCGGTGGGGCCCGATGATCATCAAACTTGAGGACTGCCACTTGCCCCTCTACCTTGCGCTGAATCCACTCTGTGTATTCTGGCGGCATGCCCTTGCAGTGCATGTTATGTATCAGTTGGCTCAATATGATACTGGGGAAAGCCCCCTTTATGTCTAAGAACAGCGCTCCCATTACTTTGCCCCTTCTCCATGTGTTTTTTGCCCCGGTTGAGGTAATGTATCGCATCTGTCGTTGTCCTGCCCGGTCTGCACCCAAAATGATTTTCTGGGAGTAGTTTGTGCACCTCCGCCATCTTGGTTAAGTCCTCCGCCACGCATGCTGACAATACCTTACCCAGTGTATCTAGTAGTGCTATTGGTCTGTATGCCCCCGGCACTGTGTAGTCAGTCTTTCCTGGCTTACGCAGCACCAGGACTTCTGAGTCTCTCCATAGTGCTGGGTACACCTTCAGGTCGAATGTGGCTCTGAAGAGCAGTCTGATATATGGCATCAGCGTGCATATGCAGCGTTTGAGCACTATATTCGGTATGCCGTTCGCCCCTGGGGCCTTGAAAGGGTTCAGCCGCTCGATGGCTCTCTGTATTTGCTCATCCATCAGTGGTTCGTATCTGAATGCAGGAGGTGGGTACTCATGGTCCGGTGCTGTGAGTGTTCTGTTGGCACGCAGTGTGGGAAAGAAGGTCTCCAGTAGCATCTGCGACTTGTCCTCGTTGGTGCTGGCTGTCCAGATCGACCTGTTTTCACACTTGGTGGTGAGTGTTGGTATCCTTGCCTTTCCCCCATCGCTTGATTCACCCGTTGCAAACCGGTTCGCCGGTCCAGACTGTATGGTTGTCTGCAGTTGCCAGGAATGCCTCCCAATGCTCTTGTTTCACCTCTCTATGGCTGCTGCGTACCGGTTTCTTGCTGTATTATAGCTTGCATGCGCTGGGTCTGTGAGATCGTTGCGCCGGCTATGTGCTTGTCGGGCTAGCTTCCTGGTGGAGCTTCTCATGGCAGAAAGCTCCTTCGTCCACCAACGCTTAATGTACGGGGAGGGCTTGGTTTTTGGGACTAGTTTTTCCATCGTGTCAGCTATCACTGTGTTTACTGCTTCCAGCAGGTTGTCAAACTCCTGCTTGCATTTCGGTGCATCAGCTGGAGTTGTTTCTAGTCTTACAGCCAGCCTCTCATTGTACTTTTCCCAGTCTACCTGCCTATAGTTGTGTTTGGCTGGGTCTAGCCTCGCCACCAGGGCTGCATCCACAGTCGTGTCTATTGGGATGTGGTTGCTACGTGCCGGCTGGTCCTCGGGGACGGCGGCGCATTTCGTGAGACTGTTCAGGAGCACCGTCAACATGAACACGTTGTCTGTTCTCATGTAGTTGCCTGTGGACTGCGCTATCAGCGTCGGTATGCCTCTTGGGAGTGCCATTAGGAGGTCCCTTTCCACCGTCACATCTAGCAGAACTTGGGCTGTGTCGAGGTTGCCTTGTGTGAACAGGTGTGCATTTCTAGGCTCATCCCATTGTGGGTGATGCCAATTAAAGTCCCCTACCCAAATCATGCCTGCCAGTGGATCGTGTCTTGCTTGCGTTCTCGACTCGTCTGTAAATACGCGTTAGTGATTTGTAGACTTTCGGAATGTGTGCAGTCGCAGTAGAAGTTAAATATAATCATGACACCTAGTTGCGTTCTAATCTTGACTCCCATGACATCCAGGTGCCCCACATCGACTGCCTCCCATGCATTGGTCACGATGCGTCTATATTAGCAGCATGGAGTGGGTACATTTTTCTTTGTCTATGTAGTGCGTGCCCGGGTAGATGCTGTACCAGTGTGGGCTTGCATGGGTGTTTCCCAGGAAGTCTATGTAAGGCTCCTGGATGGCGAGGATGTCGTACTTGCTTGGCGGGCTTTTCCCTAGAAGGTTGTTAGTAGCGTGCAGAGATTTGTTAACGTTCTGTTGTCTTATCCTTAGCGTGTTTGGCTGTGCTGGGTTGTTGCTCATATCACAGTGGCTCTGTTGATGTTCGCTTGCGACTCCACTCTGTCTCCTCCTGCGCTGGCTCCGAAATGCTCATTGATAGTGGTCTGCCTGGACCCAGGTCTGCTAGCCATCCTCAATGTGCTCCTCTCTGGTGGCCCCTTCCACCCACTGTCTCTGTGTCCAATTTTCAGGTTTGCTGTTGCTTGCCTCTGCGGGGCACTAGGGGGTCTCGTTTTATGCTGGTGTTGGCTGCCGGTGTGTGTTGCCTGTGTTGCCTGCTGCCGCCCCCTCTCCATTATTGCCTGGCTGGCTCGTACATCGTTCATGCTCGCTGGCACCTGCCCCTCGATCTCCCCGGTCCCCCATGCTTGGGCACCTTGTTGCTCCCAGGTCCACGGGTTCTCATCTGGGAAAAACCTGTATGTGCTCTCTGGGTCCACCTGCTCTATTCTTTCGCTCGCTGTGATGAACTTGGGGCAGGTCCTGTCCCACGACGCATGTCCCATCTCATTGCAGCTGATGCACTTGTATTTGTCAGGGTTTGTTTCCTCGCAGGCTGCTGTCCTGTGTCCCTTCCCGCATGTGCCGCAGGTCTCCTCGCCATCGCAGGCTGCTGCTAAGTGCCTTGCGTATCTCTGACATTTCAAGCATCTGTATGGCCCCCTGTTCGCCACTGCCGTGGTGGTAAACTGGGCTATTAGGTGCGCCGTTTTTTGCCCCGGGCTGCGCCTCTTCATGGGCTTTATCCACCTCGTTGAGAGGAGTGTGCCATCAGGTAGTCCTGAGTCATGTTCGATTCTCGCGTGCTCTGCCAGCGTGTCCAGGAGTGGCTGACTGGGACGTACTCCACGATGACCGACACAGATCTTTCTTTTGCTACTGCTGACGTGCTGAAATTGCAAAGGAAGAGGTCCTTGTGGGTGTGGATGTAGCTTGCTGCCCCCTGCGTTTCCAAGTCGAAGACTAGCCCCCCCGTTTGCCAGTCTTTTCACCCCTACGAACCTTGGCTCCCCTTCCTCTTCTGTCCTGTCCATTTGCTCGACCACCTCATTGGCTTTGGCTACGAGCTCTTGCTCTGTTAACCCCTCGAAAGGGTCCATCTCTGTGGTTGGGTCCTTGTCCACCAGTACCTGGCGGCCTCTTGCCTTCACTCTAGCCAGGGTGTTGGGGTGCGAGAGTGGGACCGTGCCCTTCAGTGCCGCCATGTATGACTATTTGACATCAAGATCCGCAGCACACTAGATGAAAAGGTTGACATTTGGGTGTGTATATAGTGACATTAGCAGTCGGGGTGGATCTAGGATGTGGAATGGATGCAACGCATCCAAGAAACATCTCTGGTGCCCTGAGACTACTTAAGTAACGCCTCCCTGAGGATTTTCAGAAGTGCAGTGGCCGTCCTTTCCTGGATCGCGAGAGCCCTGTCCTGCCGATCCAGCAGATTTGCATGGAAGATTTCCGTCGCCTTCTCACTCTGCTCATCCTGCTCATCCTGCTCATCTTTTCTCTCGAGCAGCTTGACCATCCTTTCCATGTCACGTGCTGAATGGACATGACTCGTCCACTCGTTGCTCTCGGCGCTGGAATCACTGGATTCACCATGATCCCGTTCATATTTGTTCTCGAGCAGCTTGACCATCCTTGCCATGTCATGTGCTGAATGGACATGACTCATGTTCATGAGTCGTGTCCGCTTGTTGCTCTCGGCGCTGGAATCACTGGATTCAGCATGCTCAACCTCGTCATGCTGATTCCCCTTGTTGCATGCGGTAAATTTTTCATGCGCCTTGCGCATTTTTGATGCCAGAGCAATGGCTGGGCTGGAGGGTGGGGTGGAGGGGTGAGATGAGGTGGGTGTGCTAAGTGGTTCTGATCTGTTGGTGGTGTCCACGAGATGGAATGGATTGATCACAGCATCAGCAGTCGAGAGAGGGATAGGCTTCATCGTTGTCGCGTTCTTAATGTAGTCCTGGAGCGGACGCGTGTGGTGGATACAAGTGGACACATTCTGAGATAGAAAATTCTCACACTGAGTCAGTAATTTTTAGCTATGCCAGAATATTCCGACCTAATAATTATTGGTAACATATACTCTCTACTCTAATGGTGTGCCGTGACGGCACTCCTAGCCGAAAGAGACAGCAATGTGTGACCCAATGGTGACAGAATGTGACGGTTTGTGACAAAATCGCACGGCATCGTGTTCAAAGTCCTGTACAGCGGCCTCTGCTACGCAGGGCTCCCTTAAAAATTAAGAGCACCTTACAGAGAACAAAATAACATTTGTAGTTTATAATCCATCCACTTTTCAGGTCTGCCTAGACTGGCATTCCGGTGCAGTAAGCAGTTTTATGCAATTTTCAAACTCCTGGTACCCGATAGTATCTGGAGATACAGCCTCAATGGCTCAACCAATCCAGGCACACCTTGGTGAGTCAGGAGTACATGACTCAGCCAAGCTGTGCTATGGCACATGACCCCTTTCAGTGAGTCATTCCTGACAAATCAAGCTCTGATTGGTAGGAAGCATGGTAGAGTCCCCTGGAAACAGCCAGTTTCTTCCACAAGCTTCTTCCCCCATTCCATTAATAGATAGAAGGTTCTACCTGCTTACTAAGCTCTTGTACATTACAATATAAAAGGAGGCCCTTTGCCTGCCCTTTGAGCAATCAATCTACCCATCTTCTATCCTACACAGCTTGTGTGACTTGCACATCTTACCTAAGTTCCTAACCCGAACTAGAATACTACTCTTACTTAGAGTAACTATTCTTAGTTAAGTAGTTGCTTTACTGCTTAGCCACTTAGCCTAACATGCTGGGTGAAACTCTACAGAGTGAGGTTGGCAATCGATTTTCTTGTCAATTAGCACTCCAATACCCGAGACGAGCTGTTCAGTTGATTTTCCTGTTCAGTGACTTTCACAAGTCAAGTCAAGTTGTGCGCGAAAGCCACTTCACATTACTCTCTCGTTATTGCAGTGCATTGACGTTGGTCGACCCAATCCACTTACAAACTCTCTTGCAGAGCCTATTCCCTCTTTATTAAAAGGAATACTCTTGGACCCCGATAGTGTCCTTGAACCTACACACTCTTTTAGTTTATTGTTCAGTGCAGCTAAGAAACACATTGCCTTCTATCTGTAATAACTTGGACTAGTTATTACACAGATTGCAACCAAGGTACAAATATTAAATTATTTCCAGAGTTGTGCTGCTGCATTGAACTGGTATTCTACTAGTCGTGTAAACGACACGTTCTGATAGACAGAGGCGTTAGCAATAACACCAAAGTCTTGAAGGGTTCCAAAACAACAACGCAGGCAGCAGCAGCATCGGGCTCAATGAAGCACTGCTGGGATGTCCAGGCATGTCCTTGCGGAGACACTCGCGAGCGGGAACATGAGGTGTGCGGGCATGGCCGTTGAGTATGGGGCTCAATGTCTGGGAGAAGCTGTCGTTCCCTGTGAGTAAGGCATGAGAAAAATTGTTAGATGGCAACATGTAGATATGTAAATACATACTTTTGAGATCTTTACTTACTGTACTACAAATGGGCAAGTTGAGTTTGATACTGGAGGTTTAAGGAGGCATAACTCACTAAAAAATCCAGAAATCTTGGAGCCGTGGAGAGTTTCCGGTTGAGCTCGCTGCGTGCGACGATGGCGACAGTGGTTGATGTGATGCGGCGTTGCTGGAGATGGTCACGTGAACAGTTGAGACGTGGCTCGAGACACTGGATGTGGTTCCGACGGGTAGGACAGGTGTCCATAGCTCACCCACAGTCATGTTTTGCAGCTAAGTAAGAATTATGTGTAATATTATCCATAGTACTGGTCCTCTCTGCAAAACATACCTACTTAGCTTCTGCAACCCGGCTGGTTACCCTAGTGCTAAGATGGTATGACTAACCAGGCACTACAGGTGAAATTTTATGAGGCTTCCCAAGGAAAGAAGTCTATCTGCGAGTTCATATGGAACCTATGCTCCCTAGCAACGAGATTACCTGATATAACGAAGTTCCACCTCGTCCAGCAGCTATGGAACGGAGCAAACAGCTACCTAAGATTAGAATGGACGAAAGCGGGAATGTCGGATGAATATACGGAACGTGAAACCCTGGAAGAAGCCGCTGAAAGGTTTGAACAGGCGGAACATGTTTTGGAACCCGTTGAACTAAACGTAAAACTGTGGTGTTAAACACAATTCTAAAGTTCAATCAGAGATTTGACTTTACAAGCACACGCAAGCTTCGAAACTATTTTAACAGAGAACCCAATTAAGAAATTATACTCCGGTGAACAATCAGAATCAGTATTGGTACAGGAAGTGTAGCAATAGAGATTTAACTGAACACGTGTAGTTCTTAGATTGTGCAATACTTTGTGAGGTCAAAGAATGTTTATAGGCGTCCAAGGGTCCAGATACTTTAAGGGGGAAAGCTACCTAGAGTCTTAGGACCGCGGGTTGAGTGAATTAAAGACAACAATAATCCCCAAGACGTGAAAAGATAGTTCTGCACTTGAACTCTTCCTCAGTTCAAGTATGTCACTATTCTCGTGGCTTTTCTGGTTTTCCAACTCAACAAACGTAGGATATTAACTCACTTACCCTGAGTTAGGTTAATATCTGCAGTGCGTTGATTGATCAAGAAAGATCAATAGAGTATATTAGTTTGTAGTATATATTATGTACGATAATATGAGATTATCGTACAATAATATTGCTGCCCAGGGAAATAATCTTTCCCACAGTTATTAGATGCACATGACTGACGCGTGTTTAGGACCATATATTCCGAACACGCTGCTCCATCCTCGCTGCTCTCCTTATGCCTCCTGTCAACCTCCACCAGCGAAAGACTCTTCTTGCCACTGTTGTGCCCCTCCTCCTCCTGCAACAACCTACTCCTGGCTCTGGAATTCACCCCTCTGGCACCACAACTGCTGAACCGACCAATGACCTGACCCCTGACGACACACTCTCCATCTCAGTCGCCTGCAGTTCTTTGCCCAAAGTGGTCCCACACCCAGAAGAGGGGGGCGAGCAGATAACGCCGGAGTACCTCCGGCAGATGAGTGAGGCCAAGTGCATCTGGAGGTTCAGGTGAGTATACACTACACGTGAACACTTGAACAAACTCACAAAAACCACATTAGGTTTACAGCAGGGGAACTTCAGCTCCTTGCAGATCTTTTGCAGCTCCCAAAACCTCTCATCACAGCCGCCGGGAGCTGCGCAAGTGCCCTCGAGGCGATCTCACTTCTTTGTGTACGCCTGCGGAGCCCAGAGGACCAGTGGTCCTTATACACGAAGTACCACTGTCTGTCAGGGGACACCCTGTTTTCCATTTCCAGTTCCGACACCACACCCAGTTCTGACTCCATTTCTGACTCCGGTTCCGGTTCCGATTCCATCTCTGCCCCCGCTTTCGGAAATGATTCCGCTTCTGGGAGAACTTCCACCAGTTCTATTTGCCTTGCCAGTTCCACTCCAATTTCCGACTTCCACTCTCGGAACAGTGTCGGAAATCAAGCGACTCGCGTAATAGGTGGAATCAAGGGTTTATCAAGGGTCAGGGTGGTCAGGGAGGTGCAGGGTTGATGGCGGGTGCCAAGTGTTGTCCCTGGCTGCGCAGCGTAGTATAATATGGGCTCGCTGACATTGGGGGTCCTTAGACTCTTTTCTCTTTGGATTTCCCCTTGTCAGGTGAGAATCCCCTCTCTTGTATACTCTGTTCATTTGTACATACTTTGGATTTCCCCTTGTCAGTTGTGTGGTAGTGTGATCTCCACAACCAGCCAGGGTTGCCCTTACAGCAGAAAACTCTCTCCCCTAGAGGACCGGCGGTCATACTGCGCATTGCATTTGCCATAGGTGCGTTCGGAATCAGAGACAGCGATTCGGAGATCGCAACCTCTTCCGCACACACAGCGTACGACAGCCCCTCTTCTTACATTGATCTCCCAACCCCAGAAATCCCGTCCCACATTTCTCCTTCCGACATGGATCCGGACGATCGTCTTTGGAATATGGAGGAGGAATTGACGTGGAACCGGATGAAGACCGACGCGATTGAAACAGCCTTACAAGCGATTTTGG
The DNA here is from genome assembly GCA_015179125.1 of Gautieria morchelliformis. Lineage (NCBI taxonomy): Eukaryota > Fungi > Basidiomycota > Agaricomycetes > Gomphales > Gomphaceae > Gautieria > Gautieria morchelliformis. The sequence goes on along the minus strand of WHVA01000167.1, from coordinate 196,779 downwards.
CTAAGTTAGATATTCCACAAAGTGGTGGAAATGAAATGCTGGACAATCCGGATTTCGGAAAAGCGGAAGAAGCGGAAGAGAGGATGTCCGCGAAAGCAAAGGTCAAACCCGCAACTCCGGCAGACTTTGACGGAGATCGGGAGAAGGGACGCGCATTCTTCAACACATGCAGCATCTACTTTGCAATTGTTGGAGACCTCTTTCCGAACGACCAGGCTCGGATTCACTGGGCATTGTCCTTTTTCAAGTCGGACCGCGCAGCCCGTTTTGCAAACAAGGTGATCCGACATTAAGCAAAGGGCAAGGGGAACTACTTCCGGGACTGGGACGCCTTCGAGAAAACATTTTCTGACCAGTTCTGCCCGAAAAACGAGCAGCTCACAGCCCTTACGAAGCTTGAGGGGACAAGCTGGTACCAGGCCAAGGATCCGGTCGATGACTACATCGATCGCTTCCAGGAGCTCATCGACCTTGCGGAGTATGACGACGACAAGACGATCGTAATCAAATTCCGACGAGGACTTGATCCGACACTCCAGAACCAAGTCGCGCTGCTTGGGGATGGAGCTCCGGATTTCAATGACCCAGAAGGGTGGTACCAAGCTGCGCAGAGGGTGTCCCGGAACAGGGAAGCGAATGAGGCCTTCGTGGAGACAAACCGGAACATGACACGCAGTTCCACTCGTCCTACTCCACCTATGCCAAAACCCGGAAGTGCATTCATTCCCACATGGAAAATATTTCCGACGGTTGCTCCCCCTGCTCCTATTAGGAACCATAGCCCTCCTCCCTTGAAGAGTGGCCCTGCCCCGATGGATGTTGACTGCATGCACAGAAAAGGCCACGGAACTATCACCTGCTTCCGATGCCGACAACCAGGCCACTATGCTCATGAGTGCCCCCAAGCCTTTGACATCCGGCTTATGACCATGGAGGAGAAACTCGAGCTCCTTCCAGAGTTCCTCGCACTCGCGGACATAAGCGGAGTGCCCACTGCGGAAGAAGTTTCCGAAAGTGCAGAACATGGTCCACCGGAAGCGGAGGATGCGTCGGATTTTGTGATGCGCAGCGGGTGAGATGTGTGCCCCTGCTGCCTGTACATAACCGGTTTGCCTGTCTTGAAGTAGAGAATGAAAAGCCCCCACTCCCCTCACTTCGTACAGACCCACTGGATAAAGTCACACAAAAGCCAAATCTGACACCCCGTCCATCCCGCATCCGCCCTTGGGAGAGATGCCTTCCGAAGCGCTATGTTGTTGCTGCCACCCCTGGCCCCAAGTCACTAGTCATTAAGGTGGAGATCCAGACGACAGATACGGCGGAAGTCAAATCCGGACCCGCCCGTGTCGATTGCGGGGCCACTGGTCAGTTTATAGACCGGGACTATGTGGAACGGAACCGACTGACCACGCGGAAGTTGCAACGTGCAATCCCGGTGTTCAATGTGGATGGAAGCCCCAATGAGGCAGGGTCCATCACAGAGATAGTAGACACAATCCTCCGCTACGATGGACACTCAGAGCGCACTTCCTTTGCAGTCACCAGCCTGGGGAAGCAAGACATCATCCTCGGGTTTACCTGGCTTCAGGAGCACAACCCGGAGATCAATTGGCAGACTCGGAAAGTACTGATGAGTCGATGCCCAGCCAAGTGTCACATGTGCCGGTCGGAAGTGCGGAAGGAGCACCAGGAGCAGCGGAAGACCGAACGGCTCATACAGACATGTCGTTCCGGCCCCCATCCACTGCTTGCAGAAGAAGACTCGGAAGCGGAATTTGACCCGGATCCCACTTCCAATCCAGATTCTGATTCTGACTCCGACGTCATCCGACTCGGCCTGGGAGACACTCTGGCGGGAGGGGAGCGCTTGCTGTGCATAAACCTTCCGCCGGAAGCGGAACACATCCATGCCACTGGAAATATTTCGCAACACCTTGCTGAAGCCTCTAAGAGGCATGATAGAGTGGAGGCGGAAATTCCGGATTACCTGCGGGAGTTTGAGGATGTCTTTTCCAAGGAGTCGTTTGATGCCCTGCCTCCACCGAAGCTGTGGGACCACGCCATCGAGTTGGAGCCTGGGTCAAAGCCCACCAACTGCAAAGTCTACCTGCTCTCACCCAAGGAGCAGGTAGAGCTCGATGCATTCCTTGCGGAAAACCTCCGTACAGGGAGGATCCACCCCTCCAAGTCACCCATGGCATCTCCGGTGTTCTTCATCAAGAAGAAGGACGGCTCGCTCAGACTTGTGCAGGATTACTGGGCCTTGAATGCGATCACGATCAAGAACCGGTACCCCATTCCACTCATTTCCAAACTGATCACACAACTCCGCGGGGCGAGGTACTTCACTAAGCTGGATGTCCGCTGGGGCTTCAATAATGTCCGGATCTGGGAGGGAGACGAGTGGAAGGCCGCATTCCGCACCAACCGAGGACTCTTTGAGCCCCAGGTCATGTTCTTTGGCCTCACCAACAGTCCTGCCACGTTCCAGACGATGATGAATGACATTTTCCGTGACATGATAGCAGAAGGGGTTGTCCGCGTCTACCTCGATGACATCCTCATCTTCACAAAAACAATGTCCGAACATTGGGAAGTCATGCGGAGGGTGCTGGAATGGCTCTGGGAGTACAACCTGTGTCTCAAGCCGGAAAAGTGCGAATTTGAGCGGACGCGGATAGAGTATCTCGGGGTGATTGTGTCATAAGGAAAGGTGGAAATGGACCTAGTCAAAGTTTCCGGTGTATCGGATTGGCCTGTGCCACGGAACAAGAAGGAGGTCCAGTCCTTCATTGGGTTTGTCAATTTCTACCGGCGGTTTATCAAGGACTTCTCCTGCCACACCCGTGCCCTCTTCGACCTCACCAATAAGGAGGTTGGATGGCGGTGGGGAGAGCCGGAACAGGCCTCCTTTGACAAACTCAAAGAGCTGATCACTTCCGCCCCGGTCCTGATCTTTCCCGACGACTCTCGCCCTTATCGAGTCGAGGCAGATTCTTCCGACACAGCTACCAGAGCGGTCTTGTCACAACAGTCATTGGAAGATGGTGGGGGGTGGCATCCGATTGCCTTCTTCTCTAAGAGCCTTAGTCCGGTCGAGCGGAACTATGAGATCCATGACAAGGAGATGCTGGCAATCATCTGAGCGCTGGAGGAGTGGCGACACTTCCTCGAGGGTGCTCTATGCCCATTTGAGATCTGGACAGACCACAAGAACCTCGAGTATTTCCGCACGTCTAAGAATTTGAACCGACAACAAGCACGGTGGTCCCTACACCTGTCCTGGTTTGACTTCATGCTCCACCACCACCCCGGCCGCACCATGGGCAAGCCCGATGCCCTATCCCGCCGTGCGGATCATGGAAGCGGAAGTGGAGACAATGCGGATATGACACTGCTCCGCCCAAGTCTCTTTGCAATCTGCGCCCTAGAAGGAGTGACTGCAGTTGGGGCGGAAGCGGAAATGCTCCGGGATATGTACGGGCAGCGGAATGGTCGGAACGTGATGGGCTGCTCCACTTCAGAGGCAAGGTCTACGTTCCAGGTGGGGCGGACCTCCACTGCCGCATTGTGTCCCAGCACCATGACACACGGGTCACTGGGCATGCTGGCAGGTGGAAGACGCTGGAGTTAGTGGCTCGGAATTACTGGTGGCCTCAGATGTCCCGCTACATTGGACAGTATGTGAAGACATGTGACCTTTGTCTCCGAACCAAAGCAAAACGACATCCGCCTGTCGGAGAACTTGTTCCACTCCCGATTCCGGAATCCCGCTGGGACACCATCAGTGTTGACTTCATCATTGAACTCCCAGAGTCTCATGGCTACGACGCGATCATGAACGTCGTGGATTTGGTAAGCAAGGTGTCCCACTTCATTCCGACGCACACGACAATCACAGCCCTCGGAGCGGCCCGCCTGTTCCTTGCACATGTCTGGAAGTTGCATGGGCTCCCGAAGCAAGTTGTTTCCGACCGAGGTCCGCAGTTTGTCGCGGAACTGACTTGGGAGCTCTACTGCCTGCTCGGCATAAAGCTGGCTACCACCACAGCATACCATCTGCAGGGTGACGGACAGATGGAACGGGTCAATCAGGAGTTGGAGCAATATCTCCGCCTCTTTGTCAATGAGAGGCAGGATGACTGGGATGAGTTACTTCCACTGGCGGAATTCCAATACAACAACCATGTCCATTCCGCCACACAACAGACTCCCTTCATGCTTGACTCCGGACGACACCTGCGGATGGGCTTCGAACCACGCCAGGCTGACTCCCGACTCGAGACGGTCAATGAGTTCCGAGACCGCATGGACTCCACCCTTTCAGAAGCCAAGTCGGCCCTTGCGAAGGCCAAGGATGACATGGCAAGGTACTACAACCAACGCCGGGTTCCTGCCCTGGAGTACCAAGTTGGAGACAAGGTGTATCTAGATGCAAGTGACATCCGCACCACACGCCCTTCGCAGAAGCTTGCCCACTGCTACCTTGGGCCCTTCACAGTGACGCGGAGGGTTGGATGGAATGCATACTGCCTCTGACTTCCGATGTCCATGTCCCGCCTCCACCCCGTCTTCAACGTGGTGAAGTTACTCCCTATGCTTGAGGACCCAATTACAGGTCTGAAGGCTCATCCGCCACCTCCGCCAGTAATTGTAGATGGGGAAGAGCACTATGTGGTGGAACAGATCCTGGACAGCCGGTTTGTGCGAGGACGACTCCAATTCCTCGTGAAATGGGAAGGGTATGGGTACAAGGAGAATTCGTGGGTCCCGGAGCAAGATGTTTCCGCTCCAGACAAACTCCGTGAGTTCCATAGGACACATCCCGGTGCCCCTTGCTGAATCCGCTCGCTGGCATTTCAATCCCTCGTGTCCCGTGCTTCGAGGATGCAGCACACTAGAGGGGGGGTGATGTTGGGGGACACCCTGTTTTCCATTTCCAGTTCCGACACCACACCCAGTTCCGACTCCATTTCCGACTCCGCTTCCGGTTCCGATTCCATCTCCGCCTCCGCTTTCGGAAATGATTCCGCTTCTGGGAGAACTTCCACCAGTTCTGTTCGCCTTGCCAGTTCCACTCCAATTTCCGACTTCCACTCTCGGAACAGTGTCGGAAATCAAGCGACTCGCGTAATAGGTGGCATCAAGGGTTGATCAAGGGTCAGGGTGCTCAGGGAGGTGCAGGGTTGATGGCGGGTGCCAAGTGTTGTCCCTGGCTGCGCATCGTAGTATAATATGGGCTCGCTGACATTGGGGGTCCTTAGACTTTTCTCTTTGGATTTCCCCTTGTCAGGTGAGAATCCCCTCTCTTGTATACTCTGTTCATTTGTACATACTTTGGATTTCCCCTTGTCAGTTGTGTGGTAGTGTGATCTCCACGACCAGCCAGGGTTGCCCTTACACCGTCCTCAGTCCACTATCTCCCAAATCACCAACGAGACGGCCTCTTTCATCAATGCCCGGTGGGGCTTTCTCCTTGACTGGGACCGGCATGGGCTTTTGTCCCCGGAGAAGCTTGGCGAGTACGCCAATGCCCTTTACGATTTTGGAGCACCCTGTTGCAGCGTCTTTGGCTTCATCGATTGCACAATCCGGCAGACGTGCCGGCCAGGGATGTATCAGGAGCTTGCCTACACCGGTTACAAGAAATGTCATGGCATGAAGTTTCAGGGGGTTGTCGTCCCCAACGGGTTGATTGTGCATCTAGCTGGCCCATACAGGGCCCCACAGAACGATGCTGGAGTCCTGAAGGAAAGCTCACTGCTCCAGCATCTCGAGCAGTATGCGATTCAGCCTGGGTCACAGGAAGGGGATGCACCCGGGGATCGTTATTTCCAGGTTTATGGTGATTCAGCTTATGGGGTGAGCCCTTTATCATGAGTCCCTATTCCACCGTGAATGCGCTTACCCCAGAACAACACGCATGGAACACGGCAATGGGTGGGGTACGGATATCCGTGGAGCACGGCTTCGGCCTTGTGTTTCAAGATTGGCCGTTCCTCCATGCCTTTTGGAAGCACAAGATATGGGGGAATGCGTGTGGCACCATGTACCGCGTTGGTGTTCTCCTCACAAATGCACATTCGTGCTTGGAGCCGAATCAGACTTCCCTTCGTTATTCATGTCCTCCCCCTTTCCTCCAAGAATACTTCCATGAATAGTCATGTTCTCTAGCAGTTTATGCATGTATGCCACCCCTGTCCCTGTTTGTAGAGCCAACAAACAATTTTTAAGTCTTTTTTTTTTTTAAGAAAACCTTTTTTTTTGTCAAGAAAAAATTATTTTGTCAAATTTGTCAAGAAAACAATACTTTGCAAGTGAGACATCTCAAACTAATTTTTTTTTTTTTCAAGAAAACCTTTTTTTTTGCCAAGAAACAAATAATTTGTCAATTTTGTCCAAGAAAACAATACTTTGCAAGTGAGACATCTCAAACTAATTAAGGAGCCCCTGCCGCAAGATATCCAGGAGCGCTGTGCTTGTCCTCTCCTGCTGGTCATTTGCACGACGTGTCTCCTCAAGGAGCGCCTGGCGTGCCTTCCTCTCCTCCTCACGTTCCGCCTCACGCAACTTGCGGTCCTCTTCGCGCATCTTGCGTGTCTCTGCATGTGCTTCCTCCAGGAGCTCGACCAGTCGTGTAGTTTCAGTCCTCCGCCTCCCTCCCACACAGGAACGTTTCCGTCCGAAGCTCTCACGTGTATCTGTCCCAGATATGCTCGCCAATTGACTGCCATCATTCTCCTTCTCAGAAATCCCAACCGATGGAGATGGGGAGCGTCCTCGCTTCTGCCTAGGTCGCTGGCATATCACCATGGCGTCTCGCATAGTCTCTCCCACATCCTTCGCCGCGTTCTGAACCTATTGATTAGATAGTTAGTAGCCAATAAATATCATGAACAAAGTCCTTCACTCACCTGTTTTTCACACTCCTTCTGCTCCTCCCTGGTCCCTTTCGCCTCCAACTTGAGATGCTGCACGGCATCCAGCTTCCCTGAGAGCGAGGTGAACAGTGCTGGATCGCGCTCCCACTCTTTACCAAGAGCAGACCAGGGAGTCTTCTTTTTTCCCCCCTACTCTCTTCTAGTCAGCGCGCAATTTATATAAAATAATTATGCTAGGACGCACCTCCACCCAAGTGAGCAGGGATGCCACTTTGTTCTTGAGTGTGTCCAGCTCACGGTTCAGGCAAGACCCACTCTCTTGCACACGCCTGGCCACTTCTTTCCAGTGTTCACCCAGCTTTGCCCGTGGTGCCATGTACGGGTTGACCTCGATCACAGCGCGGAGGAGTTGGTCGAGGTCATGCAAAGAAAAGGCTTCACGCACCTTGCGTGAAGATATGGGTTGTGACCCTAGCACACCTGATGCGTCCAACCCAGTGTTCGATGACTCGTCAGGTGTGCTAGGGGTGCAGTGACCGAGGTAACGAGGGAGAGGGCGACAGCCGGTGGATGGGGCGCGTTAGTAGAGTTAGAGAAAAGGGCGGAACTGAGCCTTTCCTCAATCCCACCTGCTTGTGACGCGATCGGAGTGCTAGGGGTGTTATAAAAGACAGCGGATGGGATTGGCTGCATACTCACATGTGACGTGGTGGTGGGCTGGAATGGACGCGTGGGTGTGGGCTGGAGTGGACGTGACATTGCTAATATTTTCTCATGCGCCTGTAGGATAGGATTAGCAGTTCGGCATACTCCGCAACTAATATATATTACAAACTAATATTGCCTAATTACTCAAAAGGCTATTAACCCACTTAACTCAGAGTTAAGTTAATAAACTATTGCGTGAATTGAATAACTAATAACCAAGTCTATTAGATCACTGCTCAGAGTGGTGTCTAATGGTACAGGATTACTAATCAGTTACTCTTAGTAATGTTGCTGTTCGCAGCGCGATTATTCAGAGCCTGCTGCAATTAAAATAGAGCACTCTTGTACTTCTCAGAGCCAATCAGAGTTGCTGCAATCTTAGACTGTAGCCAAGTCAGTGAGCCAGTACTTCGGTACAAGGCTGTGTCGAAGTCACACTTCAGTTACTCAAGGTATGAGTGGTTTGGGTGAAAAGATGATTGATTGCTTCACTGCTAAAACTGCAGGCTATTTATATACTGCATCTATCTAGCTTATGTAACTACTGCTAGGAACCTTGTAGAGGCTTCTACAACTGTGAAGAACCTTGTGGAAGCTTAGAGAAGCTTCAGGAAAGGTTTGGAAACTATTGGAAGGCTGTGGAAGGTTCTATTGCCATATTGGGTTAAAGTCACAGCTCTGTGACAGTAAAGCTAAGAGTATGTAAGAAACTCCCACGCTCATGTGATTATCATGTGACTTCAAGCTGGATTGAGGTCATGTGACTGTGTCATGTGATTGTCAGGTGACCGTAGATAATCAAGTGACTTTGAGGTCAGGTGATTGTCAGGTGACTGTGGATGATCAGGTGACTTTGAGCTGTTTTTGAGGTCATGTGATAGTCATGTGACCGTGGGTGATTCTTAGCTAAACTATCAAGAGATTGTTGTATCTTGTGGACCCAAGGTGAGTGTAGCATAGAAATATTAATACAACCTTTCTTGAGGACATTTGAAACTAATTAACTACCTAGTAAATGTTCATAAATAGGTAGCTACTTTGTGGACGATCCCTAACAGAACATTTGAAGCTGTATGAGGAGTGCAGGAGCTCACTGCGCCCCAAAGAAGACAGCAAAACTATGCCGAGGAAACAGGACGGCTACCCAGATTCCGGAAGTCACAAAGCAAAAGACGCATGGTCGCAGACAGTGTGGAGCCCACGAAACTACAGACCGTTTAGTGCGAGGGGTCGGGACCGAGCGGTATCCCCAAGCTGTAACAAGGCGGGGCCCTGACCTAGACAAAGTCCTCGACCCTTGAGAACGACTCCCCGGCTAACCGATGAACAGAAGGATGATCTGAGAGCAAAAGGACTTTGCTTCCATTTGTAAGAACCCAGCCTTTGGCCGGTTACTTACCGGTAGAACCTTCTTCCGAGCCCGAGCCTTGTGATATTCGTGCCCGAGTACATATGATCCTTATCCTGCACCCGAGCCCGAGCCCGAGCTTGAGTTCATATCCGACCTTGATCCCATGCCCATATCCCCTTAGTTACTGATTCCGCTCCATCACGCATCATTCGTATATTACCTCGCCCTGACCTCGGCCTCCTGACCTCGGCCTGACCTCCACTAATATGTTTGTCCCTGACTTGTACCCTCGCCCGTATATAACCCCCCTTGTATGCATTCCTACTCCTCAGTCTGAAAAGCAACTATCGTATCCCTTCGATCCTTAGCTAGTTTCTAAGCCTCGCCTCTTAAGCCAAACCTCGCCTCTTATTCGTTTGCCTCTGATGTTGGGACTCGTGCGTAGGGTCAGCGCAGCACATAAGCTGAAGCCAAGTCCCTCTCCGACTTCCCCATCCAAACCTCGCCCCGTAACCTCGGACCTTGCCTCGGGTTTCGTCCCCGACCTCGGTCAACCTTATGACGGATTGTACCGTAACACCTTTGCAGGCAGCAAGGTCATCTCTCGCGAGACTGCCCTGAGAAAACAACCATTCCCCGGACGAGGGACGGTAGACCACCCGGGGTACAAGCCGCTACAGTAGATGTGGGCCAAAATGTCTCAGACCTTGATAAGCTAGCAAAAGGAAATATCAAACTTCAGCTAAACATGATTGGGGATACAAGGGAAGAAAGCCCTACCGGTGGTGCTTGGGGCCAACCACAGAGCGTTTGGGAAGAATTGGTGGACAGACTCTCATCGAGAGTATCATTAGCAAACTGCGAAATGCCCGCACATGTATCAATGACCGGAAGATATACTATAATTCCGGTACCCACTCACTCGGTGCTCATAAATGACCGCATGTTCAACATGCAGTACATCATAAATAGTTCTTGAATTTTAGATGACCACTTTGACTGCATGCAGTGGTTAGAATTCAAAAATATCCAACGGCAAGCAGAGATTCTGCTGTACCTACTTCGTTACTCAGGATTCAGGAAACATGTGGGCTGACCCCCGCCGAACCCTGCGTATGAATGCTACGGGATTGAGATGGGACAGCGAGTCCTGGTCTGACTTCGCAAGCAACCCTAGGAGACTGAACAGGCACCAGTTAGCTACACAAGAAATAGAGAGGACGGCTCACAACCGAAGGTGTGACGAACTCTGAGACAACCAAGATAGTGCGAATAGTGGAAATGAATATGAGTTCTCGGAGGACGGAAGTAACGAAGATCTCTCACCGATAATGCACTCAATGAGACATCTAATCCCACAGCACTGCAGGCATATAAAAGTTTTCTTGTCTGAAAAACTGTCGAAAAAACTGTAAAGATTTTCCAAATATTTTGTGTTTTTTATGTAAAAAAATTATAAAAAAATTATGTGTTTTTATTAGAATTTGTTGAGCAAGAAAATTGTAAAAAAAATTCAAAGTTTTTTCAGGGTTTTTTATGGGTTTCTTTGTGTTTTCACAAAGAAACTTATAAAAAGACATAAAAAACCCTGCAAAAAACTTTAAACTTTTTTACAATTTTTTGGCTCAACAAATTCTAACAAAAACACAAAATTTTGTCAAAGTTTTTTTTACATTGGGGGCACCAAATTTTTTTGGAATATCTTTACAGTTTTTTGAACAGTTTTTCAGACCAGAAAATTTTTACATGCCTCCAGTGCAGGAAGAAGATCCTGGGGAGGAACCGCCAACGCTCACATGGGACATAGATGGCGCAGACTACGATGCTAAAGATTACAGAGAAGTCACAGACGACATCTTAAGGAATGCGTCAGCTAGACCTATGACTGACACTCGCGCTGTAAAATTGAGAGGAAAATTAGCGAAATCTCCACAGCTGACTCAGAAAATGGAACACAACGCTAGCAAACCAAAAGACTTCAAACGGGTCATACCCAATGCAATCGTAGTAACAGCAAAAATAAATGGAAAAGACGTACGAGCGTTGTTAGACTCGGGTTCTCTGGCTGACTTCGTCTCCACAACACTGGTGGACCAGCTACGCCTACCAGTGGATCACTTACCAAAGCCCTTACATGCCAATTAGCGGCCTGGGGCTCGAGAACGATGATAACATGCTCTATGACGGTGGATTTTGCCTATAATGAAATAAAAGAGCAACGTCGATTTCACGTCATCAACCTAGAAAACTATGACATTATTTTAGGCACACCTTTCCTCTTCCAGCATAAGGTAATGCTGGGATTCAATCCAGCAAGGGTATCGGTTGTATCCCCAATGTCGGAGAGATTATCAGGTCCTGATGTCGCTGAAATCAGCTCCATGGCGGCAGATGTAGTAGGAGGTTTGGAGAAGCTACGTACCGAATTAAGAGCTTACGCGAATGACATATGCAAGCCAGCGGGCCAAATGCCACTCCCTCCTCTACGAGAAATTAATCACACGATACCCATAATAGATGAAAATCTCACCTACTCATGGCGACCTTCCAAATGCCCTGAAGCGGTAAAACACCTTTGGAGAGAGAAATGGGACTCTTACCTAAGCACGGGGAGATGGCAGTTCAGACCTGGTTGAAACGCTGTACCGATGCTAATAGTGTTAAAAAAACCTGGTGAGAATGGAGAAACCAGAATTAGAACTGTATTGGATAAAAGAGAACAAAATAAGAACATGAGGAAGCTGGCTAGTCCACTCCCAAATATGGAAACAATACTCACAAACGTGCTCCGACACCCATTCAGAACTTTGATTGACAGAAGAGATGCCTATGAACAAATCCATGTCGTAGACGAGGACGTGCACCGCACAACTGTTTTGGAACCCTTCAAGACTTTGGTGTTAGAGGTAACGCCTTGGTCTATCAGAACGTGTTGTATATGAAACTGCAAGAATATTAGACACTACTGGCGCAATGAATAACAAACTATTAGTTTGTAGGTTCGAGGATGACTATTGGGTCCAAGTATTCCAAAAAGAGAGGAATGGCTTTTGCAGGAGAGTTTGTAAGTGGGCTGACCCGATTAACGTCAACGCACTGCAATAAATGAGTGACTGGTTTTTGGGTAGTGACTTGTGAAAGTCTCTGAACAGGAAAATCGACTGATCAGATCGTCTCGGGTATTGGAGTGCTAATTGGCAAGAAAATTGATTGACACCCTCGCTCTGCAGAATTTCACCTAGAGGGTTAGTCTGGGTGGCTAAGTAGAAAAGCTACTACTTAACTGAGAATTAATACACTAAGCAAGTGTAATAACCCTAGCTGGGGTTAGCAGCCTGGTAAGCTGTGCAAGCTTGGCAAGTCACGCAAGGTGCGTTGGATAGAAGATGGTAGATTGGCTGATGAAAAGGCAGGCAAAAGGCCGTCCTTTTATATTGTAATGTACATGAGCTTAGTAAGCAGGTAGAACCTTCTATCTATTAATGGAATGGGGGGAGCAGCTTGTGGAAGCTGGAAGAAAGTATAGGAAGGTTCTGGGTGTTTCCAGATGACTCACAGTGTTTCCTACCAATCACAGCTTTATTTGTCAGGAATGACTCACTGATCAGAGTCATGTGACTTGGCACAGCTTGGTTGAGTTATGTACTCCTGACTCTCCAAGATGTGCCTGGTTTGGTTGAGTGACTGAGGCTGTACCTTCAGTTATGACTGATTTTGAAGCCCGAACACCCAGCTGACCAGGCCAGACCATCGGCTGCCCCAGTAAGATAAAGCCCAACCACCATCTCGTCCCACATTGGGATGCCGCTTGTGTGTCCCGTTTGTGTTAACTATTTAGCAGGCTCGACTCTATGGCCCGTAGAGTCGAGCTCAATACTCTTATTCTAAATCTTGCTCACATACATCTAGTGTTCTCCGATGATGGGTTGAAGTAAGTGTCAAACAATATATTTTTTCTTATTTCGGAGGGCTCACAAAGATAAATAGAGCGCACCTGGGACGAGTGGGTACAGCTAGCTCGTTCCCCATGTATCCTGGTACACCCAAATATGCTACTGCTGCTGCTGCTGGTGCTCGTGCTTCCCTCAATGTCTTGGACGCGTCACCCGGTTCATTCTCCCTTCGCTCGTCGCACTCCTCTACACCCTCTCTTCCTGACCTTGACGAGGTCACCACCCTTCGGTTAGAGACTTTTGGACCTTATCGTGAACGTATACGCATGGCCAAGATGATGCTAACCTGGACGCAAAACGGCGAAAAGGTTTATAATTGGTACGTTGCCCACCAGGTTGAATTTTAACTACGATTAATAAGGACATGGCTACAGGCCTTGCCATGCTGATAATCAGATATACACCCCTTACGAATTGCCACATGCCTTCGAAATGCTTTGTCTCGAACTGCCGGAGTTGTGTAGGAACCAGCTTTCTAGTTTAAAAATCTCAAAAAAAGCATTAAAAAGTCTGTAAAAACCTTTTTCCCATCTTAACATCAGCCAATACACGCAGCTTTGATGGGGAACTGTTTTTAGAATATTCCTTGAATTTTCTTGCATTTTTTCGCCAATTGTCCTGACCTCCTTGGCTCAAAACTGCTTTATTGTGTTTGACAAAGGCTATGAACCCATGAGAGTCCATAACTTTGTCATCGGCGCTCAATTTCAAACTCCGACCGGAGCGATCCTCGAACGCGCTTATTCAGAGCCGCACGTCCTCAAACACCCACAACTCCGACACTTTGGCTCTTTCAATCTCAGCTGGTGAGATTGGGAATATCCGGTGCAGCTTACACAAGCCTGTACACTTAAATATAGTTCAAACCCAGCAGACACATGACTTGCCTCATAGCAACCATGGCTGTGTAAGGCTGTGTGCAAGACTGCCCAATGATATGCAGAGCCAAAACTAGGGTGCATAATCAAGCAATCTTATTGGATGCTGAGCCTCCAAGCTTAGTGCCACAACCCCTGAAATAGGACCCTTGACATCATAGGGCTGTGCAGGGCTATGCAGGGCTATGCAAGGCTATGCTGGGCTGTGTAAGGCTATGCTGGGCAGTGCAAATCAGGGAAGGTGATTGGCTATCTATTCTTAATTTCCTTGCACAAACACACCACTATAGTTACGAGGGTGTGTTTTAGCTGTGCAAATATTTACTTATGACATCACTCGCCTAATAGATAGAAGCTCCCCATTTTACGTAATCCTGTGTAATTTACAATATAAAAGGAGGCCATTCTGACCCCCTAGGAGAATCATTCATTCTAGCAATCTAACATCTTCTATCCACGTGACCTCATGTGACTTGCATCTTACTAAGCTGCTAATCCCAGCTAGGGTTATTCACTTACTTTAGTGTCTAATTCCTTGTTAAGTAGATACTTTTCTGCTTAGCCACTTGGACTAATCCTCCGGGTGTAATTCTACAGAGTGAGTCTGTCAATTGATAGTCTTGCCATTCGCACTCCAATACCCGAGACGATCTGATCAGTCGATTTTCCTGATTAGAGACTTTCACAAGTCACTTCTAAAACTTGTTCATCCCTTGTTTTATTGCTGTGCACTGGTAGATTATCAGGGCAGTCCATTTATAAACTCGCCTGCTAAGTACATTCCTTTATATTTTGGAATACGCTTGGACCCCGATAGTGTCCTTGAACCTACATTCTTTTAGTTTATTGTTCAGTGCTGCTAAGAAATGTATTGCCTTCCATCCGTATTAACTTGGACTAGTTTTTACGCGGATTGCAACCAAGGTACAAATATTAAATTATTTCCGGAGTTGTGCTGCAGCATTGTTTAATATTCTTTGAGTCTCGTAAATGACACGTTCTGATAGATTGAAGTGTTAGCAATAACACCAAAGTCTTGAAGGGTTCCAAAACAGGAGTGCCCATGCGCTACACAGGAGACAGACCCGGATACCCGCCATTACTACCACATCTGGGTGGTCCAAACCGGCCAATACCACGGTAAGGTTGCTGCCGCCTGTGCACAGAAGTGGCAAGGCTGCGGTACATGGAGTGAGTCATTCAATCTACATCTTTTTGCTACACTAACTTTTGTCAGTCTGCCTGACAGACTTAATTAGCGATAACCCTGGTTTACCAGTGGAAGTGTACGCTGCAACACCAGACACCGAGACCGGTCCAGGTATTCTCTCGATTATTTTAGCTTAATACGACAGGTGATACTTAACAGTCATGCTAGGTCTCCCGGACTTCGATAGATATGGCCTCCTCCGTTCCTCCCAAATCCTGAGCAGTAAGCATTCTTCTTGTCTCCCTTTGTTGGTTCTCATGTCTCGTAGCATCTTGAACTAGCTCGCCCTCGCCGATAAAACCACCACCTCCATATCATCAATATCACCGGCAAAGACGAGGAGGCTTCAGTGGGGGTAAGTAATTACATCATTGTATCGTGTTTCTATGCTACTCAGTGTGGTGGTTTATAGTTGTCAAACAAAGCAAGAGGGACTCAGGGATAAAAATGAAGGCCCAAATTCCCACTGTGAGTGCTGACGACCCGTTTGTTGTCAGTCCACATTTGGGAACACCATCCACGGCTAGCTCGGTGCTCTCCATTCCAGACCTTCCCTTACCATTGCACTCGTCCTTACCATCGCACTCCACAACCCCTTCACCCTCAATGTTTACTATCCCAGATCTTCCACTCCCGTCACACTCCAGCCAATATCCAGCCTCAAAAGGACCTACAGTTCCGGCATCGTCGTTGGATATGCCGCCGTTGAACCAGCTTGCAGCATTTCACACTACGACTAACTCGGATTCTGGCTACCAGTCGCCACCCATGTACAACGGTGATACAGGAGCTATAGAGACTACCCCACGTTCCAAAAGAAACCTAAGTTATCTAACTGACAGTGTGACTATAATGCCAGGTATGTATATTTTCAATTAAGCTTTCTTCGACTGACACTTATCTACATTTGTCCAAGGAGACCGAAGGCACGGTGACAGAGTGTGCCTCTGGGAGCCGCCTGATGCACATACAGCGTTCACATACAATTGACACGTGCCACCACTGCGGGGCTCTCAGTTGGAGGAGGTGTTTCAAAACCTTCGCTCTAACAAAGGTATCAGTTCAGAAACATTTTGGAGAGTGTTTGACATGTGTAACTGTTATCAATTCTTTACTAAGGAAGCCCTGCACTATGTACATGGGCTGAAATGCCCAATGTGGGCATATCCTGACATGCATTCGTGATTGTGTGCCATAGACTCTCCCCGTAGCTATTTCTCAACTTTCTTGATGTATATCGAGAGTAGCTACCAAATAACAGAACGGCTTTTCTTGGAATTATACGCCTAACTTATTGTGGCAATACTACATCAACACAGACTGGTCCCTCGTGCTGTGAAGGTCCTTGCAGGGATCGTGGAGTCTACAGAGTCGGTCTCAAATGTTGTGAGGACAGGTTCAACACCTACAGACTTCACTTTCATTTGATCCATTTCACAACCTCACGAACGTATCTAACGACTCATGATGTCCCTTATAACGACTTAACGACTATCTGATCACTTCTCACATTCGAGTCCGTCCTGACACATACTAACACATCCGAGTACACGAGCTGTTAAGTCCCTCACCGACTACGAGTCAAGATTACAACTGAGCCATACAGAGTCACACACAACGAGTCCGAGCCGATTCCACACCTGAGCCCCCCACACGCATATACAACAAATCGGGACGAGGCATACAACCCACACATGTACAAGAACACACATGGCCGGATCATCACATCGCATGATCTCCCATCCCATCATACATTCCTTCCACTACTCTTGAGTCACGTCTATTGCTCCTATACGATTGGACCTACCTTCCTGCCTCATCCATCGAGTGATCAAACGTGTACGCACCCTATTTTCCCTTCATGCCCAGGCGAGGCCGAGAAGGCGAGCATAGTCCGGATATATGGTACTGGCAACACGTACGCACCTATTGTACAGGTATCTATAACGCTCCCACCGTTCATTCCTTCATATCGAGACCCCTATCCGAGTTGTTATAGGTAGTATGCCATGTATGACTGAAACGAATCACGAACCTTTTGATGTTTCTTTGACTTCGAACCACTAAGTCTTCTTTGAGTTATTTCCATCTCTTGCGTCATATATCGAACCCGGCCTCGAGTCAAAGGCTGCATCCTTACTCTATTCGAAACACATTATTCTGTCATCAAACGGCTTCCTTGGTTTCAGCACTTCAGATTTAGGGCAGGTTCAACCTCTTGCTGGACAAACACATTGAGTATCTCACCCTTGCAGTGAACAACGCAAAATCTTACCCAAGTTCTGAATTTGAGCGGCAAGAAGCTGCAGTCGAATTCTTGACGGATCTTGAAGAAAAACTCGAAATGGCACAACACTGCAGTAACTGAGGGCACTTAATATAAGTACATTACGCACCAATTTTTCAGAGCTCAAGTTACTGATAATAAGTAATCGGGGAGCAGATTTTTGACGCTTCCTCTCGATAAGCTTGGTACCGAAATCTAGTAGCTAGAATGTCCGCTTTCAGTGTCCTAGAACACTGATTTTCAGTTCTTAAGTTACTTATAAATGGTACTTTAGAACACAATATATCAGTGCTTCCTATTACTAGAAGACAGAAATACATAGATTGAAAGCTATGTCCCA
Source organism: Gautieria morchelliformis (assembly GCA_015179125.1). NCBI lineage: Eukaryota > Fungi > Basidiomycota > Agaricomycetes > Gomphales > Gomphaceae > Gautieria > Gautieria morchelliformis. Next base: position 179,171 of record WHVA01000167.1, on the reverse strand, counting down.
ACCCACCCAACGTCGCCCTATGCCTCAACCCCAATGCTCTCGGTGCAATACAAACTCGTCTCCCTCTGCCGCCAACCACCCTTGTTCTTCCCGCCCAGGACGCATATAACGACGTTGCCCGCCTCCCAGTCTGGGCTCTCGTCGCCCTCGCCCTCAAACACAAACTCACTGCCCTCGGCAATGTCCATGGGGACATTGAGCGCGTAGTGCTGCATGTGTGGAACGAGTACTTGGGACACGTCTGGATGTGCAAGTCCTCCAGAGCCGCGGAAGTGGTCGCAGAGGACCTTTTTGTTAATCATGAACTGGATATCGAGTCGCGGCATCATGAGAAATGGAGATGAAGGAATGGGCATCGAAAGCATAATCGTCAGAGGAGAAATCACACAAAGACGATGTTTGGAACCTACGTCGATCTCCACACCCTTATACATATCCTCAAGGCTCACTTCAAAGTCACTTGTTGTCGTGGGCCTGCGGCGGACCTCCTGTTGTTGGGCTGCAGTGTCACAGGATCACAAATGTCATGAATGATATGGCACATGAGTATGAGGAGTATTGTATGGCAAAGTATCATTTTGAGCGTGCAGAGCGATAAATTAACAATGAAACGACTCACGTCTGCCACCACCGAAGAAGGACAAAAACATATTGAAGGGATTGGCGTGCTGGCTGCCTTCGTGCTGTCTCAGGCCTTTCTGGATGAGGGGGGAAGGGTAATATTTGTCAGCTCGCGTCCGGGCAAGTATAAAACGATAAGTGACAAAGTAAAGTAAAGCTCAAAGAACAATGACAAGGGCAAACTGCAACACGTACCTCCCCATGTCACTCATAAAGGCCACGTTTCTGTCCAAAAAAAGAAATACAGTGGTCAGGTTGAGTTAAGGAATAGTAGAGATGTTCATGGGTGCACCTGGGGGTCTGATAGGACTGCGTATGCTGGAAGCATCGGAATGTGAGTATGTGAGCAATGAGGAAGGTAGGCACATAAGGCATGTAACATGGTTCCCAATACTTGCAACAGCCCAGCCCCCACACTCACCTTTCGCAACCTCCACATGAGTGGGAGCAGAAGTGGTCTATTGTAAGAGCGAGGGCACCCGAGGGGACATATTGCGAGAGCGAGGGCGGGAGCGGGCTATTGTAAGAACGAGCAGGCGAGGGGAGATGGTGCGAGAGCAAGACCCAGAGTGCAACAGAGAGGCACGTAGCAATAATATATATTGAGTATATGCATGGTATTTTCAATGAAAGAGTACCTTACCAGGAGGCACCCTCTATGAGTGGCGGCAGAGGGGGCATAGCAGATGAGCACGGAATCCTGTTGATCTGTGGAAATTACAGAAGAAAGTTGTAAGTAATGATTGCGGCATGACTGCAGATCAAAGAATATAACTTACACTGTGAGAAGGCGGCTGTGGTGGTAGCGCACCTGAGGCCGAAGCTGAGAGCCGAGTGTCAGGAGCCAGGGAAGGAAGCAGCGGCGAAGGGAGCAGCGGCGAAGGGAACAGCGGCGGAGGGGGCATAGCAGACAAGCCAATGGAGAGCACAGAATGCAGAACAAGGTCTACCACCTAGCTGTACAAATGAATGAGCGATATCCAGAGAGCTAAGGTATACCAAGAAACAAAATTATCTTTCAACAATGAATAGCCCATTTGAAGAACACCGTTAAACATCGGACTAGAGGCCATAGGACTCGGTCCTCCTTTCGACTGGAGGAATGAGCGGACTTGAGCAACGTCAATCCAAGGAATCTATTACTTACTTCAAGAGGTAGTATTTCTATATATAAAGTAGTGCCAGAGGGCCACTGACGGGACGAGGCGATGCTCAATGGAATGATGAGGAGTTTTGTATTTCCACCGAATAACTGGGGCAGCCGATGGTCTGGACTGGTCAGCTGCTGAGTCAGCTGGGTGTTTGGGCTTCGCACTCGTTATGACTTTGGCACTCAGAGGCTTAGTAAGCAAACCTGAGCCAATTAGTGCTCTGCCACAATAACCAAGGGCACTGCTTAGCACTGCCTGGCACAGCCTGATACAGCCTTGTTGTCATGACTGACCAAGATCCCCACTGTTTGGTTCAGCCAAACAGGCTACATAGTTGCTATGGCTGCATATAGCAACAGATTGAGGCTCAGCTGGAATTACTGGGAGAGCCGTCCTGCCGGACTTGTGGGTGCTTGAGTGACCAGAAGTCCGAAATTAAGGTACTGCCGAGGTGGCCGGCGGAGTTTGAAATGGAAAGTCCGTGACAGAGTTGTGGGTGCAAATGGACACACAACTCTGCAATAGCAGAAATAAGGCAGTTTGGGCCAAATAAATTGCGGAAAAATATGGAAAAATAGGGGAACGATGGAGGGATGTTTGAAATTCTCCCACAATTCCTTATAGCTTCGTGTATATGCTATAAAAAGTGGAAATACACCAGTATGAGCCCTTTGTAGCTGGTTGAACAGCTGATTCCCCAACAGTGACCTTCAACACACCGGACGGAACGATGGAAAGCTTGGTAATGCAGCAGGGCGATTGCAACAGCCCAGCTACATACCAAGCATTGATGAACCACATCTTCAGGCCATATATCGGTATCTTCATGGACATCTACTTAGACGACATAATAGTGTACTCTAACACAATAAAAGAACACATAGAGCACTTGCCACTGTAAGCTGATTATAGACATTCTGAGAAAAGAGAAACTATACCTATCAACACCCGACAAACTCCAGTTCTTTGCCAAAGAGCTGAAGGTGCTAGGACATGTCATAGATGCATGAGGACCGGTCATTGATCCGGAAAAGGTGGACAAAATACTGAATTGGAAAACTCCACCAGGAAGGGATCAGCTCGCAGCGTTCATAGGGACTGTAAGTTATACCACACCGAACTGCAAGGGGATTAGGACCCCGATGGGTGTCCTAACGGAAAGGACGGGGTCCACGTCGATATGGCAATGTGGCCCTATGGAGCAATGTGCATTCGACGACGTAAAGAAAATTGTACAAGACCATAGAGACTCACACAGAATTGCCCTGGACTACTCTGCCAATGCTCCATGGATAAACCTGGTATGCGACGCTAGTCTAGGAGGCGCGGGAGGCATGGTATCACAGGGAAACGACCCGAAAACCGCGGCTCCAATAGCATTCTGGTCTGAAAAATTCAATCCTGCGCAACAGAACTATCCTGTGCACGAAAGAGAATTATTGGCCATAGTAGAATCTCTGAAACAGTTTAGGCACTTACTTCAAGGAGTATGCTTCTGCATCTTTACAGACCATAAGCTCCTGGAATATATTTTATCTCAAAAAAATCTGTCAGCACGGCAACACAGATGGATCGACGTACTAAGTGATTTTGACTTCGAGATAATATATATCCCTGGTGAGGCAAACGTAGTGGCAGATGCGCTATCACGAATGTATAATGCAGAACCAGCAGGAATCGTAAGAGTGGCGTAGGAATACATAGTTGAAGAAGACGTACCGACGACGACAACTGAAATAAAAAGAGGACCCTGTCCTCTGAAAACTGGACACGAGGCCAATGCATCCTTACTGATCACCTAAAAGTGACCAGCATTGATAGTCGGCCCATAGGGCAAACACGAGCCAGTCGTGCTATAAAGCCACCAAAACAGTACGACAATGTTGATGTCGCCGTAAGGCCACTTACCACAAAATCCACCATGAAAGCTGTCAGAGAAAGCAAAGCCCCTACAGGGAAACAAAACCGGAGGGTGCAAAGAAAAAACTCTGATGCCTGCAATGTGGCCGCTCCATCCAATATTGTCACTCTGCTAGCTGAGACACCGGAGGAGGTTACGATCCTGGAAATCGAAAGTCCTCAAAGGAACGAGGAGCTATACCCGGCTCCACCCACCTTCGGGGAATTAGTTTCAATGTTTGATCCCTCGTTTCAATTTCCAGCTATACTAAAAGGTTTATATAACAAAGACGAATTTTTCATGAACATAAGAACTTCTGATGGCTAGAAGGCCTACTATACGTAGAAATACACAGGGAGAATCGACTGTGCATATCTGGGGGAACCCATGGGAATAAAGGAATATGAGAGTCAGTAATATTGCATGCACACTCGCTGCTAGCACATTTATGAGGAAGAAAAACTCACTATTATTTGTGGGACCACGTATGGTGGCCAGGGCTCTTCACAGACACAAAGGGTTTCTGCGATAGCTGCCATATTTTCGCTGTGGCAAAACCAAGGAACCATAAAGTTTTGGGCTCGCTGAAGCCGTTAACAGTCCCCTCCCGCCGCTGGCAACAGGTCGGGATCGACTTCGTTGGGCCCTTACCAATGTCATCAAATATAAATGGTGAATATGATATGATATGTGTACTAATAGGCCACCTGACTTCAATGGTGCACCTCGCCCCGTCCAAACAATCCTACAGCGCCAAAGAAATCGCTGAATTGGTCTTCGATATTGTATACAAACTACATGGAATACCTGAAGTGATAGTCAGTGACAGAGACTCATTGTTCACTTCAGCCTTCTGGGGACACCTACACACGCTCATAGGGGCTGAATTATGCTTATCCATGGCGTACCACCCCCAAACGGACAGGGCAACAGAGAGAGCCAATAGGACAATTACCCAGATGCTACACATAGCGGTAGCCGCAGACCAAAAAGATTGGGTAATGAAGCTGCCCGTTGTTGAATTCGTGTTCAATAGTGCTCAGTTGGACATGACAGGTTTCACGCTATTTTTTCTCAACTATGGTAGCTTGCCAATAATGACAGTTTGGGACTCAGACAGTGAAAACCTCCCAAGACGATTCGCACAGAGACTGAAGGACGCGCTAATGGCTGCACATGATTCAATTATATCACAAAGGGTAAAACAGACCCATACTGCAAATAAAAGGAGGAGACCCGCCCCGTTTAAAACAGGAGACTTAGTGTATCTGTCAACAGCAAATCTCAGTCTACCTAGAGGAAGGGTGTGCAAGCTGTCACCAAAATTTATCGGGCCCTACAGAATTACTGTAAATAACCCGTGTATCTACATGTACAATAGTATTACATAATCCCAGTGGGCCCCTTAGGGACCCACTGTATAGTTTATGCGTGGGAACTGGCTAGCGGTCCCCATCGCATCTTACTCTTACCTGTCACTACGTAGCATTCAGAATACCACTCATTGGTCAAGTTCTGTAGTGCCCTTGTGATACAAGGTCTTAAGATCGACATCCTTTACAGACTAGGTGAAGCAGGTGGCAAGTGGGGTCGTGCGAAGGCCGATTGTAATTGGAGTCCTGAAGCACCGACAATCCGAGGGAGCCTAGAAGGATAATGTTCTTGAAATGTGCTAGGGTTCTGAGGGCGACCGCTGGGCGAATTAGGGGCCAATAAGCGGCGTAAAGAATCGGCACTGGGCCTGTGACTAGATATGGGAGTGCTGGCTGAAAGTGGTCGCTGAGGGAGAAGTGCTGTTTGCCTGGAGTCAGCTGCCATTGAACGTCGAAGAGAGGAGGTGATGCGTGCTCGGGGACCGGATGGTGCGGTGTAGGCCAAGATGCAGACATGGCGACGAGGCGGGAGAAAGGGATGATGTCTTCTGTGGGGTTTTGCGAAAGGAATGAGGCGGAAGCTGTTCACCTCTGGAGTGGTGGTGGAGTAGGAACTGAACCTGTCGAGCGAGTTACAGTCATAGCGAAATAGCCCGTGGCACTTGACGATGTAACATACAAGGTGTCACGGAAGGGCTGTCTAAGTAGCGACAATCCCTTCGCCGTCAGCAAAGAAAATAGTTCGAAGGCTAAGGTAACGAAGATGAAGTATGAAAACTCACCAGTGATACCTAAGTCCTCTTCTGGTCGAAGATAGAAATCTCCAGGAGAAGGCTCAAGACGATGATCACAGAAAGGTCAAGTTTGCACAAGATGGACGACGTATGATAATTGAACTGGAGAATATACATGCGAATGTAAACTACTTATATCGAATGCTCGTAAGGTATCAGCAAATAGGAAAGAGGGCATCATGAGTCAGGGTTGGATAGGGGTGCGCAGTCATGATACTAAGTAGATGGAATAAACATACAATAGAGTGAGGGAAGAGTACAAACATGAAATGATGGAGAGTAAAGGCGGCGAAGGCACCTATGTACAAAATCATGTCTTGGGGCCCGCATATACACCGCCCTGCACGGGTTCTTCATCTGCTGGGTTGATCCCACACGACCTATGGGTAGAGCGTCCTGCAAACGCACCCTGCTCATATGAACACCAAAAGGGGGTTGGATCGAGAAGCTGATGGAGCTACTGACTTATTTCATCTATTTTGTATCATGACTGCGCACCCCTATCCAACCCTGACTCATGACTAGCTCTTTCCTATTCGCTGATACCTTACGAGCATTCAATATAAGTAATTTACATTCACATGTATATTCCCCAGTTCAATTATCATACGTCCATCTTGTGCAAACTTGACCTCGCTGTGACCATCATCTTGAGCCTTCTCCTGTAGATTCTTATCTTCGACCAGAAGAAGACTTAGGCATCACTGGTGAGTTCTCATACTTCATCTTCGTTACCTTAGCCTTCGAACTATTTTCTGTGCTGTTGGCAAAGGGCTCCGAAGGAGTGCCTTCGCCGGCGAAGGGATTGTCACCACTTAGATGACCCTTCCGTGATGCCTTGCACATTACATCATCAAGTGCCACGGGCTACTTCGCTACGACTATAGATCGGGCGAGCTCCGTTCGGGCAGCCCTCTTATCTTCTGAACATTTATTGGTTCACCCTTTTCGCCGAATGGCATACTTATTCACACAAGCTATTCAGGCATTCACTGTGTTCACTAATACATGATATTAACACCTAAAAACCAATCTTGACAGGGATCAGTAACTAAGGGGATTCGGGCATGGGATCAAGGTCGGATATGAACCCAGGCTCGGGCTTGGGCTCAGGCTTAGAACAACAAGTATTCAGGCACGAGTATCACAAGGCTCGGGCTCAGAAAAAAGGTTGTACTGGTAAGTAACCGGCCAAAGGCCGGGTCCTTACATGCATGGAGAAGGGGGTTCTGATGCATGGAGAAGGCATGTTCTGACACGTCAGAACGCTTGATGTACTTTAATTGTGTGGAATAAGATGAAAAACAATTAAAAAGAATTTATTATGTGCCAAAAAAACAAACCCCTGAGTTTACTTAAGTAACCCCTCCCTGAGGATATCTGTATGGGAACCGCTGTTCAACCAGCACACTACATGGTCTCGGTTCTAGCTGTTCAACCAGCTCTCAAATGTCTCTTTATTGTAAATTTGTAGTCTGCATCAAAGGGCCTTACAAACAACCAATTATCGCCCATAAAAAAATGTCTACTGTCCTCATAAGGCCTATTCAAACATCCCTCTAATTATCTATGAATTTTACCTATTTTTCCGAGGCTGTCTCCACTCAAACTCCCTTATTTCTGTGCAGCAGAGTTGTGGATACACATGTCCCCACAACTCTGTTTCAGAGTTCCGATTTCAAACTCCGACCAGACGCACGCGTCACTCGCGGCTTGTGCACCCCCGGTCACCCACAAATCCAGTCAGGTGGCTCCTTCAGACTCAGCCTCTGAGTTTGAAAAGCCTAGTCATTTGCTTGTACAGCCTCAATGACTCAACTGACTCATGCACACCTTGGTGAGTCACATGCTCATGACTCACCCAAGCTGTCATGAATCACATGGGCCCAATTAATGACTCATTCCTGACAAATCAAGCCCTGATTGGTGGAAAACTTAGTGGAGTCACCAGTAGGAGTCATTTCTAGTCACTGTGAGTCATTATGAGTCAGACAGAACCTTCCTACACATTCCAAAAGCTTCTTCGTGACTCATTCCCCCATTCCATTAATAGATAGAAGGTCCTACCGGTTAGTTAAGCGCCTGTACAATACGATATAAAAGGAGGCCCTTTTTGCCTGCCTTTCATCAGCCAATCTACCCATCTTCTATCCTACACGTGACCTCGTGTGACTTGCATCTTACTAAGCTGCTAATCCCAGCTAGGGTTATTCACTTACTTTAGTGTCTAAGTCCTTGTTAAGTAGTTACTTTACTGCTTAGCCACTTGGACTAATCCTCCGGGTGTAATTCTACAGAGTGAGTCTGTCAACTGAAAGTCTTGCCATTCGCACTCCAATACCTGAGACGATCTAGTCAGTTGATTTTCCTGATTAGAGACTTTCACAAGTTGCTTTGTTCACAAAACTCGTCCCTCGTTTTATTGCTGTGCGCTGGTAGATTATCAGGGCAGTCCATTTATAAACTCGCCTGCTAAGTACATTCCTTTATATTTTGGAATACGCTTGGACCCCGATATTGTCCTTGAACCTACAGTCTTTTAGTTTATTGTTCAGTGCTACTAAGAAATGCATTGCCTTCCATCTGTATTAACTTGGACTAGTTCTTACATGGATTGCAACCAAGGTACAAATATTAAATTATTTCCGGAGTTGTGCTGCAGCATTGTTTAATATTCTTTGAGTCTCGTAAACGACACGTTCTGATAGATTGAAGTGTTAGAAATAACACCAAAGTCTTGAAGGGTTCCAAAACAATATCCAGGGGCACAGTGGCCGTCCTTGCCTGGATGGCCAGAGCCCTGTCCTGCCATTCCAGAAGGCTTGCATGGAAGGTTTCCATCACCTTCTCCCTCCGCTCCTCCCGCTCCTCACTTTTCTCAAGCATCCTGGCCACCCTTGCCGTTTCATGCGCTCCATGGACACGACTCACGCTCGTGAGTCATGTCCTCTTGTTGCTCTCAGTGCTGGAAACACCAGGCTTGTTGTCCTCATCCACCTCATTTTCCTTGCCGCTATCATCAGCTCGGGATGATCGCGTGCGCTTCGCCTTCCCATGACCCTTCATCATATTCACGCACATTGATTCCCCGCCTGTACGTGACACATTCTGTGCCTGCATGATGCGTGTAATTAGCATGTAACATAGAAACAGAAAAAAAAAATTTGTTGCCTCCTTAGTGTGCTCTTTCTGTTCCTTGAGCATATCCTTGGCCTGGATCTTCATGTGCTGAACATCCTCCAGTTTGCCACACAGTCCTGCAAAGGTGACTGGGTCTTGCTCCAGCACTCTCCCCAGTGGTGACCATGCGGAATTTTTTTTCTCCCCCTATACAGATCAGTGGCATCGACAGTGAGACTTGGTAAACACATACCTCGACCCATGTAAGCATAGAGGACACCTTGTTCTTCAAGGTTCTTCAAGGTGTCCGCCTCCTGGTTCTGGCAGAACCCCTTCTCTTGCACCAGCGTTGCAACTTCTCTCCACTTCTCACCAATCTTCATGTGCGGCACCATGTCCGGGTTGACAGCCAACATGGCAGCTAGGAGATGGTCGAGATCACATGTGGTGAACTCTTCACGCATCTTGCGTGCTTTCAGCGCCAGGGGTGGTTCATTGCTGGAGGGAGGGGTGGAGGGGTGAGTCTCTAAAGAATACTAAGTAACTATGGGGTGTGCTACTAAGTGTAGCTAAGGAATTTAGGGTCTGGAGTGACCCGGGATACTTCAGCTAGGACTCAATGAGCTTAGAACTTGAGTGCCAGGGGAAATGACCAGCAGAAGTGGTAGTTTTAATTGGGAACAGTGTTCGTGTCACAATTCCATTCCAACACATCTATACTTCTCCTATCTAATCCTTCCTACCCATAACACACACATGCCACTGATCATGAGCCTTTCCCCTCGAGCGCACACACATCCACATGATCCACTACAACGTCCCGTTGACCCATGAACGCATAAACGACCCAGCGATCAGCAGATCCACCCCTGAACCCCGAGCCCAAGATGCATCCATCCATGGAGTAGTTCGATGATTAGTCCATCACACATTCCGATTCTGATACCTTTTTACATTCTCAATCACCACACATCTGATGTCCCTAGTTATAACGACAATCCTTCCAACTCATGTAGTACATACCCACTGCAGCATCCGGCGCACCAAACCCCAAGCCGCACACATACACTTACCCCCACTCCTATTCCCCTTATACCATAGCACGTCCCACACGATGGATAAATAGCTGCGCTGTATATCACACTCATTAGTCAATTAGACTCACCTGTTTCACACACAAGCCATCGTTTTGAGATACACTAACCTGTGCCACACTTGTGCCAAGATTGGTTTTTAGGCATTAATATCGTGTATTAGTGAACACAGTGAATGCCCGAATGACTTGTGCGAATAAGTATGCCCTTCTGCGAATACGTGAACCAATGAATGTTCACAAGATAGGAGGGTTGCCCGAATGGGGCTCACCCTATCTACAGTCGTAGCGAAATGGCCTGTGGCACTTGATGATACAATGTGCAAGGTGTCACGGAAGGGCTGTCTAAGTAGCGACAATCCCTTCGCCGGCAAAGGTGCTCCTTCGGAGCCCTTCGCCAACAGCACAGAAAATAGTTTGAAGGCTAAGGTAACGAAGATGAAGTATGAGAGCTCACCAGTGATGCCTAAGTCCTCTGCTGGTCGAAGATAGAAATCTCCAAGAGAAGGCTTAAGATGATGATCACAGCGAGGTCAAGTTTGCACAAGATGGACGACGTATGATAATTGAACTGGAGAATATACATGCGAATGTAAACTACTTATATTGAATGCTCGCAAGGTATTAGCGAATAGGAAAGAGGCTGTCGTGAGTCAGGGTCAGATAGGGGTGCGCAGTCATGATACTAAGTAAATGGAATAAACATACAATAGAGTGAGGGAAGAATGCCAACATGAAATGACGGAGAATAAAGGTGGCGAAGGCACTTATGGACAAAACCATGTCTTGGGACCCGCATACATGCTACCCTGCACGGACTCTTCTTTTACTGGGTTGATCCCGCACGACCTATGGAAGGGACGTCCTGCGAACACACTTTGGCCATACGAACATCCAAAGGGGTTGGATTAAGAAGATGATGGGGTTAATGATGAACCATCATGCCGGGTGAATGGTATTGATCATATGTGATGGCGTGCCTGCTGGCGAAATGTGCGAGCAGCGAATAGCAGTTCGGAGAATGGGGCGAACAGCGGGTAGAGTGGACGTAGAGGGGGAGTGGTCGGTGGATGTGGTGAACTCTGGCAAAGGTGCTAGGGAGTGACGAGAGGGAACATAGAGACAGTGGGGTAAGAGAAATAGACAGGTCATGACAACTTGCCCCACTGCACATAAAGTCCTGTGCAATCTATCTTCATTGAAATAAACCTTACACTCGACACTCTTAATTTCCACAGTTCGATCTTTTATACAAGCATATCTAAGGTAACTAATGATGAGATTGAGGGGGGATGGGTGAGAGGAAGGTCAGAAGGTCATGGACCGAGGGTTGGAGAGGGTGTGGAGCATTCGTGGGGTAGATCGGGAAGATTGAACTACCTACGTGTACATATTGTGGAGCAACATGATGTGATCGCAAAATGGAACAGGGTCGGGTTAGGTGAGGAGGGAGAAAAGAAAAAGGATGGGACTCTATCGTCCGGCTGATCCCCGATGTATATGCGGTGTTGTGAGCCTGTGAGATCGCGTGGCTCCTCGACTCGGCTCAACTCGACTCAGTGCACGCATGCGCGCCTCGGTGGACTTGTTTGACTTGTGGGATGGTGGAAGCTCATGGAGGGGAAGGAGTGGTAAGTAACTGGTGGATCAGAAAAGGGTGAGTGGGTCACTGAATACTGTACAGTCCATTTCCTAACAGAGTCGAGGTGGGGGTGCTAGATGGCCATGATTGGTTGGCGGTGTCCTTGAGAAGCATGGGATCTATCACAGTGTCAGCAGGGCGACCATAGAATGACGAGGGAGGGATAGGGCCCATTATGTAGCATTGTTAGCATAGTCCTGCAATGAGCGTGTGGTGGGCACAAGTGGACGTGTTATACTTAGTAAATTCACATGATAATTTCATAATTTGCATCGTCACCGGAATCAGCCGAAGCTAATAATTCTTACCAACATATACTCTCTATTAACTCCTTTGTTCTACTGGCTCCCAACTCACACAGCTGTATCCTCTTCAATGGCTCGCTGACATTGGTTACTCTACACTGCCCCGAAAGCGAAAGCTTATGAGCTCTAAGATCTAACTATTCAACATCATTTTCTAATCGACCTAAGTCAACTGATCAATGCCAGACCCACTTTGCAGAGCTTAGTCAGCCCATGCAAATATTGTGCACCAGGTGCACAACAATATACTCAACGACCGAGTGTACCAAAATATATTCAGGAAGAAAAAACAACAATGGCATGGTTAAAACAGGGCAATTATGTCCCTAGATGCTGTTCTGAACCCAAATTAGCATACATATTTTTCAAAAATTTGGCCACCTTCAAAAGTTATAGGAAAAATATAAAAGATGTGTTTTCTGACGTATTTCGACCCGCTGAATCCGATTCTAAAATCAGTTTGTCCAAAACAAATTCCGATCACGAGATATCAAAATGGTGGACTTTGATTGTCCGCAACTGTAGCTGTCCTCTACCTTATGCATGATGAACCAGTATATTAATTGAATCAGTCCATAAGTTCAAGGGAAATTATAATAATTTGGGTTGCAGGCAGTGCAGCTTTGAACAGGTCGATTCCTTGCTCAGTCATGCTCAACTAGTTCTTACCAAAGGTATCATATACTTAGGAGACGCATGGCTGTTGCATGTACCGCGCGGTTGTACGATATGGTTGAACGTTGATCGATCGAGCTGGCGTTTTGTGTCTTGAAGTGGGCAGACGCAGCAAAATTTAAAGAGTGTGATGTTCTAATGATACGAAAACACTATTACGCGATCTAGTAGGCTACGACCAAGATAACCCGTCAAACTATACAGTTAAATAGGCGGCAGGGCGGTGTTTAAAAAACACCTGGCACTTGCTATTACCGAGTCCAACACAATGAAGACTTCCGGCCCCAACTTCAGGCCTTGGGGAGCGACGACTGGGGCGGAGAGTCCCCCCGAGCAGTCTTCATGCCTGGCGGACGCGGTGAAATATGAGTAAGCATCAAAGACAGAAGAGGTCTGGAAAGGAGAGACGTACGTAAAAAGAGAGCATGTGACGCTTCGGAGGATATCGACGCCGTTTAGAGGCTGGCCAGTAGTCGGGTCATGGTAGGGGACGCATTGCCCGTCATTGTAAATGATAGCATCCTGGCCGTATTGAACCGATACAAGCTGCAGCAATGGCAAAAAAATGAGAGACATGGTGAGTACCGTGATGAAATGTAGGGTTTTCGTATTACCGGCACTCCACTACCACCACTCCGCGGGACGATAGGCCCCACAGCGCAGACAACGCCAACAGCAGCAAGAATGGGGAGAATGGATGTGGAGAACTGCATTTTGGTAGCGGCGAAGAGCTGGCTTGGAATTGGTGTTCGAGTTGTGGTACACTCTCTGCCTTTTATATGTACGCGAAAAATAATGGCGTCATGACGGAAGGCTGCAAGCCCGACAGTCATGAAAACTATATTGCGGACTCGGAACGAGACAAGGAAATGAAAGTACAAAGAACACAGTAATCTACTAGAGATGCATGCCAGCGCTAAATACATTACGTATAGGCATTCAACGGGCACGGCGATTACGGTGCCCGAGCAGTGAATGACTATCCGTAGTCCTAAATTCCTAAATCGAAAGTTCTAAGATGAGTGACATTTGACAGCTGTCAGATTTAGACCAATAGCTCCAACCGTAAGAGGACATACGCTCCGCTGCGCGAGACAGTCTCTCAGAGACTCGGGGAGACCCGTGCCTGAACAAACAGTACCCCCTTGATCGGACAGTCAGGTACTAGCATTTTCATCTACATTTGTAAGACGGGCCAATCTATGAAATAAGGATGTTTTATGTTTTGTGTATTTTCAGGAGTTTGGGTGGCAAAGTGACGCCTGGCCGCCGGGTGAAGACGGTCAGCCTGGGAGACACACTGCAGCGAATGGATCAGCCCCCAGAACAGTGTCTACGTTGCGTGACTCGCTGCGGTTCGCCAGGTTCGCCATCCTCCTCAAACCCGCTATTTCATTCCAGCAGTTAGATGTCCGTTCACCACCATCTGAACTGCCTCTACATGTACACACGTTTCTCTGCGATGCACTGGGCTGGGGCTGGCCTGCTGTGGCTCAATTCTGGCAACAATTATGTGAAGAGGTATGGAATGAGTCAGAAGATGCAGCAACTGTTGAGGACATACGGGCTTTTCCCCAATATGGCCTCCTTCATGGGATTGGTGAGACCGTCTATTACTTCACCCTCAGCCACTGACTGGAATAGGTCACCGTGATATGTATCCTCCCACTCATGTTTGTCTTGAGCCAAGCTGTCCAAATCACCGGGAAACCAACACCACACTGACATTACACCAGCCATCTCTGTATGATGCAACTCTATTCACCAAAGCATCGGGGGCTCTGCCTATATTTAGTCATTCTTTATATTGTCCCAGTATGGCTCATCAGTTTCATAGCAGTGAAATAAGCCTTACTCAATGAGAGCCTCTGCGCAGATTGTCACATCCGCTATCATCCCAATTTTTCAGTGTCTAAAGCAACGTCCATGCGAACATATTACCATGGTGTGCCAGATGTTGTTCAGGTATCCCAGCGTCACTTTTTTGAAAGTGCGTTGTTAGAACTACAAGCGACTGAGATGTGCTTTGCCTGGTATGCTGTGTGGGAACCGTTGCTAATGAAAAGCCTCGCGAAAAAAGGATTAAAATCGCTTTAAAACCCTGTTTTCCCAGCTGATAGTAGCTAATACATGTGGATATTGTTGGGAGAACTCTATTCAAATATTCCTTGAATTTCCTCTTGTTTTTTCACCATTTAACTTGGCTTCCCTGGCTCAAAAACTCCTTATCCTGTCAGGCAGAGTTATGAACCCACGCACGTCCACAACTCTGCCACAGCCGCTCAGTTTCAAACTCCGACCGGAGTTTCCCATGAACCGCAAACTCGGAGTTGCAGGCACTCAAGCACCTACAACTCCGGTACCTTGGCTCACTCAAACTCAGCCACTGAGACTGAATGTGCCCTCTACCGCTTACACAAGCCTGTGCAATTCAAACCCAGCTGGCACATGACTTGCATCATAGCAACCATGGCTGTGCAAGGCTGCATACAAAGTCACACAAAGATGTACAAAGCCAAAACTAGGGTGCAGGTTTGATAAAGCCTATTGGATGAAGGATCCTCCAAACGCAATGCTACGACACCAAATAGGCCCCTTGATGTCATAGCGGCTGTGTAGGGCTGTGCAGGGCAGTGCAAGGCTGTGAAAGGCTGTGTAAGGCTGTGCAAACCAAGGAAGGTGATTGGCTATCTATTTCCAATTTCTTTGCACACACACGCCGCAATAGTTACGAGGGTGTGTTTCAGCAGTGCAAATATTTACTTATGACATCACTCGCCTAATAGATAGAAGAACCCCATTTTATGTAATGCTGTGTACTTTACAATATAAAAGGAGGCCATTCTGACCTCCTTGAATCATCATTCTAGCAATCTAACATCTTCTATCCACGTGACCTCGTGTGACTTGCATCTTACTAAGCTGCTAATCCCAGCTAGGGTTATTCACTTACTTTAGTGTCTAATTCCTTGTTAAGTAGATACTTTTCTGCTTAGCCACCTAGACTAATCCTCCGGGTGTAATTCTACAGAGTGAGTCTGTCAATTGATAGTCTTGCCATTCGCACTCCAATACCCGAGACGATCTGATCAGTCGATTTTCCTGATTAGAGACTTTCACAAGTCACTTCTAAAACTTGTTCATCCCTTGTTTTATTGCTGTGCACTGGTAGATTATCAGGGCAGTCCATTTATAAACTCGCCTGCTAAGTACATTCCTTTATATTTTGGAATACGCTTGGACCCCGATAGTGTCCTTGAACCTACATTCTTTTAGTTTATTGTTCAGTGCTGCTAAGAAATGTATTGCCTTCCATCCGTATTAACTTGGACTAGTTTTTACGCGGATTGCAACCAAGGTACAAATATTAAATTATTTCCAGAGTTGTGCTGCAGCATTGTTTAATATTCTTTGAGTCTCGTAAACGACATGTTCTGATAGATTGAAGTGTTAGCAATAACACCAAAGTCTTGAAGGGTTCCAAAACATATGCTTGACAAGTGCTATGTAGCATGCTATTGACCGTTTTGAGACAGGGTATCAAGCACCAACTGTGCCCGTGTCTACAATAAAGCACTGGGACCTGCCGATGCACACCAGTCCAATAATCCAGGTGCATACCCTGATGGCGGCCCTCCATCGCTCACTCTGCCTACGGATTGGACCTCGTCCATGTCCATGAACAGTGCCGATGTACTGGATGGCTTTTTCTTATTCTCATTGCTGCTTGAAAAGGCTGAGAAGGGAGAGTGCCTGGTTTTAATCCATGATGCGAGTTCACAAAGACTTCGTCTGGAAGGGGCCATGCAGGAGAGGAATGCAGCGATGGAAGGATTCGGGCAAGAACTTTACAACCATGCTTGCGATCTTTGTTGCCACATGTACTGAAATCCTGACGGTGGTTGGGGTAGGTTTGGCATCTAGTATTTGACAAGCTCTCATTAATCTTTGACTTCACACCAGTGAAACTTCAAGGCGCGGTCAGCGATGGCAACACAATGGGGCATCCCTGATGTGCAGTTCATGACTGTAATATCGCTATAGGCAACACCAACCGTGACATGTATTGTCCTGTTCATTTGGGCCGGCAGGCCAAGTGTGCTGTAATAAGCTGTGACATGCCACATGCTGAACACTTTCTAACCTGCGACCAAGGTTCACATCGTTCTCTAGAGAAAGTCTACAAACAGAAGCAGAAGGCCTTTTTCCACCTTCGGAATAGGATTGCGAAGGGGCCGTCATTGCACAGCGTGACTACGGACTCTGTGGGACTTGACATCCAAGGAGAAGAGGGATTCCAAGAGGTGGAGGGTGAAGAGACACAGGGGCCCTTTGTAGGAGGGCCGGCATGTGAATCCAAGCCACTGCAAGGGAATCGGAGGATCCACGCTCAGTTTGGTCGCAGGCGGACTCACAATGAGCAGCTACTGATTAGACCCTGTGGAGTGATAATCTCACGGGGTACTTTTTTTGGGTCTGAAGTGATATCTGCAGTGCGGGTACGTACATTTTATTCTGCAGATGCAGTGAACTCCTACTGACCTTTGGCTGAGTAGGAGTTCATGCTAGCCACGTTCCCAACTCGAGAATCAATGCCAGAGGTTTTTTTCTACGATTCTAACTGCAATCTATTAAAACATATCCGTCACACGCAGTGCCGCCACTTTGATGACACTGCGGTGGTCGTCGATGTGTTTCACTTCAAGTTGAAGCACAAAGAATCTGATGGTTTTTGTCAAGAGAACTGCAATCCCGCATTATACCCGGAATTGTACGAGGATGGCAAGTGGATCTTCAACTCATCGATTGCTGAACAGATGAATGTGTGGTTTGGGGGTTTCCTGGCTATAGTGCGTGAGATGACCGCAGTCCGCTTCAATTTTTACCTCGATGAGATGATTAAGAGACGAAACTGGCACGTTGTGGCGGAGCTGGAGCGCAAGGGACATCAGCCATGGAGGGTGCCTTGGGCGGCATTGTTCCCAGCGAATGGAGAAGGAAAAGAGCATGGAAAGCGGCGGGTGGGTGCAGGGGAGCCTGCCATGGGTCAGACAGAGGGGAGAGGTTGGTATGGCATGGTCGTACCTTGAGCTGATCCAACTAGCGCTGCAGTGGAGCGCAGCAGGTGAGCAGGAGAATACCAGTAGATGTATGATGAGGAATACTACACACGTTGAGTGGGAGGAACGACTGCGACGAGTTGAAAAGCGTGACCTCAGGAGGGTTGTTTTGCGTCATGAGACCAAACCCAGTTAGCGAGGCGGGCTTGCCGAGGCTTGAAAAAAGAAATATCAAGACGAGTGTCGGCACCCACGACGAGACGACTCACGTCAGAGCTGACTGCGCAGTGCAGTCCATACACATTCAGCATCGAATTTGCCCTCCCCGCAGAGTCGCCGCACCTGTGCCCGAAGCCATGGGTGTACAGGCTGATGGGCGAGGCGTTCACAGAGACCGTGGGCACCACCGACAGCTTCGAGGTGTTGACAATTTCAGGATTACCCGGAGAAGACGAGAATTCGAAGTTTTCAAGGAGCTCAATTAATATCGCCTGTATTTCAATGGTTCTGAATCGTTATGAGAGAGAGAATTTCACGAGCCCAGCGGAAAACATACGAGAAGCGCCATCTGGATGCTGGAAGGTCATCCCCCTGTTCCATAATCAAGAAATAAGAAAAGCACACACCCGATGCAGCTTCGTGTTCCACTGCTGAACGTCGCGCTGCTGACACGTTAGCATCTCAACCCACTGACGGCGTTGTCTGTACATGTTCAGAGGAGCTGATAGAAGCTCGATGACCCTCCCTCTTAGGTCCTATAGCGGCCAGACGGATGTCTCTGGTAGCTGCCAGAGGGTTGGTCCGTGCTCGGGCTTGAGGTGGGGCGCGCGCACACAGAAGTAGGACCTTGATGCGCCGCTGTTCGTGAAGGTCCGATCCCGACAACGAGGCTCCCCAAACGATGACATCGCGTCGAGACCTGGAAAGCAGGCTCGAGAGGTGCGCTGGAACGTGGTGCGCACAGCTCAAACGATGGCATACCAGAGATGCACATGTGCAAGAACGCGTGCGAGTGTGTGTGGGGATGTGCAACTGCCGCACTGGCGCCCGGCGCCCTTGGAGCTCATGTCGGACTCGAGGGTGAGTGGGGTTTGTGTGCGGTGGGACGGCGCGCGCATGGGCGGGGCGTAGATAGAAGGCGGGATGGAGTTGTTTTCGCGTCGAAAGGACCGAAGGAAATACGGAAATACTGCTGGCTGTGAGATGTCACACTTGTCTGAAAACTATGGCAGACACACCTCATCCACCCCGGCCCCAGATGTACACTGAATCCTTAACTCCTTGAGACCGGGCCACCGCTCGCAGATGCAGAGGAATCCCTCATTACTCCATGCCGGTAAATTGACTGCGAGTCCCTTTAGGTCAGCATTACGCCTCCGCATGGATTCGAGGGAACAGATCAGCCGGGTTTCCCTGGGAGTAGTCCCACTGGAGGTAGGGGGATCAGTTAGGGTCAAATACTGCAGTGGGCGCTGCGTTCCAAAGAAATATCCGAGGGCTCTGAGATGCCCTGTAAGAGTCTGTAAGAGTGGTAGGGAATCTTGACGGAGAACTTGTCCGAGTTCTCGTGGGGATTGAATTATGTTTCGAGCTGGGATCGTCGGGAGGTTATGGAGCATGCCACAGATCAAAGAGCAATCGACGTCTTCATAGGTTAAGCCATGGCACGAAAAGGTCCGGATCGGAGGTGGATGGTCGAGTTCTGCAAGCAGGCGGCAAGCTGCCCCATGGAAGTTGACGATGTGTTAGTACACGTCGATGGTGGGCACCCAGGCGGATGCAGATCACACATTGTGACATGTCAATCCATATGGCGAGTGTGCCTTCTGTTCTGGAATATGAGGGCATACTATGTACATGAGGAAGTAAGGGAATACTACCCAATGTGAGTATGGTGCAGGCTCAGAACAGTGACTCAAGCCCCAGCTCGCCGCAACGCCTTCCACACAAATGGCCTCGGATATAGAACTCCAGGGCTTTCGCACCACTGTCGTGAACTGCGCTGCTAGAGGGATTGTACCTGTGGCTGAACCAAGAAGTCGGAAATCAGGTCATAGTCACCTGACAGCGACTACGGGGACTGCTACATACTCAGTGTGAAGCTTGCAGTCGAAAATGCTTATGTGTCCCCCGTCGTCCATACCTGTGCACATGGTGAGTCTCATGCCCACCGGTACGTGTCTTCGCTATCAGACCAACACTGGAACGCACCTTGGACATCGACAACAATCTCATGGCGGCCAGGCTCCACAACTATGTAATGAGCGAAGGCATTGAGCGTGTCCTCGAAAGGGGTGCATGTTGCAGAGGGAACGATGGGGAAATTGGTGTGTACTAGTCGCCCACTGAGGTAGGGCTGGGCATACCACGCCACACTGGGGTTGCCCTGTCATGCCAAATGCACCCTTCGACAACCGTACAGTCTACGCAGACCACGTCAGTACACAAACAACACCATGCCGCAACCACACACCAGCTAACTGGACTCCTATTGCCTGTGCCTTTTCCTTGAAACGGTTCAGCCACACACTAGTTGTCCCGAGGAGTATGGCCTCATCATGCAGCATATGGTCCAGTGAGTGAGAGTCATGAGGCAGGAAGCGCTTAGCGAAATATAACGCCGGTCCCTGTTCTCGAGCGACCAGCTGGCAAGCGTTTCACCATGAGTATCTTTTGAACACCAAAACCATACTCCCACTCACCTGCCGTCCATCCTTATGACACCCAATGACCATCACCTCATTGTCTACCGTAATTTGACAGGTTCCATGTATATTGGGGTCCCAATACACGCTGATGTTAACCGCATTGGGATGAGACAAAGCTTGATCATCATCTGCTGCAAACGGTGGCCAACCAACATGATGTTTCTCAGCGATATATACCGTAGTAGTGGAATTGTCCTTCTGGGTGAAATTTTCCTGGCCTTGGTTCTCAGCAGCTGCCTCTCCATTGCGAGATGCATCAAGCCTCTTTCGCAGCTCACTCCAACAACCCTGAGGTGTCTCTCCGCTGTCAATGAACTTGTCTAGAATACCTTGCTCGCGAGCCTGGATGTATAGAGCACGTGTCTTGTAAAATGTTGAGTGCACCCATTCCGTTCCTGGAAACGCTCCTTTAAAAGTCTCTGATACTTGATGTTCGACGTCAAGCATAATAGTCATGCCGGTCACATGTTGACAGACATATGTGAATGGCAGCTTCTGAATGGTGGCATTCCGAGTGGAGTTCAGTATGGTACCATCGTTCGTAGGCTCTTCCCCTGTGAGTTTGATTGCTTTGGCCTGTGGCTGTGATATATTGGACGAGTCAGTTGATGAGCGTGTTCGTTTGTGAGTTACTGTGAGTGCAACTTTGTCAGTCACACATCCAATTTCATCTTCCAGCCCCAGACATTGAGTGTTGCACAGTGAAACTTTGCGAAGGAGAACTCGGCCGCTGGTAGGGACGGCTATAGGGAGTTGAATTATCTGTGAAACCCATTGCACATGGCGAGGTTCGAAGAAGGAGATAAGGTGGCCGTCTCGAGTACCCAAGCGCTGTATAATCTCTGGATGGTCTGTGAGACATAGCTGACCGAGGGACTGGGTCTGCACTCGATGTATCCACGGATGACCTCCATCACCAGCTTGCATGTACGACAGTAAGAATCATGCCAAGGGGACACTACGTAGATCACGCACACCATCCCATAAAACCAGTGTAGCTGTTCTTGCTAATGCATTTTGGGCTTTCTGACGTTTGAATGTCTCATCTGCCCTTGCCTCACGTGCGTGGTGATGTGCAACAAAGGCGCGGCCATAACCAGGAGGAAGGGGTCGTGCATATGTTTGTTTCACACCTACGGAGGGTGGTAGTGATTCCGAGACATCTTTAGATGCCACTGAAGTGTTCCCTGCCATGTCTGAAACATTTCCAGCAGCGGTGCGTGTGTGCGGCAAGCTTAGCCCAGAAATGTCAGCCGAAGCCAATGGGTGGATTCTGCATCCACCGAGTGCCTTGCAGCAATGTGAACACAAGCGAGGCACCCTTTCGCAAAGTCTATTTGCAATGCGAGGCCGTCCGGTCTTGGTTTCACACCCAGGTTGGACACAAGTCAGTACAATGGACTCGCCCTTGTCATTCTTTGCCTGTGCAGATTGCCGCATTGCAAAATCCAGCTGAACATCTTCCGGCACTTTGTGCAGCGGTGTGGGAGGACCATGTGCAATGAAGTCATTACATTTTGCACACTAGAAGGAAATATTCCAGGTGAGATGCACTGTAATATGGTTCATAGCGTTGTTAAACTCACAATTTGATACCAGCGGTTGAAGTTGCCTATATATTTCCCATTTCCTTGCCTAACTTGAGGCCCGAATACTCACCACCACAACGGCACAAAATGTGACGTTCAGGGAGGGGGGGTGGCAGATAGTCAGGATAGTATTTATGAGGGCTGGACATGTGCAGTTGGTATGAAGAACGGCAAGGGGGTCATTCACGGACACAGGTACTAATCATAGTGATTTATTCAAGTCAGACACGCGATCAGAGGAAATTTTATTGCATATGGAGCTGAGTTTTGACAAGTATGGCAAGGAACGGGGATGGTTTACTTTGTGGACGCGTTGAGGGTGTCAGTAGATGATGGATCACTGTTTGGCTGTGGCAGTCACAGCCGAGTCTCCGGGAGTCTCCGGGAGACAGTCTCGCGCAGCGGACCCGATTCTCTGAACCGTAAGACCAAAATCATTAAAAATGATTTGTCGTAAACCTGTCACCGGCATGCGCACGGCAGCTCGTTGGCCGAGCTCCGAGGACTTGGTTGTGAACTAATTAGTGTATCGCCTCATGCCGGACGACATCCTGGACGAGTTTGAGGAGGAAGAGGACGATGAAGAAGAGCTAATGGGTGTATGTAAGTGTGCTTGAACTCTATATTATTCTTCCCATCCACCTGACAGCATCCTAAAAACACATCACTAGGTTTAACCCTTGCCGGGGAGCTGCAGATGCGCCAAGATCGTGCAGAGCGACACCACACGGCTAAATTCTATCTTACACATCCGGCTCTCCCTCACCCAAAAGGGGATACCACGTGGCAACATATGCTACATGCGCAGAATGACCGGGCTTTCATCACCACCATGGGCTTTGATGTAGATACTTTTCAATACATCCTCCAGTCAGGATTTCAGAAAATTTGGGATACAACAGCCATAGAGTGTAGGGACACCAATTCATGGGGTGTGCCACGTATTGGTCGCCGTTCTTGGATGCAGCCGGTGGACTGGGACTTGTACTTCACTATATTCACTCTTGCATGACACAGACCAGTCTGCAACAAATATTTGGACTTATACCAGCAACAGTGGACCGTTATGTCAATTTTGCTATGAACATCTTTGAGACTTGTCTTTCAAAAATGAGGGGGGCCCGTGTGTCATGGCCCAATGAGGAGAAAATGAAGGAATTCAGCGCCGTGATAATAGCCAGGCACCTGCTGTTGGAGGGAGCATTCGGCACCATTGATGGTCTGAATTTACCAGTCGAGGTACCAAATGATCCTGGGATGGAGAATGCTACATATAATGGATGGACACACAATCACTACTCCAGTCAAGTGTTTGTGTTTGCACTGGATGGTAGGTAGCGAACACTTGGCCAGTTTTGTCATCTAACTAGCCTCACAGGGACCATTCTTGAAGCAGTCCTGAATGCACCAGGTAGTTGGCATGACCCTCGAATTGCACGCCCAGTATACGAGCAATCGGTTAATAGGACTCCGGAGGGATATTTCCTTGTGGCTGACACAGCATTTCCTTGGGGATCCTCATTAGTGGACCAGAAGATTAAAGCGCCCTTGAAGTCTGGTGACAAACTTCTTCAGGCTCTATTAGCACGCACGGAACGCTTGACATTGGACAGAGAATTATTATCATATATCCAAACAGCAGAGTGGGTGTTAGGGATTGTCCACAAAGTAGCTACCTATTTATGAACATTTACTAGGTAGTTAATTAGTTTCAAATGTCCTCAAGAAAGGTTGTATTAATATTTCTATGCTACACTCACATTGGGTCCACAAGATACAACAATCTCTTGATAGTTTAGCTAAGAATCCCCCACGGTCACATGACTATCACATGACCTCAAAAACAGCTCAAAGTCACCTGATCATCCACAGTCACCTGACAATCACCTGACCTCAAAGTCACTTGATTATCTACGGTCACCTGACAATCACATGACACAGTCACATGACTTTCCTTCGTCACATGATAATCACATGAGCGTGGGAGTTTCTTACATACTCTTAGCTTTACTGTCACAGAGCTGTGACTTTAACCCAATATAGCAATAGAACCTTCCACAGCCTTCCAATAGTTTCCAAACCTTTCCTGAAGCTTCTCTAAGCTTCCACAAGGTTCTTCACAGTTGTAGAAGCCTCTACAAGGTTCCTAGCAGTAGTTACATAAGCTAGATAGATGTGGTATAAATAGCCTGCAGTTTTAGCAGTGAAGCAATCAATCATCTTTTCACCCAAACCACTCATATCTTGAGTAACTGAAGTGTGGCTTTAACACAGCCTTGTACCGAAGTACTGGCTCACTGACTTGGCTACAGTCTGAGATTGCAGCAACTCTGAATGGCTCTGAGAAGTACAAGAGTGCTCTATTTTAATTGCAGCAGGCTCTGAATAATCGTGCTGCGAACAGCAACATTACTAAGAGTAACTGATTAGTAATCCTGTACCATTAGACGCCACTCTGAGCAGTGACCTAATAGACTTGGTTATTAGTTATTCAATTCATGCAATAGTTTATTAACTTAACTCTGAGTTAAGTGGGTTAATATCCTACGTTTGTTGAGTTGGAAAACCAGAAAAGCCACGAGAATAGTGACATACTTGAACTGAGGAAGAGTTCAAGTGCAGAACTATCTTTTCACATCTTGGGGATTATTGTTGTCTTTAATTCACTCGACCTGCGGTCCTAAGGCTCTAGGTAGCTTTCCCCCTTAAAGTATCTGGACCTGTTATGGTACGATCCGTCGTAAGGTTGACCGAGGTCGGGGATGAAACCTGAGGCAAGGTCCGAGGTTACGGGGCGAGGTTTGGATGGGGAAGTTGGAGAGGGACTTGGCTTCAGCTTATGTGCTGCGCGGACCCTATGCACGAGTCCCAACTTCGGAGGCAAACGAATAGGAGGCGAGGTGTGGCTTAAGAGGCGAGGCTTAGAAACTAGCTAAGGATCGAAGGGATATGATAGTTGATTTTCAGACTGAGGAGTAGGAATGCATACAAGGGGGGTTATATACGGGTGAGGGTATGAGTCAGGGACGAACATATTAGTGGAGGTCAGGGCGAGGTAATATACGAATGATGCGTGATGGAGCAGAATCAGTAACTAAGGGGATACGGGCATGGGATCAAGGTCAGATATGAACTCAAGCTCGGGCTCGGGCTCGGGCGCAGGATAAGGATCATATGTACTCGGGCACGAATATCACAAGGCTCAGGCTCGGAAGAAGGTTCTACCGGTAAGTAACCAGCCAAAGGCCGGGTTCTTACAGTATCCCCTCCTTATGACCGAGACCCTCGAGGCCGTAATATGAACAAGGTTCGCCTATCCTCGAATCTAGATCCCGGCCCGATGTTAAGTAGCCAGAAAGGCGAAGCTTAAATCGTAGCCGAGGTTAGATAAAAGGGTGGGTAGGAGGCAGCGAACCCAAGTGCCAACAAAATATGGTGCGCCCTCAAGCCCTCTTCAACTCAGCCGTCGACAAGAACAGCGCGAACAACGTGTTCGACCAGACACTACTGTCTGAGGAGAATGGAGCCTCGGGCGAGGTTATGCCCGAGGATCGACCCGAAGTTGGCGCATTGCCAATTGATGAGACGGGGGCCATCGACATGCGGCAGCCGTGGCAGGAAGGGCCGAATGGCAAAAAGGTGAGTCGTTTGGTAGCCTCATATTTTGCTGTTCGCTGACTTGAGTAGTACAAGCGAATGCTCTTCGCTTACCACCCGACAGACTTGACCCTATACGGGTACAAGCTTGCTGACGGGGGTCCTCAAGCGTGGCAGCTCGGGGTGAAGCCCGAGGCGAGGTGCGCGCGCTGCAAAGAGCGCGATTACACGTGCCTTCACCAGGTGAGCCTCGACTTCGGCGTCGCCAACCAGGGGGCCTGCATATGGTTCAGGACGCGGTCTTTAGGCTGTAGTATAGCCTTAGGTCGTCGCAGCAAGGCGACCCCTGGGAAAAGTCAGGCGAGCGCAGCGGGCAAGAAGCGGGCGAGGAGCGAGGATAGCGAGGACGGGCCGAGGCCAAGGAAGGAGGCCAAGGCTCGGGACGAGGTTGAGGAGGACGACGACTCAAGCGACTGGGTTGAGCGGAACTTGGAGACGAGGGTGGAGAGGATGGAAGCGAGGTTGAGCAAGGAGAAGGGAGAGAAGACTGGGGGAGCGAGGCAGAGTGAGGGGAGAGAGGTTGGGGAAGCGGGGCAGAGTGAGGGGAAGGAAACCGAGGTAGAGGAAGCCGAGGTGGAAGAAACCGAGGTGGAAGGTCGGAGGGCGAAGAAGGATAAGAAGACGAAGAGGTCGGAGCGAAGTGCGGAGATGAGGGAGTTGATAGTGGCGGTGAGGGATGTGGGACAGAAGGTGGGCAAGGTTGGGGAGAGGGTGTGCGAGTTGTTGGGGGAGTTTAGAGCGGCGAATGACAGGATGAACAGGGCGGACATAGAGTTCATGAGGATAAGGAGGCGGAGGAACTACTTGAGACGTCTGCAGGACGCGAGAGATTTGGCAGAGTATGGGGGATATGGGGGTCTAGTGGAGCAAAGTAGTAGTAGTAATGGGGAGGAGTCGGGCGAAGATAGCGAGGAGAGCGCGGAAGAGGATGCGAGGATGTTAGAGTAATCTACTAATGGAATAATGGACTCTTTTCTTGGTCTTTTATTGATTTTGTGATTCGATTGCGATTTTTTTTGTTATCTAACTACTGGGGTCATGGGGGTTAAACTAGGAAACGGTCATAGGGCAGTCAAAGGTCCTGGCTTGGCCGGGTAAGACTCATGGAAGTCAGTGACCAGCTCCGAGGCATGATCAAGCTCGGAAGCGAGGATCCACGAGGTTTCTTCGTCGGTACCTTCGTAACCAGTCCACCTAACAAGATAGAGTAACTTGCAGCTCTTGCGTCTATTATCAATCTTCGAGTCGAGGATTTCGGAAACCTCGAACTCGGGTTCGCCGTCGATAACGACTGGGGGCGGAGGCGGCTGAACTCGGTTCGGGATGGTGTTGGGCGAGGCTGGTTCGAGCATAGATATGTGGAATACTGGATGGACTGAATGCATGTGTTCTGGAAGTTGAAGGGTGAAGGAGTGAGTACCCGCTCAGGAAATGATCTCAAAAGGACCCAAGAACTTCTCGGCGAGCTTTGTGGTAGGGCGAGTCGTTCTGAAGTACTGTGCCTTCACAAAGGCGAGGGATCCTACTTGGAAATCAGGAGCGGGCTTGCGGCGAACATCGGCCAAGGCTTGGTAAGTCTTCTGAGCCTCGAGGATGGCGCGGCGAAGTTCTTGGTGAAGCTCGTCCAGGTCAACCACGAAGTCTCAAGCTCATGCCGAGGCGAGGTCACACTCGGGGTGAACTGCGAGGTTCGGATGGTAACCCTTATTAGCAAAGAATGGGGATATGCCGGTGGTTGCACTAGACGCATTGTTGTAGGCGAACTCGGCTAGGGGAAGGAACGAAGCCCAATTGGACTGCTGATAGTTGCAATATATCCTGAGGTACTGTTCCAAGGTCTGGTTAGCACGCTCGGTTTGACTGTCACCCTCGGGATATCATCCCGAGGTGAAATGCAACCGCATGTCCAAGGCTTTCCCTAAGGAATGCCAGAAGTGCGAGACGAACTCGGAACCCCTGTCCGAGGTGACGTGCGAGGGGACTCCATGCTTGGAAAAGACATGAAGGATGAAGAGATGGGCGAGCTCTTGCGAGGTTATCTTGTCTGTGGTAGGAACGAAGATAACCTGCTTAGTGAAGCGGTCAACAATCACTAGTATGGAGGTGAACTCGGATGAAGGGGGGAGCTGCTCAATTAAATCCATAGAGATGGAATTCCAAGGCTTCTCGGGAACGGGAAGTTGTTTGAGGAGACCATAGGGTTTGTGACGTTGTGGCTTGCTTCGCATACAAGTGGTCCACCTCGGGTCATTAACCAAGCCGAGGTGTGACTTGGCTATGGGGTCCGAGGGGAGGTTCGCTAGTATGTCAGCTCGGATCTGCTCGGTATCAAGCATCGAAGCGGCTCAGAGTATGATGGGAGCGAGGTTAGTAGCTCTAAGGGACGATGCCAGCTGGTGTTGAGTAAATACTGGCCGTAGATTCTGTGGGTTTATGGTGGCATAGTCGCTATTCCCCTCTTTAAGGTAGACGTCCCATTGTCTAGTGAGAGAGTCAGGCTTCGTTCTGAGGCGACCAGGTCGAAAACGGATGGCGAGGTTGAATTGGGAAAGGTATTCTGACCACCGAGCTTGTCGACGGGTGAAGAGCTTCGTTGTTGAAAAGTATTCGAGGTTCTTGTGGTCGGTGATAATGTCGACAGGGTCACCAGAGCCCTCGAGGTAGTGTCGCAAGCGTTGAAACGCTTCAAAAATTGCTAGGAGCTCCTTGTCATGAACATCGTAGTTGAGCTCGGTAGAGGTGAATGTGCGGGAGTGGAAAGCGATGGGATGAAGTTCACCTTCCGAGGTTCGCAGTGATAAGATTGCCGCTAAGGCATAATCTGAAGCATCAGTCTCTACGATTAGTGGAAGGTCAGGAATTCAGTGGGTGAGGATAGGAGCAGGTAGTGAACGCCTTCTTCAACAAGTTGAAGGCCTGCCGACAATCCTCAGAAAAGTTCCAAGGGGTACCCTTGCAGGTGAGTCAGGTGAGAGGAATGGTGATGTTGGAGTAGTTGTGAATGAAACGTCGGTAGAAGTTGGCGAAACCGAGGAAGGACTGGATGTCGCGAACTTTGCGAGGTTCAGGCCAGTCTTGAATGACCTTTACCTTGTCGTCTGCCATAGTGAGGCCCTCGGGAGAGAGTATGTAGCTGAGGAATTCAACCGAGTCGCGATGAAACTCGCATTTGTCTTCTTTGGCGAAGAGGTTGTTGAGTCGCAGTTGTCGCAAGACTTCCTTGACATGTTCAACATGTTTGGAGGGGTCACTGGAGTAGATTAGAATGTCATCCAAGTATACCACCACACAAACGTCCAAAAGGTCGGCGAAAATCTCGTTCATGAATCTCTGGAAAGCAGCAGGGCCATTAGTGAGACCAAATGGCATAACCAACCCCATAGCGAGTGCTGAAGGCGGTTTTCCATTCGTCACCCTCGGCCACCCGTACGATGTGGTAAGCGTGACGAAGGGCAATCTTCGTATAGATGCGAGCATTCTTTGGAGCATCAAGTAAGTCAGCAATCAATGGCAATGGATACCGATCTTTTTTCAAGATCTTGTTTAAACCTCAGAAGTCGACACACAACCGAAGTGAGCCATCTTTTTTGCGAAAAAAACAATACCGGTGCACCATGAGGTGAGCGTGAAGGTCGGATGAAACCGATGTTCAAGTGCTCCTCAATGAACTCGCAAAGTGCTTTGAGTTCGGAAGCAGAGAGAGTAGATGGGACCGATAGGCGGCGAGGTCCCTTCTTCGAGGTTGATTTTGATATCGTGGGGTCGGTGGGGAGCTAGAGTGTCAGCGTGTGCTTTGCTGAATACATCTGCAAATTCGTGATATACTTCAGGAACATGTTTCTTAACATTCTCAGAAAGCTCGGAAGAACTTTCTCCAGATGTTGCCCCTCTGGCGAGGAGCTCAGGCGAAGCCAGATTGAGCTGAAACACTTCGGACCCTTCCAATCTAGATGCGCGCATGAAAGCGGGTGCATTGATTAGGGAAACAAGCGGTGCTTGCAACTTCGGAGGCGAGTTCGGAGGTGAGGTCGAAGTTGTAGCCGAAGCTGAGCGGGCTGACGTCGCCGTGGTCGCTGGAGTCGTAGTCAAATCGATGGTCTTGAAAGTAATACTGCCCAATACCCAGTCAATCGACGGATTGTAGCAGGTGAGCCAGTTGTGGCCAAGTACCATCGAGCAACTCGAGTCGAGCAAGGTTACGTAGAAGGTAACCCATTGTTGTTCGCCAGTCGGAAAGCAAATGCAGAGGTCTAGAGCTTGGGTAATGGTAGTGTTAGTACTACCGTCAAATAGTTTCAAGGGTATAGGAGAGACAGGATAAACAGGCATAGAGTACTTCTGGACAAATCTGGATTCAATAAAACAATCTGAGGACCCGCAGTCAACTAATGCAACAAAAGCGACGTTGGGAAGCGAAGGCGAGGTTAGATCTACATTAAGGGAATCTTTGGACAATGAATGAGAAGCGGCACTGAGTCTGAGCACACGGGTGAGGTTACCGCAATCCTCGGATCATGTGGTTCCGAGGTTGCTACCTATTTTTTCATCTCCGTAATGGAGACCGAAGTCCCCTCGTTAGGGGTCTTCGCTGCCCGACCTTTAGAACTGCTACCGTTGGTAGACTTGTTCTTTGGGCAGTCCTTGACGATGTGGCCCTTGGTGCCGCAAAGCAGACAAAGGCCTTGGTCGACCCGACGTTGGCGCTCCTCGGGAAGTAGTTTGCCATCCTTCCCGAGCTTGCTCGAAATGTCAGGCTGGCTCTTGTTGTTCGAAGAGTTGTTGTTGGAACCCTTGCCGCTGTTGTTAGTCTTGTTGCAGTTCTTATTGTTATTGGAACCGCTGGAGGACTGGTTGTTGTTAGTGGCATTGCTGCTGGACTGATTAGCGGTGCATTCAGGCTGGGAGCTACGACCATTGACCATGGCGTTGTATTCCTTACACTCCCAGTAACGGCTGTCGCATTCCAGCGCGAAGTTCCTAAGCTCGGCAAGGCTGCGGAATCGAGGGAAGTGAAGTAAGTCGTCCTTGATTCTTTTGGCCAAGCCCTTGTAGGCGAAGTGTCGGAGGGCCGCATCGTTCCACTGAGTCCGAGTCGAAGCTCGGGCGAAGTCGATAAAGAATTGCACGGCCTTGTGGTGCTCTTTCATGACGATCTTCTCGAGGTTGATCTCAGCTTGGGCGGCATTGTCGTATGGGCCAAAGTTGAGCTCGAGCTTGGCCTTGAAGCTGTCCCAGTCTTTGAGCCAGTCTGGCTCGGGCTGGACTTCGCCGAGGATCGCCGGCTCGAAGTACTGTAGAGCTGAGCCTGACAGGTAAGAAATAGCATACTGCACCTTCGAGGCCCCAGTCTTGAAAGCTGTGGGACGATCTTGGAAGTTGAGTACGCATTGAAGGAAGAAGGTGCGAAGCTTGGCCTGGTCAGTACCGTCATAACTATCCGGTTCCTTGACCTTGGCTCATGCTTCGGACTCGCGAGGTTTCGCGAGCTTGATGAACACTCGACGCATAAGCTCGTTGCCCTTGAGGTCACCGAGGTCCTCGGGTGGGAGGTTGGGGAGGTCCCGATCATTGTCGGAGCCTCCAGAGCCATCTCCTGGATCACCTGAAGGATCACCGGGGTTATCCCTACCTTTGCCTTTGTTACTAGGCTCGGCAGGGTCTGCAAGGGGTATCCCCGGGGACAGTGGTGAGTCGTCGGGGGCTTCCGAGAAACGTCGTTGTTCTGAGATACCCCGAAGGGTGCGGGAACGAGTCATCATGGACATAGTGAAGAAAAGGGATACGTAGGGTGTAAGCAGTCTGAAAATACTGTTACAGTACGATCCGTCATAAGGTTGACCGAGGTCGGGGACGAAACCCGAGGCAAGGTCCAAGGTTATGGGGCGAGGTTTGGATGGGGAAGTCAGAGAGGGACTTGGCTTCAGCTTATGTGCTGTGCCGACCCTACGCATGAGTCCCAACTTCGGAGGCAAACGAATAAGAGGCGAGGTTTGGCTTAAGAGGCGAGGCTTAGAAACTAGCTAAGGATCGAAGGGATACGATAGTTGATTTTCAGACTGAGGAGTAGGAATGCATACAAGGGGGGTTATATACAGGCGAGGGTACGAGTCAGGGACGAACATATTAGTGGAGGTCAGGGCGAGGTCAGGAGGCCGAGGTCAGGGCGAGGTAATATATGAATGATGCGTGATGGAGCGGAATCAGTAACTAAGGGGATATGGGCATGGGATCAAGGTCGGATATGAACTCAAGCTCGGGCTCGGGCGCAGGATAAGGATCATATGTACTCAGGCACGAATATCACAAGGCTCGGGCTCGGAAGAAGGTTCTACCGGTAAGTAACCGGCCAAAGGCCGGGTTCTTACAGGACCCTTGGATGCCTATAAACATTCTTTGACCTCACAAAGTATTGCACAATCTAAGAACTACACGTGTTCAGTTAAATCTCTATTGCTACACTTCCTGTACCAATACTGATTCTGATTGTTCACCGGAGTATAATTTCTTAATTGGGTTCTCCGTTAAAATAGTTTCGAAGCTTGCGTGTGCTTGTAAAGTCAAATCTCTGATTGAACTTTAGAATTGTATTTAACACCACAGTTTTAGGTTTAGTTCAACGGGTTCCAAAACAGTGGGGTATGCGAGCACTCCAAGGTGGCTTTGGTTGTTTGCATGTGCCATTGCATGTCAACCCAGAACATTGAGGCTGACTTCTTCGGGTGATAACTCAGGCTTTCAATCTATGTGTTAGGAGAGTAGGAGTGAACCAGATCAGAGCTGTCTATTGTGATATTTGGAGGCAAGCTGAGGGCGATGAAATATGGATGAACTTTACCTCTATGGTGCTAGGAGATTTGCGCACCAATGATTGGGTAGCTCAGTTTCATACAATGGCTGTAGATGAACACTCTTAGGGCTCAATACTGTTTTGTATTATATACATGAGATGGCTACATGGCAGTTGATGCAGCTGATCAAGAAAAGGAAGGCATGAAGCGATGGGGCCTAAGTTTTAGGACATTTTTGGAATGGACAAGAAAGAGACATGACCGACTGAGTGGGTCTTACTAAGAAGTGCCTGGATTGCGGCAGTTGATGCAGTTGATCAAGAAAAGGAAGGCGAGAAGCAACGATTACATGGCTTTTTCAGGTCTTGATGGGACTTGGAGGCCAATAAAGGTTGTCCTCTGAGAGCACATTGGTGTGAGGCCTAGTGTCATCAACATAGCCTGGAGAATCTGGCTCCTGTGAATGAAGAGTTGACGAGCAAAGTGATGAAGATGGACAATGGGAAACAGGACGACTCTGTTCATGAATCATCTGATACATGTGCAGGTCATGTTCAGCATTATCTGCCCGCCGAGTTTCTTGGTCAACTTCACGCTGTAGAGTGTGAACCTCTTTCTGCAGAGACTGTGCCTCAGCCTCAGCCTCACAAAGCTGAGATGTCAGGTGGTGGAGATGCAGGGTCTCCAAACGGCGGGCCTGCCTGCCATCGTCACGAGCTGCCTGGGACACGGGGTCAAACGCCCGTGCTACATTATGCAGTTTCCCTCGTAGGTTTGCTGAGCTTGCACGAGAGCGTCCCTCATTTTCGGCATTTTGGGGTATGTGTCAAGCAACATAGCTCTTCAGATCCTTTTTGACCTTTACCTTGCGCGAGTCATCAGAGGATATCTCAATGACCTCTTCATCAAGATCCTCATCACAGACCACTCCCAAAGCCACCCGGTTATTGATCAAGTGCTCAATCGTGTGGGCACGTTCCACTTCTAGAGGGCATTCTGCACTGCCTGTTGGTTTGGATGTACGCACCAGCTACAGAGATCCAAGTCAGAGCTGCATTATCAACAAGACACAACAAGACTCACCAGCTTATACCATTTCTCGATGATCTCAGCTGAACATAATGGACGTTCATTTTCTTTGGCCCAATCCACAAAGTGTTCATACAATGCCAACCACTCCTTTTTACCGGCAGGAAGAAGCTCTTCCACAAGGTCCAACAGCCCATCAAAACCTTCTGCTCACCATTTAACTTCCCCAAGTGTGTGCCCCCACTTCACAACTGGCTCTTCTTCACCAGTGTCACTACCTGCAACAACCTCCTTCCTTTTTGCAGTCGCTCGTGTGCCCTTACCCCTTGCAGATGGTTTCCCCCCATGAATAGCACTTCCCCATTTGTTGAGTGCAGTGACCCTCGTGCCCTTTACTGATTTTACTGCTGCAGCCTGGGTTATCAGTGCAGATGCATCAGGCAGGTCATTCTCTTTATCATTGCCTGATGCTGAAAAAATAGCGGTGGCCCACAAGTGGGGTTTGAAATCTGGTAGCTGTACTCCCAGTACAGGAGGCATATGCACCAGTGGTTGATGCTCATGCTGGGATGTAGGAGCCTGAGGGTCAGTAAAAGTCCTTGGAGGTCCACCGGATGCAGAGAACGAGGGCCTGTGATTCCAGGAAGGATCAGTGCCATGTGACCATTCCTGACTTATAGGAGAGAAAGCTGGACTATCGTACGTGCCATACAGGTGGGCAGGAGACAAACGCGAAGAAGGAAAATTACTGTGCAATGGTGGCAAGGTGATTGATCCCTACATGTATATCATAAGCAACATATATCATAAGCAATTTCACCGAGGTGAGAGGTTCTTACCATCCGAGTAGTCCAATGGTCACCATTCAAGGGATCACGAATGTATACAGTACTGTCAAGATTGGTTTTCAGGCGTTAATATCATGTATTAGTGAACACAGCGAATGCCCGAATAACTTGTGCGAATAAGTATGCCGTTCGGTGAATAGGTGAACCAATGAATGTTCACAAGGTAAGAGGGTTTGCCTAACCAGGGCTCACCCTATCTACAGTCGTAGCGAAATAGCCCGTGACTCTTGACGATGTAACGTGCAAGGTCTCACGGAAGGGCTGTCTAAGTCTCGACAATCCCTTCGCTGGGGAAGGTACTCCTTCAGAGCCCTTCGCCAACAGCACAGAAAATGGTTCGAAGGCTAAGGTAACAAAGGTGAAGTATGAGAACTCACCAGTGATGCCTAAGTCCTTTGCTAGTCGAAGATGGGAATCTCCAAGAGAAGGCTTAAGATGGTGACCACGGCGAGGTCAAAGCTGCACAAGATGAACGACATATGATAATTGAACTGGGGAATATACATGCGAATGTAAACTACTTATATCGAATGCTCGTAAGGTATCAGTGAATAGGAAAGAGGCCATCACAAGTCAGGGTTGGATAGGGGTGCGCAGTCATGATACAGCATAGATGAAATAAACATACAATAGAATGTGAGAAGAGGGGGAACATGAAATGACGGAGAGTAAAGGTGGCGAAGGTACTTATGGACAAAACCATGTCTTGGAACCCGCATACATGCTACCCTGCACGGACTCTTGGTCTACTGGGTTTATTCCGCACCACCTATGGAAGAGATGCCCTGCGAACACACTTTGACCATACAAACGCCCAATGGGGTTGGATTAAGAAGACGATGGGGTTAATGATGAACCATCATGCCGGGTGAATGGTATTGATCGTATTTGATGGTGTGCCTGCTGGTGAATGATGCGAGCAGCGAATAGCCGTTCAGTGAAATGCAAGGAAGGGCAAACAGAGGTGACATAGGGGAGGAGAGGTCGAGGTCGAGGGTGAAGCCGAGCGAATACTGAGGAGGAGTAGTGAAAGGGAAAATGGGGATACCAAGGTGCAGGAAATACACAGATCATGACAATCCAACTATCAGAACACCATCGGGAGAGGGTCGAGCAGAGGAGGTGGTAGACCCAGTGATGACTTGTCAAGTCAGTCCAAAGCCGTCGGTCATGTGTTTAACGGCGTGGCGATGGTAATGGGCGCAAATCAGCGAACATCGGTTGCCGAACATGACAATGGCGATCGGAATGAACACGGAAATGGGGTGAGAAATGGCAGGACAGAGCACCTGAGTATGAGGAATAAACATGTCATGACAACTGTGTCATGACCCATCTATTTTGTATACTCAGTAACCTCGACACCCCACATTTATGTTCTCCCCATTCGCTCCTCGCCGAATGCGCCGAACGTTTATTCGCTTTCGCATCATTCGCACGTAGCAGTGCTACCTGGACTCGATCAACGCCTCCTCCCCGACTCGATTGTCCACTGTGGGTCCCCTCACTTCCCTGGCTCGTACCCCGTCAGATGCTCCTCTGATCAGATGGCGCAACTCATTCATTTCCTATACCCAGTGATCCCTATTATCCGTTTTCCCAGTCCTCCTCTATGTTCGCATGGCTTCACCCTCCCCTTGGGCCACGGCTCTTCGATGATCATCCTATTTCGCCCTTTGCCACATTTCGCCGAAAAACCATTCGCTGCTCGCATCATTCGCCAGCAGGCACACCATCAAAACACAATCGACATCCCCTACCCGGCATGATGGCTCGTCACTGGCTCCATCAGCTTCTCGATCCAACCCCTCTAGGTGTTCATATGAGTAGGATGCATTCGCAGGACGTCCTACCCGTAGGTCATGTGGGATCAACCCAGTAGACAAAGAGTCCGTGCAGGGTGGTGTATATGCGGGTCCCAAGACATGGTTTCGTACATAGGTGCCTTCGCCACCTTTACTCTCCATCGTTTCATGTTCGCCCTCTTCTGTCACTCTATTGTATGTTTATTTTATCTATGTTGTATCATGACTGTGCACCCCTATCCAACCCTGACTCGTGACGGCCTCTTTCCTATTTGCTGATACCTTACGAGCATTCGATATAAGTAGTTTACATTCGCATGTATATTCCCCAGGTCAATTATCATATGTCATCCATCTTGTGCAAACTTGACCTCGCTGTGATCATCGTCTTGAGCCTTCTCCTGTAGATTTCTATCTTCAACCAGAAGAGGACTTAGGCATCACTGGTGAGTTCTCATACTTCACCTTCGTTACCTTAGCCTTCAAACTATTTTCTGTGCTGTCGGCGAAGGGCTCCGAAGGAGCACCTTGCCGGCGAAGGGATTGTCGCTACTTAGACAACCCTTCCGTGACACCTTGCACGTTACATCGTCAAGTGCCACGGGCTATTTCGCTACAACTGTAGATAGGGCGAGCTCCGTTTGGGCAGCCCTCTTATCTTGTGAACATTTGTTAGTTCACCTATTCACCAAATGGCATACTTATTCGCACAAGTTATTCGGGCATTCGCTGTGTTCACTAATACACGATATTAACGCCTAAAATCTTGACAGTATAATTGAACTAACAAACTACAGTCAAAGCATTTATTCCATCTATTTCATCACCCCTTTCTACACATGCACTCTACGCCACATCTATTCGCAGGACAGCCTCACCGTTTCGCAGGTCGCCTTCCCCCGCAACGAACATTCTCTCAGACTCCTGCCCCACTTGGCAGGCCGGCGCTATTCCCCTTCATGGGGCAACCTCCCCGCAACACCCCTCTATACAGATTCCTGCCTCACCTGGCAGGCCTGAGCCTTGTTTATTCGCGGGACAGCCTTACCCCTTCGTGGGTCGCCCTTCCCCGTACCAATCCTTCGCACAGCTTTCTGCCCTCCTTGGCGGACCTGGACCTTCTCTCCCACTAGACTCTGACCCATTTTCCACCACTCTTACCAATACCTGTTTGGTCCCTCGAAATAACAACCCTATCTACTCGGTACCACCAGCATGCTTATTCACGTCTATTAGCTCCCATTCCAATTCATCCTTCATCATCCATGTACATCTTCCCGGTCTCTCTCACTCCATCCCTACTCTCATCGACTCTGGTGCTACTTCCAATTTTATTGATAGCTCCTTTTCCTCTCATGCCGGTTTTGTATGTACATCGCTCCATTCGCCGATCGCTCTCTCCCTTTTCGACGGGAAGCCAGCCACTGCTTGTTCCATTCACGAATATCTAGATACTAGTCTCACTTTCAGCAACTCCTCTTCGCAGGACATTTCGCTACTTGTCACAAAGTTTACACCCTTCAGCCGCAATCATTCTCGGGCTTCCGTGGCTTTGCTCTATGAAACCCACTATCGATTGGGGCTCCCTCTCAATCACCTTTCCTTCCGGCACCGATTCCATGCTCCCACGTATGATGGTCGCTATGTCCTGTACGATGATTTCCCCACTGGCTATCTTCGAGAGTATCCCCGAACTCCACACTGTGTCGATGACTTCGCCACCACCAGTCCCTGGTTCACATTCGTCCCCGCCATCCTTGGGTTATGTCCCGAATGCAGCGATTGGACCATCTTCCTATGTCCCGGTCCTTCCACCGGATGTCACTTCCTCGCCCGCTCCTATTCCGAATCTTTCTGGTTACAAACAGACGTTCAACGTGGATGGCGAACCATTACTTCTCTCAACCAAGCCAATCGAGAATCACTCCTCTGAGTCCTCAATATCGCTTCCTAACAACCTCATCCGTCCATTTTCAGTCACAAAAGAAAGCATAATAGAAACTGAACCTATTCGACCAAAAACAGAGCCCATTCTGAGTCATTCTCGCCCCTGTACACCACGTAGAGAATCGCTGATTGGCAACCACCTCCCATTCCATTCTTCGCCTCCTGATCCACCTCCGACAAAGAGGGCAACACCGCATATAAGCCTAATCAGTGTGGCCGCCTTCGAGCTAATCATGAAACTCGGCGAAGAAGAAACCTTCATGTTAAACATGCACCCTACCATCCCTGAACCAACTTCGCTTTGCACTGTAGGCAATGCACCAGCCCCGACTACACTCCTCCACGAAAACCCCTACCAAAGGAGGAGTTAGAGATGTTCAAGACTGTAGTACCAGAGGAGTACCATGACTTCTTCGATATCTTCTTGTGTGCTAAAGCCAAGGACTTGCCCCCACATTGCCCTTATGACCACACCATCGAGATCGAGATCAATGGCACACTGTCATGACGTGTTTATTTCCATACTCAGATGCCCTGTTCTCCCATTTCTCACTCCACCTCCATGTTCATTCCGATTGCCCTTGCCGTGTTCGGCAACCAATCTTCGCTGTTCGCGTCATTTACCATAGCCACGCCATCAATTCACGATCAACATCTTTGGACTGACTTGGCAGTCATCGCTGGGCCTATCACCTCCTCTGCTCAACCCTCTTTCAAGGGTGTTCCTATGATCGGATTGTCATGACTTGTGTATTTCCTGCACCTTGTTATCCCCATTTCCCCTTTCGCCACTCCTCCCCCATGTTCACTCGGCTTTGCCCTCCACCTCGACCACTCCTGCCCTATGTCATCTCTGTTCACCCCTTCCTCGCATTTCGCCGAACAGCCATTCGCTGCTCGCATCATTCGCCAGCAGGCACACCATCAAATCATGATCGACATCCCTACCCAGCATGATGGCTCGTCAGTAGCTCCAACAGCTTCTCGACCCAACCCCCTTTTGGTGTTCATATGAGCAGGGTGCGTTCGCGGGACGCTCTACCCGTAGGTCGTGTGGGATCAACCCAGCAGATGAAGAACCCGTGCAGGGCGGTGTATATGCGGGCCCCAAGACATGATTTCGTACATAGGTGCCTTCTCCACCTTCACTCTCCATTGTTTCATGTTCTCCCTCTTCTCTCACTCTATTGTATGTTTATTTCATCTATGTTGTATCATGACTGCGCACCCCTATCCAACTCTGACTCGTGACAGCCTCTTTCCTATTCGATATAAGTAGTTTACATTCGCATGTATATTCTCCAGTTCAATTATCATATGTCGTCCATCTTGTGCAAACTTGACCTCGCTGTGATCATCGTCTTGAGCCTTCTCCTGGAGATCTCTATCTTCGACCAGAAGAGGACTTAGGCATCACTGGTGAGTTCTCATACTTCATCTTCGTTACCTTAGCCTTCAAACTATTTTCTGTGCTGATGGCGAAGGGCTCCGAAGGAGCACCTTCGCCAGCAAAGGGATTGTCGCTACTTAGACAACCCTTCCATGACACCTTGTACATTATATCGTCAAGTGCCACGGGCCATTTCGCTACGACTGTAGATAGGGCAAGCTCCGCTCGGGCAACCCTCTTATCTTGTGAACATTTATTGGTTCACCTATTCGCCGAACGGCATACTTGTTCGCACAAGTTATTCGGGCATTCGCTGTGTTCACTAATACACGATATTAACGCCTAAAAAAACAATCTTGACACACACCACCTCATGGTCCCATATACCCACTCTCGAACAGCGAATCAGAAGCACTCCACGAATACCTCGAAGAGATGCTTGGCAAGGGATTTATCCGCTCCTCCCAATCACCTGGTGGTGCCCCTGTTGTGTTCGCGAAGAAGAAGGATGGTACACTGTGAATGTGTGTGGACTACTGAGGGTTAATCGTATCACGCAAAAGCACAAGTACCCTATCCCACTGATTCCGAGCCTTATTGACCAACTCAAAAGCACGAATGTCTATACCAAATTCGACCTTCGCGCCGGGTTCAACAATGTTTGGATCGCCTCTGGCCAAGAGTGGAAGGCAGCCTTCCGAACTCGATATGGGTCCTTCGAATATCTCGTCATGCCGTTTGGGTTGACGAACACTCCAGCGACGTTCCAGCACTTCATGAATGATATCTTCCAAGGCATGGCTGACGTCTTCGTTGTAGTCTACCTCAACAACATCCTTATCTTCTCCAAGAACAGGAAGGATCACTTGGAACATGTCCAAATGGTCCTCGCCCGTCTTCGGAAGCACAACCTCTTCATAAAACCCGAGAAGTGCCTCTTCCATTCGAACTGGGACGAGTTTCTCGGATTCATCATCTCCCCTGCTGGGGTCTCCATGGACATCGAAAAAACAGCTTCAATCACAAAGTGGCCTGTACCGACGAACATTCGCGAAGTCCAATCGTTCCTGGGCTTTGCGAACTTCTACAGAAGATTCATCATTTGTTCTCAGACATTGTCCTGCCACGCACTCGCTTGACCAGAAAGGATACTCCATTCGCCTGGCAAGTGAAGCAGCAGGAGGCTTTCGAAGCACTCAAAGCCGCGTTCTCGAAAGCCCCAGTCCTCATCCACTTCGACCCGAGTAACCCCATCGTCATCGAAACAGACGCCTCCGACTATGCCATTGCCATCATCATCTCCCAGATCACCCCCTCCGATGGTGATATCCACCTGATCGCCCTCTATTCGTGAGGAATGGCACCCGCCGAGATGAACTATGAGATCTATGACAAGGAGCTGCTCACCATCTGTTGTGCCTTCAAACAATGGCAAAACTACCTCAAAGGGGCATCCCACGTCATCCTCGTCCTCTCCGACCACAAAAACCTTGAGTACTTTGCGACTACAAAACAGCTGACCCGACGACAGGTCCGTTGGTCCGAACACCTGTCAGGGTTCAACTACATCATTCGCTACCGAGCTGGGTGACTTGGCACAAAGCCCGATGCATTGACCCGTGGGGCGACGTTGTTTTGGAACCCTTCAAGACTTTGGTGTTATTGCTAACACTTCAATCTATCAGAACGTGTCGTTTATGAGACTCAAAGAATATCAAACAATGCTGCATCACAACTCTGGAAATAATTTAATATTTGTACCTTGGTTGCAATCCGCGTAAAAACTAGTCCAAGTTAATACGGATGGAAGGCAATGCGTTTCTTAGCAGCACTGAACAATAAACTAAAAGACTGTAGGTTCAAGGACACTATCGGGGTCCAAGCGTATTCCAAAATATAAAGGAATGTACTTAGCAGGCGAGTTTATAAATGGACTGCCCTGATAATCTACCAGCGCACAGCAATAAAACGAGAGGCAAAGAATAGAATCTAAAGCGGCTTTTACAAGTAACAGGAATTGACTTGTGAAAGATATTAACCAGGAAGATCAACTGATCAACTCTCTCGGGTATTGGAGTGCGAATGGCAAGACTATCAATTGACAGACTCACTCTGTAGAATTACACCCGGAGGATTAGTCTAGGTGGCTAAGCAGAAAAGTATCTACTTAACAAGGAATTAGACACTAAAGTAAGTGAATAACCCTAGCTGGGGTTAGCAGCTTAGTAAGATGCAAGTCACATGAATCACATGTAGGATAGAAGCAGTAGATTGCTGGATTGGATGATTATCCTAGGGGGTCAGAATGGCCTCCTTTTATATTGTAAATTACACAGGATTATGTAAAATGAGGAGCTTCTATCTATTAGGCGAGTGATGTCATAAGTAAATATTTGCGCAGCTAAAACACACCCTTGTAACTATAGTGGTGTGTTTGTGCAAGGAAATTAAGAATAGCTAGCCAATCACCTTCCCTGATTTGCACTGCTCAGCATAGCCTTACACAGCCCTGCATAGCCTTGCATAGCCCTGCACAGCCCTATGATGTCAAGGGTCCTATTTCAGGGGTTGTGGCACTAAGCTTGGAGGCTCAGCATCCAATAAGATTGCTTGACTATGCACCCTAGTTTTGGCTCTGCATATCATTGGGCAGTCTTGCACACAGCCTTACACAGCCATGGTTGCTATGAGGCAAGTCATGTGTCTGCTGGGTTTGAACTATATTTAAGTGTACAGGCTTGTGTAAGCACCGGATATTCCCAATCTCACCAGCTGAGATTGAAAGAGCCAAAGTGTCGGAGTTGTGGGTGTTTGAGGACGTGCGGCTCTGAATAAGCGCGTTCGAGGATCGCTCCGGTCGGAGTTTGAAATTGAGCGCCGATGACAAAGTTATGGACTCTCATGGGTTCATAGCCTTTGTCAAGCACAGTACAGCAGTTTTGAGCCAAGGAGGTCAGAATAATTGGCGAAAAAATACAAGAAAATTCAAGGAATATTCTAAAGACAGTTCCCCATCAAAGCTACGTGTATTGGCTGATGTTAAGATGGGAAAAAGGTTTTTTACAGACTTTTTAATGCTTTTTTCGAGATTTTTAGACTAGAAAGATGGTTCCTACACAACCTCCTCCCTCTCTCCGAATTCGCCTACAACAACACAGCCCATTCAGTGACCCAGGTCACACCCTTCTTCGCCAACAAGGGTTTCCATCCAAAGCTCGAAGTATCTCTCACTTTGGTCACTTCCGAAGACGCTTATCGCCAGTCAGCAGATCTCAAGGACTTTCACCGTACCTTCGAGGTCAAATCAAGAAATCAATTACCCAGTACACATTGGCCACAACCAGTCGCCGCATTCCGATTCCTGAGTTTCAGGTCGGCAACAGAGTATGGCCGGACTCGTGAAATATTCACACAAAATGGCCTTTGAAGAAACTCAACCATCGAAGACTTGGCCCATATCCTATCACAGCTAAAAATATCTTCTCATGCATTTTGCTTAGGCTTACCTTTGGACCTTCACCAGATCCACCCTGTGTTTCATGTATCCCTTCTCGAACCCGCCACAACATCTACTATCCCAGGTCGATATGCAGACCCCCCACCACCTATCGAAATCGACTCTGCCGACGAGTACGAGATCACAAAAATCCTCGACAGTCGCATTCGCCGAATACAATTGGAGTACTTAGTATAATGGAAGGGATATGAACACACCCCCGAGGCTACGTCTTGGGAACCCTCTTCGAATGTGACTAATTCAGCTTGCAGACTCGCTGAATTCCATGTGAAGTACCCCAAAAAAACCAAAGCTTAGGACCTTACAAGAATCCAAGAAAACATGCCTCTGTTCATATTGTATCTAAGCACTCGACTTCATTCATAATCCTCTTGCTACCACCTAAATCCCCTTGTCCACTACGACCCCTCCCAATTCATTCACCCCGCCGTTGCATGCCTCGTCGGACACCCTGACCCCTTCCCCACTCTCTCCTTCGTCGCTAGCGAGAGTGTTCGGGACTTGCGAACCGTACTTAGCCATCACCTCAAGCATACCCTTCGCTCTCAGTTGCTTCCTACTTTGCCCATCGGGCGCAAAGCAGATACGCAGTCGCCTCATTCGCGGAATAGGCCCTGCAGCCTCTGGCGATCCCCCTGCACTTACGGCCAACTGCGTAACAGGTGGGATAACTTCGCCGAACCCAGCAAATCAGGTTAGCATCATTGTCGCATCGGGCAATTCGAGGACTATACCTTCGGGGTCTTTCCCAACCCTTTCCATCGTTTCGCACCCTTTCGACGTCCGTGTAAAGATCGGA
This sequence comes from Gautieria morchelliformis, assembly GCA_015179125.1. NCBI lineage: Eukaryota > Fungi > Basidiomycota > Agaricomycetes > Gomphales > Gomphaceae > Gautieria > Gautieria morchelliformis. Next base: position 135,360 of record WHVA01000167.1, on the reverse strand, counting down.
GCCGGAGTCGAATCAATATCAGCTTCTGCGGGTACCAGTTCCAATATCGATGAACTCTCCAACCATATCCTCGCTTTCTGTATCTCCCTCACCAACTTGTCCACTTCGGATGGCCTTTCGAACGTCTGGTCGATCACCTCCTCGACCTGCAGCATTTTCTGAAGCTCCTCCTAGATCTCATCATTGAGCAAACGGAAACCGGTAGAAGACAGAGCGGTACTCACTTGAACTCCCACTGCATCGACCAACCACTGCTCCACATCCCCACGTGACTCTCCCTGAAGCTCCGGCCTAACCTTCAATACTGTCTGCGATCGATCAAGGAGTACTGAGTACCCAGGTGTCGTCATAGGGGCAGTACACTTAGCTTGGGTGCTTAGATGGGTTCCATAGCCCCGTTCCACGCCGCGTGTTTAAACAAAAGGAGAAGTCGTGCACGGACCACGCAGCTAGGCAGGTGTCATGACATGTCTATTTCCCATACTCAGATGCTCAGTTCCCCTATTTTCTCACTCCACCTTCGTGTTCGTTCCGACCGCCCTTGCCGTGTTTGGCAACCGATCCTCGCTGTTCGTGCCATTTACCATGGCCACGCCGTCGAAGCACGATCGACATCCCTGAACTAACTTAGCAGTCATCGCTGGGCCTATCACCTCCTCTGCTCAACCCTATTTTGATGGTGTTCCTATGATCGGACTGTCATGACTTGTGTATTTCCTGGACCTTGTTATCTGTTTTGGAACCCTTCAAGACTTTGGTGTTATTGCTAACACTTCAATCTATCAGGACATGTCGTTTACAAGACTCAAAGAATATTAAACAATGCTGCAGCACAACTCCGGAAATAATTTAATATTTGTACCTTGGTTGCAATCCACGTAAAAACTAGTCCAAGTTAATACGGATGGAAGGCAATGCGTTTCTTAGCAGCACTGAACAATAAACTAAAAGAATGTAGGCTCAAGGACACTATCGGGGTCCAAGCGTATTCCAAAATATAAAGGAATGTACTTAGCAGGTGAGTTTATAAATGGACTGCCCTGATAATCTACCAGCGCACAGCAATAAAACAAGGGATGAACGAGTTTTAGAAGGACTTGTGAAAGTCTCTAATCAGGAAAATCAACTGATCAGATCGTCTCGGGTATTGGAGTGCGAATGGCAAGACTATCAATTGACAGACTCACTCTGTAGAATTACACCCAGAGGATTAGTCTAGGTGGCTAAGCAGAAAAGTATCTACTTAACAAGGAATTAGACACTAAAGTAAGTGAATAACCCTAGCTGGGATTAGCAGCTTAGTAAGATGCAAGTCACACGAGGTCACGTGGATAGAAGATGTTAGATTGCTAGAATGATGATTCAAGGAGGTCAGAATGGCCTCCTTTTATATTGTAAAGTACACAGCATTACATAAAATGGGGTTCTTCTATCTATTAGGCGAGTGATGTCATAAGTAAATATTTGCACTGCTGAAACACACCCTCGTAACTATTGCGGCGTGTGTGTGCAAAGAAATTGGAAATAGATAGCCAATCACCTTCCTTGGTTTGCACAGCCTTACACAGCCCTACACAGCCTTGCACTGCCCTGCACAGCCCTACACAGCCGCTATGACATCAAGGGGCCTATTTGGTGTCGTAGCATTGCGTTTGGAGGATCCTTCATCCAATAGGCTTTATCAAACCTGCACCCTAGTTTTGGCTTTGTACATCTTTGTGTGACTTTGTACGCAGCCTTGCACAGCCATGGTTGCTATGATGCAAGTCATGTGCCAGCTGGGTTTGAATTGCACAGGCTTGTGTAAGCGGTAGAGGGCACATTCAGTCTCAGTGGCTGAGTTTGAGTGAGCCAAGGTACCGGAGTTGTAGGTGCTTGAGTGCCTGCAACTCCGAGTTTGCGGTTCATGGGAAACTCCGGTCGGAGTTTGAAACTGAGCGGCTGTGGCAGAGTTGTGGACGTGCGTGGGTTCATAACTCTGCCTGACAGGATAAGGTGTTTTTGAGCCAGGGAAGCCAAGTTAAATGGCGAAAAAACAAGAGGAAATTCAAGGAATATTTGAATAGAGTTCTCCCAACAATAGCCACATGTATTAGCTACTATCAGCTGGGAAAACAGGGTTTTAAAGCGATTTTAATCCTTTTTTCGCGAGGCTTTTCATTAGCAACGGTTCCCACACATTATCCCCATTTCCCCTTTTGCCACTCCTCTCCCATGTTCGCTTGGCTTTGCCCTCCACTTCAACCACTTCTCCCCTATGTCATTCCCGTTCACCATTCCTCGCATTTCTCCGAACCGCTATTCGCTGCTCGCACATTTCACCAGCAGGCACGCCATCAAAAAACGATCAATACCATTTACCCAGCAAGATGGTTCATCACTAACCCCATCACCTTCTTAATCCAACCCCTTTGGGTGTTCATATGGCCAAAGTGTGTTCGCAGGACGTCCCTTCCGTAGGTCCTGCGGGATCAACCCAGTAGACCAAGAGTCCGTGCAAGGTAGCATGTATGCGGGTCCCAAGACATGGTTTTGTACATGAATGCCTTCGCCACCTTTACTCTCCATCGTTTCATGTTCGCACTCTTCCCTCACTCTATTGTATGTTTATTCCATCTACTTAGTATCATGACTGCGCACCCCTATCCAACCCTGACTCGTGACGGCCTCTTTCCTATTCGCTGATGCCTTACGAGCATTCAATATAAGTAGTTTACATTCGCATGTATATTCTCCAGTTCAATTATCATACGTCATCCATCTTGTGCAAACTTGACCTCGCTGTGATCATCATCTTAAGCCTTCTCTTGGAGATTTCTATCTTCGACCAGCAGAGGACTTAGGCATCACTGGTGAGTTCTCATACTTCATCTTCGTTACCTTAGCCTTCGAATTATTTTCTGTGCTGTCGGCGAAGGGCTCCGAAGGAGCACCTTCGCCGGCGAAGGGATTGTCGCTACTTAGACAACCCTTCCGTGACACCTTGCACGTTACATCGTCAAGTGCCACCAGCTATCTCGCTACGACTGTAGATAGGGCGAGCTCCATCCGGGCAGCCCTCTTATCTTGTGAACATTTGTTAGTTCACCTATTCGCCGAACGGCATACTTATTCACACAAGTTATTCAGGCATTCGCTGTGTTCACTAATACACAATATTAACACCTAAAAACCAATCTTGACAATTGGCTGATGAAAGGCAGGCAAAAAGGGCCTCCTTTTATATTGTATTGTACAGGCGCTTAACTAACCAGTAGGACCTTCTATCTATTAATGGAATGGGGGAATGAGTCACAAAGAAGCTTTCAGGATGCGTGGGAAGGTTCTGTCTGACTCACAGTGACTTGAAATGACTCCTACTGGTGACTCCATTAGGTTTTCCACCAATCAGGGCTTGATTTGTCAGGAATGAGTCATTAATTGGACTCATGTGATTTATGACAGCTTGGGTGAGTCATGTGCATGTGACTCACCAAGGTGTGCATGAGTCGGTTGAGTCATTGAGGCTGTACAAGCAAATGACTAGGCTTTTCGAACTCAGAGACTGAGTCTGAAGGAGCCACCTGACCGGATTTGTGGGTGACCGCAGGTGCACACCGCGAGTGACGCGAGCGTCCGGTCGGAGTTTGAAATAGAAAGTCCGAAACAGAGTTGTGGGGACATGTGTATCCACAACTCTGCTGCACAGAAATAAGTGTGTCTGAGTGAAGACAGCCTCAGAAAAATAAGTAAAATTCATAGATAATTACAGGGAGGTTTGAATAGGTCTTATGAGGATAGTAGACATTTTTATGATGGCGATAATTGGTTATTTTAAAGGCCTTTGATGCAGACTACAAATTTACAGTAATGAGACATTTGGAGGCTGGTTGAACAGCTTTATCCGAGACTACATAGTATGCTGGTTGAACAGCAGTTCCCATACACGCACCTGTCACACCTCAGGGTCAGACAGGAGGGCTGTACCAATAGCATCTGAAATGGCAGTGTAAGGCATAGCAGTTAGAAAGGTATGACAGCGAGCCGTTAGAAAATAGGACAACGAGCACTTACCAAAGCTGCCAACCTTTATATCCTCTGCCTTTGCATCTGTGTGGACTGAGTGAGTCATGATTTGGTCTTGGTGGAGCTTTGAATGAAGCGATGGTAATAATTGGAAGTGAGCGAGTGACTATTTCAACAGTAATCAGGGGATCTTTGAAGGAAGTGCAGTGAGTAAATCAGCAATTTGCGCACAAATTGGTTTTACTTACCTCGATGTTACATGTCCCACTACTTCAATTTTGTTCATCCGAGCATGAGACGATGCTAAGTTGGGTCGAGAGGTCATGACTCATTTATTCCTGTATCCAGTTATCTCCATTTTCCCTTCCTTCTCTTCACCTCTATGTTCACTCCATTCGCTCTTCACCAAATTCGCCAAACAGCCATTCGCTACTCGCATCATTCACCAGAAGGCACGCCATCAAACACAATCAACATCCTTTACCTGGCATGATGGTTCATCACTGGTCCCATCATCTTCCCAACTCAACCCCCTTTTGGGTATTCCTATGGCTGGAATACATTCGCAGGATGTCCTACCCGTAGATCTTGTGGAATCAACCCAGCAGACCAAGAGTCCATGCAGGGTAACATGTATGCAGGTCTCAAGGTGTGTTTTCTTACATAGGTGCCTTCATCCTCTCTCCCTCAGTTGTTTCATGTTCGCACTCCTCCCCTCTTCCATTGTATACGTGTTTCACCTATTTGTATCCTGGCTGCACACCCCTATCCAACCCTGACTCAAGATAGCCTCTTTCCTATTCACTAACATCATATGAGCATTCAGTATAAGTATATGTCTTGTCTATTATGTAGCTCAGTTCCACACCTCCTGTATCGTTCCAACCCATCACGGCCCCTTTCCCATTCAATACTACCTCACACCTCTTCCTTATAAGTAGCTTGCATTCACATGTATATTCTCTAGTTCAATTATCTGAAGGGCTGAGATATTGGCTTTGGGACTGAGGTGGAAGCAGAGGTGAGTCAGTGGCTCTGGGCATGCTCAGGCATTGACCAGGGCCAAGCTCGGAAATGGCTTTGGAAAGGGGTTCCCCTGACAGTTCACAGACATGTTGTGCATGCATGTTAGCTTTTAAGGAATGAAAGAACCTGGTTTGGGTTCACATATGTGTCCTGTGTGTGGCCAATTGTCATGACCCGTCCATTTCCTTTACCTCGCTGTCGCTACGTTCCCCCTCATCACTCCTCCTGCATCTTCACCTGAGTTCGCCCTACCCTTCAACCACTCCTCCTCTATGTTCACCCCATTCGCTCTTCACCCCATTCGCCGAACAACCATTCGCTGCTCGCATCATTTGGCGTATATGCAGGTCCCAAGGCATGATTTCGTACATAAGTACCTTCGTCCCCTTTCCTCCCTGTCATTTCACATTCGCACTCCTCTTCCATTCTATTGTATCTACATTTCATCTATTTGTATCATGACTGTGCACCCCTATCCAACCCTGATTCCAGACGGCCTCTTTCCTATTCACTAGCATCATATGAGCATTCAATATAAGTAGTCTACATTTGCATGTATATTCCCCAGTTCAATTATCATACATCTATCTTGTGCAAAACTTGACCTCGCTGTGACTATCGTCTTGAGCCCTCTCCTGTAGATTTCTATCTTCGACCAGAGGAAGACTTAAGCATCACTGGTGAGTTTTCATACTTCACCTTCGTTACCTTAGCCTTCAAACTATTATCTGTGCTGTCGGCGAAGGGCTCCGAAGGAGCGCCTTCGCCAGCGAAAGGATTGTTGCAATGTAAACAACCTTTCCATGACACCTTGCATGTTACATTGTCAAGTGCCACAGGCTATTTTGCTATGACTGTAGATAGGGTGAGCTCCGTTCGGACAGCCCTCTTATCTTGTGAACATTTATTGGTTCACCTTATTCGCCAAACGGCATATCCCTTCGCACAAGTTATTCGGGCATTCGCTGTGTTCACTAATACACAATATTAACGCCTAAAAAACCAATCTTGACACCAATATGCCAATACTAACTCTTGAAATAAGTAATAGATTCCTTGGATTGGCGAACCTAGTCAGCTGGCCTCACTCCTCCAGTTGAAAGGAGTAACAGTAGTACTATGGCCTCTAGTTGAATGTTTCATGGTGTTCTTCAAACTGGCTATTCATTGCTGAAAGGTAATTTGTTTCTGTCTATCTTCTTAGCTCTTAGCTGTCTGACATCACTCATTTATTTGTACTGCAAGGTGGTATGTAGACCTTGCTCTGTGTTCTGTGTTCATTCTGTTGCCCCGTCTGCCCTCACCGCTCGCTTGTCTGTTATGCTCCCTGCGCCGCTCCCTGCACTGGCCCCTGCACTGGCCCTTGACACTCAGTTATCAGCTTCGGCTTCAGGTGCGCTACTAACACAGCCGCCGTGTACTGCTCGTCCAACTTGATATGGCGCGATGAAATATCATACATACCATGAATGTAGTGATATTCAGCATTACGCGGCCAACATCTCAGCCAATAAAATATGGACCCCATATGAGAGTTCGTCCGTCAGGTATCCACGGCGAATGTCTCCCTACCTCTTGCGAAGTGCGTATGTCAAGTCACTCTGGCAGACTACAACTGGAACCATTGTCAGAATCAATAGAACATGAGGTTGAAGAGGTCTGACCCAAGGGACATTGTCTATTCGTATAACAGCAATACCGTCACGTCGGGTGTCGTGCGCTGAGGCCGAGATACTTGGTTTTCCAGGAGTGAGTCAGATAGTCCGCTCCTAAGGACGGTAGTCATCTTAGACAGGACATCCGAGGAAGTTGCATTGAGGTCGCCCAGGGCAAAATGGAACCTGTCGGCGGGGAGTTAGAATCCATGCACGACAGATTCTTCTCCCCAATGATGTTGAGTCCCAGTAAAACACGAGGAGCAGAAATATGCGAGCAAGGAGAAAGGACGACCATAGGACAGGTTTGATCTTACTACCATGGCACTGGCTGCTGCTCAGGCCACGTCAATAGTTGGAAGAATATTATACGTTAGACTTCCTTCCGTCCGAAACCTGCAAGGATGTGTACAATGATGGCCAACAGATGATGCATATAAAGGCTGTACTGTAGACCAGGAACCTGATCGCGACGAAGCTGCAATTGAACTTCAACGATGTCGGTGATATGAAAGTGCGCAATGGCACTAACGTACCTGTATGATTATCGATGAAATGTTACGGCCACCTTTGCGCGGGCATCAAGGAGATTGAGAATAGTAGGCACATACGTTGAGAACGTGATGACTTGATACGAAATGATGGCCGGACGGGCGCTACGGGAACTCACCTCCATAGCAGGTGGTTGCCTGAATCGATGATGAGGTGCATGGCATCAGTAGGTATCGGTATGCGTGTATCGGTAACTCCGAATGATCGCGATCGTGCCTGCTTTATAACATCGCAAAAAGCAGTCGCCCATACATCCGACGTAGCAACAGCGACCAGCAGTGTGAAGAAATTAACGGAAAAGGTCGAGTGAGCTTGATAGATGAGCAATTTGAATTGTCTTGGATATATAGGCGAGATATCGAGATGGTGGTCCAGAATTTGTTTGCCGGATTGACGTCGCAACTCTTCTCAGCCGCAACAAGACTGTGATCGAGAAAACCAAAGATGTGATCAAGAAAGCCAAAGATGCCATAGGTGTGTTCTGATACTCTAGCAAGACTTCGCATTCTCGAAACGGAGTGTCGGAGCAACAGATTTGAAATATAGCCAGCGTGGCATCCACTTACTTACCCAGTCTGCCCTGCCCATGGTGTTAGTTGCTTAAACTTTCTACCAAGGAAGGGAATGTAGGATCTATGCTCTAGGATGAAACCGGCATGGCCAATGGGTAGATAGACTTGGGAGTACCGTCGTGGAGAATTGGAGAACTTTCAAGTCTAATGTTTTTCATCAGATGAGATCCTAGGCTTACATTGGATGGTCTGGTCGGGCCAGTCGTAGAACACGCCACTGACATATTTCTCCAAGGCCGATCAGGCAGCTATTGCATTGTTGTACACAACGGACCTCGACACGTGCCGGCACATCCGAATTGGAATCCGAAAACCAAACTGGCTCGTCCACAAAGCAGTATTAATTGAGCTTGGAAAGCAATCCGCGTAGATGAGGATACGAAGTGCTGGAATATAGGACGGTACGAAATGGTAGGGGTGAAAACCAGAAGTTTGACATGACTTGAGCTTTAAGATACTATATGAAGACCATCGAGCCTGTAATAATTTAATTAGAATATGACAGCGCACAGACCGTGATGAAGTTCTCGTGGCTCTGAAAAAAACAAGGCTTTCAAAAGGGCTTCAAATAATGAACATCTAAGATTCCCACGTTGCCAACGGTCACATGAGTACTGGTCTGAACTAGACCGCGAAGCAAAAGGCCGTGTCAATTTAATGATGAACAAAGGATATCCCATTTCCGGACTAATCCAGAGGACGATGTCATCTCAGTTGAACGTCATTGATGGCAGACCTGCCTGGAGCATCTCCCATTGTCGCCTTTGTTCACTGGTAGTCACGTGCCAGCGGCTAAGCTTTCGGAGTTTGAAACCTATTGCTCCTGGATCCCATTATGCAGGCTTCCCGTGCAGGAACAAGAGGAACACTACGCAACATGCTCGTACATATAAGTCATGGGGTGCGAAGTATGGACAGGCCTCTGAAATATATCTATAGGACCTGTGGTCCAGCACAACCACTACCACCGTTATTCGACTGTTCAACCACTAGTACCGTCTCACTACCTTGTTCTGAGTACGAGCGATGATGACGAACCGACCTTGTACGCCTTGTTTTATACCCTTACTCGCAATATCCCGAATCTCACATGCCAGTTGATGCTTACAGTGCCTCCTACACCCTACAGAGGGCCTATTATATCTACAGCACCCCCGCGTCCTGCTGCTCCACCGCTGCCACCAACATTATCTGCCTATAACATCAGTCCAGGTTCATCTGCTGCGCTTAAACGTCGCCCGCATACGCGCCGGCTTCAATCTGCGCCATCAAGCGACCTCCCTACCGTTTCTGAGGAGAATGAGGCTGACCTTGCTGAGGATGATAAACCTCAGGCCTTAACCAAAGCTCGGAAGCGTCCACGACCCACCCCTCTCGTTCCGTCACGATCATACAGCTCATCGCGGTTGCCGCTTGTCCTCCAGATTCCAGACTCCCCGGTATCATTCCAGGAGGAAACTCCGGTATCCAACGATCACGAAAGCTTTGCGCTTTCCCCGTCGACTCTCTTTGAACGCCGACGCTCCGAAACAATCCTTGAATTCCCGGTTCCTCCTCCCCTTTCCCATTCGCTTTCTACACCCGCAACACCCCCTCGTCATTCCCCTACGCCATCGCATGTCTCAATCTCTTCTACATCTACTGATAGCAGTGCTTCGTTCCCTGTTACACCCGACCACTCTGATAATGATGACGATGACGCATTGCCGGGCCGATCTACAAAGGAAACCGACTGCTTCGTAATCACCGAGGACTTGGAACAAGTATTCGATGCGCGATCACCACGACCTCCTCGTCGATCCGCAAGCGTAGTCAGCCTCCGCAGCTTCAATACCGCCGAGTTTGATGCTCAAGCAGAGCCCATCTACGCCCTGATGCATCCGAGGCGGGAACCTGTGGTTCCTGCCATAGAAATGCGGAGCGCTCAGCCTGTTGTCGAGAATGCACAAAGGCCTGGGAAAGAATTTTCGCAGGTTCCCACACAGGATGAAGCTCGTTCGCCGCGCCTTATGCTCTCAGTCCTTGATACTACCCACGGTGGTTCATTCGACGTTCCTCTCATGCTCGGTAGCTTCCTCTCCCCACCATCCTCGCCTTGTTCTCCCAACAGCAGTGATAGTGAAAGCGACGGCGAGGGCATCCCCATATCTTGGTCCGACTCGGAAGCAGACGACGAGTCATTTGACGCTGCTTTAACTTCGAGTGAGGATGAAACGTCTGATGATGAGTTTCCCAGTCGCGGCTTGGACCCTATGTTCCGCGTGGGAGCCAATCGTCGGCGCACCTCCCGCCATGGCAACCGTAGTCAACGTCTCCCGCCACTTCAGCGGCTTGAGCCTTTGAGCTTGGATCGCGGATCTCCCGACTCCCATTCATCGGTGGCTTCTCCGGCAAAATGGAACTGCAAAAACCGCCAGCTCCCGAGGGAGTCTCTCGTCCCTGCCGATGTTTCCTCGTCTCGTATATCCTCCGCGTCCTCGTCGTCTTATCGTCCGCCCTCGCCATTCCCTGAGCTCCGTTCCCGGTTCTCAACATCAACGCTTGCTTCCATCCCTGAGCCTCCAACCTCTTCATCCTCAAAGAACGCATTCCTCGCCTTGCTCACAGGCCGCACCAAGCACTCCTCTTCGAAAGGAGAGCCTGCCCCCATCTCCATCTCGCCAACAGAGGACCGGCCATCTCTTGCGTCGAACCCTGCCCGAGGGAGTTCACGCAGACGTGCGCCAATCGCTGCCTTGCCCATGCCATCTGCCTTCTCGCTTTCTACCCAATCGAACTCGTCACGGTCGTCATTCTACGGCGCGGACAGTTGCAGTTTCTTACCGGACGAGAGCTCCGGGAGCACTGGCCTGCGACGTCCGCCTATTCCCATTGAATTGTTCCTACGGGGCTGATTTGTATCCTATCCTATCGCTTAAGTGTTCGTCTTGTTCTTTCTTCGTAATATTTTGTCGCGTTTTTTGCTATCCTATTGCTATATCATTAGGAAGAGATTGTATCAACCACATTGGCATAGAATCCATATTGTTTGGAATCCATATTGTTTGAATTTCTACGTTAATGCCATGTGCTACCCTGATATATGCAAAAATACGAGACTAATGGGCCCTGGCTGTCACGGCCCGGTGACTCCTAAAGGAATGCTTGATGAATGCTCGGCGCTCACGCCTGCTTCAAAGATCCGCTGATCCGAAACACCTGCACACATACTTGCCAGCGTAACGAAGACTGATATTGCCTACGAACACATACCTCTTGCTGCATGCAATAGCTCGATATTGCCCCATATCAGAGTGATCACCGCAGGATCTCTCGGATCTCCGCTCGGCCAGTAAGTACTGATTTAGAGCGACATTTCAGCGAGGTATAACACATACCCTCTGATAGGACGTACACGTTTGGATCTCCCGGGTTGGTTGCGGTGCAATATGGCGCTCTCGAACACCCATATTCCCTACGTAACCCATACCTCCAGGGTCATCCCGAGAGGCGGGAGTCGAGTGTACTGGTTAGCATGTTGGTCCAATGTTGGCGGAAAAAATCCGACTAAATTGTGCTACCGACTCGAGTGAGATCTTAATATGGGCTTGGAAGTTAAACTTTGAAGGCGTGGATCACAATGGATGATCAACTTATGTAATGATCGACGCGCATTGAATTGGAGGGCTGTCCACCCGCGACCCAGCGTGGAGTGCGTGGAGTCTGGACTTAAATGCCGACTGACCTGATACAAAGACTGTTAGTAATTCGCTGGAGTCAACGGTTTTTGCATATCTCCGAGCTCGCAACCGTACTGCATCGATCTTTGTGGATCCCGATGCACACTGCAACAGGCCAGACCATCGGGTCCGGTGCTTAAATGATAATCATGCATCATGCTTCGATATGCCGTTACTAGCTTGTCCTTACAGCCTCCAATGTTTCTGACTCGCTTCAAGGCTTTTTCGTGGGCGTTCCACCGTCAATAGCTTCTTTCAAAGCACAAACCGTTTTCTGGCAAATAACCATGCATGGGCTTCGGCAATCTGAAATCAGACGATTACCCTAAAAAGGTGGTCATTGATTCACATGCACATCACCACTGATTGGATACTTATTATAGTTGCGTTCGTTACTAGATCCCAGGCGTTTACTCATTTGCTATTAAAGATGCTTTCCATAAACATACAGTAGTATTGGAACCTCACGCTAAGTATTTGATTTTCGGCATCATGACGGGAAGTTTCAAGTCCCGCAGACCTGGCGCTATACACCTTGGCAAGTCCCGCGGACCTAGCGCTGTATGCCCTGGCAAAGCCCTGCATTACGTAGGGCCCCACCACCACCACCTAGTCGCATATTTGAACCATCCTCAGTTCTGGAGACCCTGGTATGCCACGGTTCAACTTTACCTTCCAAGGTATCTACTTGAATCCTATATCTGACCAGCCCTGACCGTGACCCGTCATTAGAAGCTTCACCCCTCATAACATACACTGGATTTTGGACGGAGGGGAGCAAGGCCAACGACTCATTGTCCCAGAGCTATGATGGGAGCTTTAGGGTTACAAATTCCACTGGTGCGCAGGCAACACTACTCTTCACTGGTGAGTTAGCATTTGTAGCCGCATCCTGAAATTCCTCTAATCACCCTGACATATAAGGAACTGGTTTCTCGCTGTTTGGGTAGCTGTCGTCCTCTTCATCGAGTTCTTCTGCTTACCGTAACGTTCTCATCGTAGTGCTATGCGCCCAAATCATGGCGATTATGATGTCGCCCTGGACCATGGAACCTCCACCCGTGGCAGTGGAACCTCAGCCCAACCTCTGTTCAACCAAACTCTGTCGCAAACTTACAACCTCCCGTATCAGCAGCATACGGTCGTGGTGACGGACGACCCAATAGGTAATACGCCCTATTTCGACCTAGATTTTGTTCAAATTGAAAGAGTAGTTGGAGGAGACAAGTAATAAATCCATCTGATGATCCCTGCCTGCTCATATACTCATTTATATTCATACAGCGACACGCCTTCCGTGTTTAACATTGATGACACTTCTCCTCTTATTACCTATCTTGGACCTTGGCAGCTTTCGCCGGAAACAACATCAACCTACAATGGGACCCTGCATCAGGTTACGGAAAGCAATTCTTCCTTCAATATGACCTTTCAAGGCTGCTGTATTGTACCCTGTTTCTTGTTCCTGTCATTGTGCATCTTCTCATGATCGGCTTAGGAACTTTACGGACTGTATGCGAACGCAGCTTTCACCGTTGCTATCGATGGCGGACCGCCAATGCCGATGACAGGCCAGGACCTTGATATACCTCAGGAATTTTGGCACCCACAGACACTTCTTTACGTCTTGGATGGACTTTCTGAAACTACCAACCACACCGTGGTCCTTACAACTACTTTAGCCAGCGCTCAACGTCCATTTTCCTTTGACTATAGCGTCGTAAGAAGCACACAAAAGTGAGACTGTGAACTTCTTGGCTAGTCTCGCGTTAACTTTTTCTCGTACAGTCTCACCTCAAGCGCGCTTCCGCCATCGCCATCCACGGGGACAAATTCCCCCACCAAGACCCCACTGTCTGCCATTATAGGCGCATCGATTGGGGGCGTGGTGCTTGCCAGTCTTATGGTGATAGGTATCATCATCTGGTGCCGAAGAAGGCGGCCCCGCCCTCTGTCAGATATGACGGCAGATGGGAGTGCCAACCAGCCTCAACCAAGTTGGATTCCGTGGCTCAGAAGCGAACCTGCTTCGCCTCCCGCTTCGGTCACTGCCTGGTACCCCCCCAGCGAGCCACAATCCGAGCCACTAACATCATCAATGGATCCCAGTGAGCAGACTACTGAGGGGGACATCTCTTCTGGCATTCGTAACGACGGTTCGCCCCCAAATGCTCGTTTCAACCGCCGCGGCCGTTCCGCCAAGCACCGTGGAGACTACATGCCTGGGCCTGCTGCCCCCACGGATGCCGCCACCAGTTCTGCCTCGTCTGCTCCAAGGCAATCTTCAAACAGCCTCAATGATTCTAGTATCGTCACCCATACCGACGGTTCGGCTCCAAACGGTCGCGGCAGTTCCGCCAAGCACCGGGCTGCTGCCCCCAGGGATACCCCCACCACTGTCTCATCTGTTCCAACGCAATCTGCAAGCAGCCGCAGTAATTCTAGCATCGTCAGGAGCACCGGCACACAGTCTCGACGCGCTCAGCGTGGCAGTCATCGTCGCGGGTCTACTGCGGTATCATCACCAGCTACATCCCACAGCCAACCGGCGACCACTAGGACCTCGGTACCCACTCAAGAAGAAGATGCCGGTCGTTTATATAGTGCAGATGAGCCAGACACTCTTCCGCCAGCCTACAATCCTGGCTGGAACCCACGCTGAACCCACAGCCCTATTAAAAAAAAACGTCTCTGTTGACCTCTGTACTAATGTTGTATATTGCCTGCACAACAGCATTTACATACGAGTCGTGGACGGCGGGGCCGCCGCCAAGCTTACTAGCTCTATACCCCGGCCGCCTCGCTTGTCGCATTGCATACCCGCTCCAAGTTCTTATTCATGCTCTCATCCGATCACAGATCACTTGTTTACAGGCATGTACACTGCTAGCTGGGTAGCTAGTCAGACAGATGTTGGGAGTCATTTAATTCAACGCAGGCCGGTAGTGGTGTTTCACGGTATCCCAGGCTCATGATCCAGTATCAGGGGCGAATCGTTGAAAGGTATACAGCCCTTATGTAACGTTCTGGGTAGCAGAGTACTGCATTGGTCTTTTCGTAGTCATGATGGATCACGGATTTTCCGTGACGGAGAAGGCGGCTGTCCTGAGCGAGACACTTTGAAAGAGTAAGGAGATTGGAATGCCTGGCCGCTTCCACAACGCAACATGCGCCTGTAAGAAGGGCACAACGACCTCAGGGAACCAACTCCATAATCTCACTACTGTTCGGGCGTTCCAGCCATGTTCAGGCTAGGCACTGACTGGTAGGCCGGGGTCGCGGGTAATCGATGAGGACCACAACATGTATTGACAAGGACCACCCAACACGGCATGTTTTAGCAGAAAGTACTCAGCTAATACACGGGAAGTCAAGCTGCACAAACCGTAAGCACTCGCACATAACAAAACAGGATCGCGAGCGGACCTCGTTTATCGTGGAAATGTTTTGGCATATGTAGGATGCGTTGAAGGGGGCTGGCGGAGTGAGGTCCGTGCCAGTCGCTGTGATATCCTCGCACTCCCTTGAAACGCACGGTCAGTTTGGCAACCGTGTCGCGGTGCGGGAAGAAAAGAGGTGCGTAAATGAAACTGCGGCGGGAAACACGTACGCAGAGCATTCCATGCTGACGACAACCCCCTTCTCTTTCCCGCTGGAAGTTCCGGTGACGTTGATGAAATGCACGTCGGAAATATTGAGGGTACTCGGGAACTGTGCACATGTTGCTGGGGGTGTCGAGTAGCACTGGTCGATGAGGATCGGATTGTCGACGTTCTCAACATGGTAGTCGCGGTAGGTCACGTCTTATGAACACGTGCATGACAGGTGGGGAGGAATACGAAGTGAGCGTGTGTAGCGCAAAGTGAGTAAAAAAAAAATTTCTTTGAAAACGAGTAATAGCAGGCATTTGGGTGTCGCTGGACGTACTTCTGACAAATCCTGTACCACCACCGGCTGTGCTTGTGGGCGAGGGGTTTCCACCAAACACCTTGATGCGTGCTCCGTTTTGTGCATTAGCCATCACGACGTTCTCGACAGTAACGTTCGCTACGATGTCGGTCTCCTGAAGGGGGAAAAGAAAAATTCATAAGAAATACGGTAGAGAGAGCTTGTATCTGAAGGCTACCCCAGCGTACTGTCCAAGGGAACCAACCGAAACACCATGACCTACAAAAAAAAAAAAAAGGTTAACTCGGGTGACAGTTAGATGGGAAATGAGTTTATGACCCACTTCCGTTGCAGTTGAGGTTGGAGACGAGAATATTGGTCGAGTTAGGCTTAAACGAGACACAATCGTCATCGCTGAAAATTTTTCAGGGGACATGTACAGGTCACGATAGTAGACACGACGAGTGAAATGAGACCCACTTGTTTATATTGGAGTCTCGAATTGTGACATGGTCCCTGAGGTTAATCTGGATTATAAATGCAAGGCCGGGAATAAAACGAGCATACGATCGATAGATATCCCAACCATCTAATGGATAATCCAATCCTTGTCAGTTAACCAAGAAGTACAGAACGTGAAAGGGCGCACCGGTATTAGCCGCCGGAGAGGATGAAAACGACGTGGACACGATACTGATGTTTCCTGGAGTGCAATTTGGATGTCGATCAATAGTCACACCCCATATACTTTCGTCACTCACTGTACTCGACGAATGAAGACCCAATCACGAAGTTATTCTGGTCAAGGAATTGCTTAGTTCAATGTCTGATGTCACTTGTGCGGTGACCGGAAATGGACAAGATGCATGGTGCAAGTGAGCTTGAGCGTAGTGACGTACCCAGAAGGGGCTTCCAATCTGATGGATATTCTCAACGAGAACATTTGTAGAGTTGGATACAGTCAAAGGCACAGGTCGCGCGAACGTGGTTGAAGATCCTCCAGCGGTTCCAGCGTTACCTGAGGACGCAAATGCGTCGTACCTGGATCACAAATGCCTTGGCATGTATATCCGAGAAATATTTCGTCTGACTTACCAGACTTGACCGTTCCCATCGATTGTCCCCCCGCCGTGGAGATGCAGTTGATTTCCGCCCAGCAACCAGAAAGTCGTTCTGGGTGAAAGATCAAAATGGTCTGAGCACAGACGGGCTTGGAATGCGCATACAAGCGATATCGAGGGCTTACGCGTTCTGGTACGTCAGGAAGAATGAATTTGGGCTCCAGTACGCGATGTTGGGAGTGTACTGGATGGTGCCGCTCAGCACAATCTCTACGTTTTGGAGCCCCGTGGTCTTCAGAAGCGTGTTCACGACCTGCAGGTAGCGGGCCTGTTAGAAAATCCAGCCACGAAGCGGGAAGGCGGCCATTCTGACGTAGTATCCGTCCAGCTGGACTTTCGCGTTTTTTCCACACACAGAGAAAGCCTCGAGAATGGTGGGACCGTCGTCTTGCCCCGCGCCTTTGGCTACAACACTACAGGTATTGCCGTTTTGAATTAACCATGGGTTTGAGCCGCCTTGGTGTTGGGGGACACTCGTGCCGGCAAAGGTTAATGTAGAGGTGAACACCAGCCCTAAGAGAGCACCAGTAACGAAGCGAAGCATCCCGAGAGACAACTACAACTAGCTGCAGGACAGCCAAGCAATACGTACGACACCAACTATATATATATTCGCACCAGGCGTACATGCCGGGAGAGCCAGAGAGCAAAGTGCATACAGCGCATGACCGTCTTGCTGTAAGAGACGTGGTGGATTGACGTATCATTATGGCGAAGCGGCGCTGTGGCGCTGTGACGTTGAACGGCCAGCCCGGGGCGTGTATTCCGGCGGCCCGCACACTGTTCGGACCTTGATCAAGCGCTGGCGCTGAAGCGCTGATGGGTCAGTATTATATTCTGAATTACCGTATTGTCCGTTCATCCTTGGACAAATGAAACGTTCTGAACCGCCGAGGATTGCGAGAAGTTGGATAACGGCCATAATGCCCAGTGAAAAACCGGCTCTGGCTAGATATGGTGAGATGTATGGTAGCCAAATTTGAAATGAGTCGCCGGTCGCGAGATAATTGAGCCTATACTACCAACGGGGCAGATTATCGCAGATTTGCTGGATCTGGCGCACCATATGGATTAGTATTTCGAGTATATTAGGTCCTGTATGGCGGATTCTGGTCTCCATCAGGAAAAACCGCATTTGCCCGAGAGCCCGGACCTATATTTATCGGCTCGGCCGCGGTGTATATTTCGACCGCCCGCTCTCACGTGTGCTCCTA
The DNA here is from genome assembly GCA_015179125.1 of Gautieria morchelliformis. NCBI lineage: Eukaryota > Fungi > Basidiomycota > Agaricomycetes > Gomphales > Gomphaceae > Gautieria > Gautieria morchelliformis. The sequence goes on along the minus strand of WHVA01000167.1, from coordinate 117,608 downwards.
TCTATAGGTTCGTCGGGCATGCCTTCATAGCGCGGGAGTGACCCCATACCCCCAGCCCTGCTCACTATAGTCTCCATTGCGCGCCCATGAGGCTATGGTGGCCTGGCAGCGACGATAGCTGGTGCTCCCCGGGGCGCCTGGGCCCCCATGGAAGCTCGCTCTTCTGTCCGACACAGATGCTACAAGTCAACCAACATGTACTACTAGTTGACCAGTAGTACAATTCAACTGAACTTTGCCAAACTTAACTTGAATAGTCATTGAACTAATCATTAAAAAACTGGTAAGTATACAAATCTGTGAACTCGCTAACATAAAACTGCTTGGAACGCTCCAATGAATTCTCTGTAGTCATGGTACGATCAATCTTTTCGCCAAATCGAGGTATTAAATGGCAGCTGCGGCGAATCGATTGGACGCTCACGACGGCCGCATGGCCTTTGCCTTGGGTGGGTGACACGGTGTACATGTCTACACCAGTGGATGGTTGTCGAAACTCGGTATACCATTCAACGTACACGAGTGGGTGCGGGTATTCGATGTGAGAGGGCAGCCGGAAGATCGTCCGTACTCGCCCGACGCGATAACCTAAGTGGGTGAGCGATTCCGTACACACAGAGTTATGCATCGGGACTCACCTAATGCACCAGTCTCTTGCGCATTCGTGCCATAATGGATCAGCACTGTATCGAAGTGTTCTGGGACTTCAGGGGTCCTGCCGCGGCGTGGCACTCGGGGCGTAGCTCGGACGACATCTTTGATCACGGTATCATCAATTTGTTGGATTAAACGGAGCATAAAGCTAATGCGTTTATACACGGGGAGCCGTGTATAAACACTGAGATCCAAGGTACACCTGGGAAGGTTAAACCTGAGGAAAGCAGTCAGCGCAGGGATAAACTCGGGTGCGCCGAATTCATTGATAATCCTCGACACGCTGGTGTTCGGGAAGCCGGGACGTTTAGCAATGTGGTATGTTCGGCCCACTGTGTCCTCTGGTCCACTTGCTGATGCTGGCGGTGCGGCAGTTGACGCTGGGATGAAACGCACCAAACGGCCAAGATTTTCCTCGCAATCTTCGTCATCCACATCAGGTTCATCTGGGGAGTGAGATGATAGGAAGCTGCCGAAGGAATGGATTTTTTCTTGTCTAGTAAGCCATCGGGTCATCTGGATTATGAAGTCCTTACGACTGCTGGCGCGGTAACCAACTTTAGAGAAGTCGATGTGCAGTCTCTCTGGCAATTCGGTGTTGAAGCCATCGGCGGTCCCCCGAGACATGATAGACTCAACATAGTGTTCTATCATGTGTAGCTTGGGAATTTGAAAATGTTCTCGAATCTTGCTGTGTACGAAAGCTTCTTTGTAACGGTGGAAGCGGTCGAGGGCATCTTGGAGGCAGTTCAAGGTGGTAGTCGTGTGTGAGGGATATTGTGACAGGTAAACAAAATCCAGGACAGCCCGTGCCGCCTTGAGAGCTTGAGGTGGGAGCGCACCGGCCATCAAGCCCACGAACACTTTCTCCATATTCTTGTACTCCGTGCCTGACCACTGGCTGATGCTTGAGATTCCCTTCTTGAAGTGACGGACACTGGGGTGACTCGGGACAGCCTGGAAACGTGCATCAGTTTCAGGGTGAGTGGCTACCTTCATGCACCAGGAGCACAAATGGTCCTTGAATACTCCTTTGTGCAATTGGTGTAGGATGTCAGGGGTCAAGCAGCGGAAAATATCACAGTGAGGGAGAATTTCCCAGAATGGCTGCCTGACCTCACGGATGCCCACGTCGTCACGGGGACCAGCCTTATCAGCACTGTTGGTGACGATGTGTTGCATGTGATCTTCCGGACATCGAAAAAGGGTGCCAGGGTCGTCTGCGAAAATGGTGGCAAGTGGGTCCCCACGATCCTCAGGGTAGCACTTGCAGATGGGACACCAGTTTTCTTTGACACAAGCAACAAGGGCCTGCTCCGGAAAATCGGCAACATAAGCAGCAAGAATCGGGAATACCTTTCGGATGCCACCATCTGCGCAAAGAATGTCTACTCCACTCGCACCGGCAACGACCATCCGTGAGAGGATGGTGCGCATACAGTAGTGGAAAAGTTGCCACCCCTGGGCCTTGCGTGTGCCAGCGGAGAAACACTTCAGCTTGGATATCGGGAGATATCCAAGGAGGATGTTTGCACGTGCGGACACTTTGCGACGCGTGGCCTTTGGGATGTTCCCAATCGTCAGATACACAGGCCACGCCACCTTGTCCCCACTGAACTGGGAGAGCCGCGTCTTGTCTGAGGCCAGGATGACAGGGCATATTGTGGCCCCGGCAGGGAGTTTGGACTGTGATTCCAGCAAGGGTGAGCTCTCAGGACCTTTATCATGATCATTGGACTTGCCTGGAGATCCCACCACCAATTGGCCATCCACATCTCGTTGTATATGCGTTCGGTCCTTTTTTTATCCTCGAAGACACGTTCTGGCACATAATGGAGCGAGTCGCGGAAGGCGGGGTTGCCCATGAGTTCACAGACGCATTCGACTGGATCCCTGTAGAACAATTCAAGTTCTTCTGTCATATATTCCCCATTCGCATCCTTGACATTGCCATGCACCGTGATTGTTTCACAAAGAAACTCTGGTCCGCCGGTGAGCAGTGCGTCGACCTTGTTGAGAAGTGTGCGCTTGTCGGTGAAAGAAGTCTGCGTGCGTGTTGTCATCTAGACAGAGGTGAGTTCGTTGTTGGGCTGCGAGCCTATGGGAACTCAACTCACTATTGGCAGTTTGAGAAGTTTGTCCATGTGGTTAAAACTCATACCACTGGTCATGAGTGTCTGCGCAAGCTCCCATTCATCCTGATCCACAAATGGCTCGTAAAGCGACTGCTCAGGGTCGTACCGCGTTTCGTGAAGGAGGTCGAAACGAGTGGTCCCGTGTCCATGGACCTCACCTGCCGGTCCAGGAAATGCCTCCACATTCCTGGGGGTTCGTGGAGCAGGTCGCGTCACATCTGGTCGGTTTGGAGAGATGGAGGAAGCAAGGTCAGCTTCGATCATGGGGTGTGAGGTGGAATCTTCATCCATGTCCATCATGGGATGATCCAGCTTGTCCAACATGACGTCCATGGCCTCACTCTGCCACCCAGCAGATGGCTCATCGTCGCGTGGATGTGCTTCCGGATCAGATGGGTCGTACATGCGCACTGGGCGCCGGGCTAGTGCCGCCTGATGGGCGTTCTTGCATGGTGTGCGATGGGCAAGGTGCAGGCGAACACCTTGCCGGGTAGGGAGAACCTTGAAGCAGTATGGGCAGCATATTAGAGGCATGCGAGCGTGTTGTTGCACATGCGCAAGACAGCGTTTCCTTGCCCACAGGGCTTGTTTGGTCATGCAGCCCGAGGGACTCGGGCACGTGACCCATATCAACGTTGTTGATGTTTACCAACACCACCATATCTTAAGAAGGAATTGCATAGGGTTCTTGATATGCGATTCCTTCTTTCCCCACGCTCATCAACCCAACCATGCCTCGCCAATCAATCCACACACAACCACGTAATGTAAGCCATTATTCACCTCTTCTACGTCCCCTCATGTCTCATTTATGTCAACGTCCCTCATGTCTCATTTATGTCAACGTCCCTCATGTCTCATTTATGTCAATGTCCCTCATGTCTCATTTATGTCATGCACCTCGTGCACCAGTTCGCACAGCCGCTCAACAGGGACACGAGCATCCAGTCCAACATGGGAGTTTCTCTGTCCCACCCGCTAGCTCGGCCCATCACTGGTGACCTTCAAGGGCCTCCCGAGTCAAGAGGCAAACGCGCCGACCGCCATATCTCCCAGAAAGGGCAAGACATGCGTAAGTAACGACCCCTGTCACGTGTTCCTTTACCGTCCGCTCACACATCCGTCAGGGGAGCAATTAGAAGCATCCAGGCTCCGCCGAGAGAAGCTTGCCAATGCTCGGCAGCGCAAGGAGCACCAGCAAGACGTCACGAAGGAGCCCCGAGCCTCCCAATCATCACGACCTTCCAAGAGGAAGGTCATGATAGAGGACTCAGACCCTGACACGGATTCAGAGTCCCATGCACGCAAAAGGCGACCCCTTCCATGTGTCCATGACGATGACGAGGAACGCGCCATGAATGTCGATATTGATGACAATGGCATCGATCAACCTCATGCGTTCAATGATGAGCTCAGTGTCCAGGCCGGCAACGCCTCGGAAACCTCTGATATTCATTCTGAGGGTGCACCTGAGTCCTCAACGGAATCGGAGGAGGACGAGCTTGAACTCGTCCCTCCTACTGGTAATTCTCCTATCCTCATGTTATGTACTGCCTAATTCCTGCACTCCCAGTATCTACCAAAGCCCCATCAGGACGACACCATGTTCAGTTCTCTTCGGTCACCGTGACCCTGCCAACAAAAGCGAAGGTACCTACGGGGAACCCCACCCCCAAGCGCACGATGGCCCCGGTGCCACCACTTCGCTCGATCATGAACACGCGATCGCCAGGCCTGCATGATCACCAATCGCTGGAACTGAGCTCCTCAACTGGTATGCCCAGTTCCCCCTCTGTTCACGCAGCCCACCGTCAGCCCATTTACTCATTGTTCACGTTCATCTCACACTGCTCACGGCTATCCACAGGGACCCGTGGGGTCACGATGGGCGAAAGGCCCGCAAGTGTTAGGCATGCACCAGGTTCACACATGGTGCACACACAACAGCACACACCACCGTCCGAGCCAGAAGCCCCCCCTAACCGGTTGCCTCCGGTCGTCCGCCGAACCAGCACCCCCATTCCAGGACGCCGTTCTAAGGTGAAACTCACGGATTTCGATGCTGAGTACCATGCAACGATCAACCTCGCATGCCGGTTCTACCGCGTCATTCTGTGCACAGAGGACCCTTTCCCACTTGATCATGACCAAGACGGGTACCTTCGCGAGGCCTGGTCCCTCGCGTGCAAGGAGCACCAGGTAGAACTTGGAGCAGACAGTGCAGCGTTTAACCTTGTGAGTACACATTTGACCACGCTATCACTCCCGGTTACCCTTGTGCCCGTAGATCAGGCAACGTGGCAGTCAGGTCCGCGGTGAGGTCAAGCGCAACGCACGACCTGTCGCCACCTTGCACTACGGCTTCAGCTCTAGCCCGGATAGTGCACACCGGAGCCAGATGGCCACCCTAGCCCAGACACTCACCAACAAGCATACCCTGGTATACCGGGTATGTTTATATGTTAGTCCAGTATCCTCACTAACCTATTATCAGGATCATGAGGCCCGCAAAGGCCTTTTTGAGACCCCCTGCCTCATCCACATTCTGCAAACCCAATGGTTTGCCGACCCTCATGATGAAGGTGTGGCTTTCCATCTCTACTTCAACCCCATTCCTCTGCCAACCATGGCCCTCGTGTTCACGGCCGTGAGTCCATTCCTATACCTGAATACGAACGGCCATGCTGACTCAGTGTACAGATTGAAAACTGCATCGACGAGTGGAAGGACGGCCAGTTGAAGCCCGTGGACTTCACTGAAAAATCATACCGCGAAAAGTACCTGGCCCATCTCACGAACCTCAAGGGATGGAGGGGACACGTGCAAGGCAAGCATCTGCTGGCGCGCATGCAGCAACGCTTACATGACGAGGCACGGTGAGTATTCTCTCCAGATAACATATTGACCCTGTTATTCAAGTTGTTTCTAGCACCCATTCGGGGCTGGCGTGCTTCAGGAGGAGGGACAGCTATCTGGGCTTACGAATGATGATTTCGACGAGGCCGCGCGGGAGGCAGCAGGGGATTCAGAAGAGGAGCGCGAGGCGGCCCATGCGTAAGTGGCGCATATTGCCCCGGGGGTTAGACTCAGGCGGCAGTCCCCAAAGAGAGAAGCAGATAGTCTTACATGTACGACTGATCCCCTATAGATTACATGCAAATGATATCCAAATCATATTTTGTGCTGTGTCCGCTATGTCAATTCACTGCGAAGCAGGGTTTCGAAAACAGCGCAGGCTACCTGACACCCCTCTGTGTATATAGTGCCTGTATCGCTATTGTGCGCTATGAATTCCTCCCCCGATAGCTCTCCAGCACGTGTAGGGCAGAGTACCTAGCGCTATGGGGGCGCTATGGGGGGATAAGCTCGCCCTATGGTGCGCTATGGGGGGATATGAACAGGTACGGGGAGGCTATGCCGCGGTTCATATACCGGGGTAGCCATTCGCTCTATGTGCACTATTTTGCCTATGAAATCCTATCTATACATTGCTTTTTTTCCTGATGTCAATTTACTGTAATGGTTGAAAACACACTGTATATTGTGCATACACAACCAGACCAGACGAGCAGCTAGAAGGGTCAACTAGTCACTAGGCTACCTACCGCTATCCTGTATCCATACATCGCCAAGGAAAATGGACGAGGCACGCAGAAGAGGTGAGAACTTGGGAAGGGGAAAACGTCAGCATAATATATATATATGCACTACGTATATAACGGACGGCACGGACATACCCTCTGAGATGCAGCGCGGCTGATGATGAGGCCTGACTCGTTGCACGCGGTGTTGAGTATGGGTAGAACCTGGAGCGGAGGCATGCCAAAATGCACAGGGCAGCTACCATCCAACGTGGGATATCTCGTATTACTGCTAACCACCACGGCGAACGTCGAGCTCGCATTCAGACACTTGCTGCTGGCTGAGGGACGTTTCGCGTTTAGGGTGGAGCGCGCGCGGGGGCCAGGTGATGCTCTTTCTGAGACTCGTGCAGAGGCAGAGGACAGGGCGGGAGCAAGAAGCAAGAAAGCAGGGGCCAGCGGGTAGGATAGAGGGGTCATTGCGCGCGAGACGGAGAAGAGAGGCGGCGGAGCGGGAGCGCACGGCGGAGGCCTGTGCCGAGCACTGCAACTACTGACGGCACGGTCGCGGGATCACGCAGGTGCATGACGCGAGGTGAGTCCCGCGACGGTGGAGCCGGAGAGCTGCGCTATCGAGTGAGCACGCAGAGACTGCTGAGGAGATACATGGTCAGGCGTGCAGTTTACATGAGATGAAAGCTGAGTGTGCTGTGGTAGGTGACTACGTTGAGAGAAGAGGGAAACGAAATACAAACATGGACGCGCGAACTATATACGCGGGCTGGGCTCGAAATGACATTGCGTATTTCACTCTTATTTTTAAAAAAGAAAAAAGAAAAAAGTTGAAATTATATCTACCGAAGTCAAATTCGCAGATTCAGGGGCCTTTCCTGGGGTTTCTTCGATGTTTTCGCAATTCTCGCAACAGTTTGGGAAAAGTATTAGGAATTGACGAACTGAATTTGCCGAACCCACCAGAGGCACTTTCCACTGGGCATATGATAATGACTCTTCACAGCCACTTGGTAAGGGGCAACTTTGATCAATCACTATTGGCTTTGAAATAAAAGATGGTACGAAAATGGAAGTGGCTAGGATATATACGGCAAGTACTTACGTACTGGGATCAGGCGAGAAGAATAGTGCTCGGGTGAGACAAGCAACGAACAGCAGTGTATACTCTCATAGGAAATATGTCGCGTTTACCTTGGATAAGCTTGTTACGGCCCTTACGAGTGACAAGTGGATTGTTACGAGTCGGGCCATGAACATTCGATCCGATCGTATGCTCGGATCAGCTGATTAAGTGAGCCTGGTGATCAGCAATTATACATGCACAGCATCTGAGGCAGCGTTGATTGCACGTTGCAGTGAAGCTTCTCAAGGTGTATAAGGGAGTGGACGCTACATACTCCGGTGCTATTATTGGACTGATGTATATTAATATCCACTAATGCTTGCAGGGTGACACCCTCTCCTCGTGACTGGTGTCAAACAAGATTCGAATCGTACAATTCAACGATAACAAACATAGTCATCTTGAGATCGGCTCGATCAGGCTGGCGGCGGCACCGTGGATTAGCCATATCAAGGAGAGTTGCGGACAGAGCTTCGCCAATAGAAGTTTCATTTTGGCGGCAGAGACTCTTTTGATCCGAAGATGTCATGGGGCAATTGTGCCTGTCGCCGCTATAGAGAAGTGGCAAAGCGACTGCGCTGACTGGCTGCCGACTCGGTATTGACGGACGGGACGTAATCGCGGGCGTGAGAAAGGCATCCCCGACGATGAGGAGCGCGCAGAGTCATGTCAATATTCAATCCCATGACGCACTCTCATGCTCAGGCACATATCGTGCTTGGCCCACATTTGAGAAGCGACAAACACTCAACGGCCGATGAGCAACAGTGTCCTTATTTGCTGTGCCACGAGGCATCGTATGCACCAAGGTTCACCGTTTCAAATTAAACAGCACGTACACGGTACAGAGTCGCGGCAACAAGCGGAGTGTGCCGCTATTTGAGACTCCGCATAAAGTCTGGGTGCCTGATGCTGACATCGAGCAGTCTAACACATCTCCTTCCGCTCGCAACTCCGGAGGATGGCCAGTGCTGGAACCAACGTCATGGGCGCATCCCATCGTGCGATCAGGTCCAGTGGCAAACCACATTCGTGCGCCGAGTGTCGTGAGCACCCCACCCCACCCTTGCAGACCCCTGCTCATCACAGCGTCAAGGACGTCTCAAATTACGCTGTGACCGCGTCTTTCCATGCGAGAGCTGCAGGAAGAGGAATGTCGCTGCGCTGTGTCCTAATGGTATGCCACGACTCTCCTCGTGTCCTAGCCATGCCTCACCAGCTCCCCAGGATCTCTCCCGCCTCGTCCACGGTGAGCAACACCCCGCCCTGGCTGTCCCAAGTTTTGATGACCATCCGTGTCTAGCCTTCTTGCCGAGGACGCCGTCAAGCTTAGCAAAACTATTGCTGAACTCACCAACCGATGTCGCCATCTGGAAGATGCGCTTCGAACACTCCAGGCGAAACATTCAACTGAATCCCACCCACTCCTCGACCCCGAGCTCTTGACCTCGCCTCATGCCTCCGAACACCAAGCCACTTCACTGCACGACGCCACAAGACCGGACGATGACTCGGACGATTTGGATTCCGTTCAAGATTCTCTAGGTACCCTCACCATCGACTCCCTGGGAAACTCGAATTTCCTTGGTCGCACTGCCGGCATGCATGTGAGTGTCCCTCCAACCTCTTGCTCCAGAAATATCCCTGAATAATCTCCTTAGATGCTTCTTCAGGTAGACCCCTATCGCCCGCTATACTTCGCTTCACTGACGAGTATCCTTGAATAACAGTCGGACGACACCGAGGTTACAGATCTCCTACCGCCCGAAATTCAGAACATAGCTTCCGAAGCCCTCCCAGCACGTGTTCTGTTTTCCAACCTCTCCGACCGCAAGTCCGCAGTGACCGAGCACATGCTTTCGTATCTCCCACCAACAACCAAGGCTTGGTCCTTGTGTGAGATTTACTTTGAACACGCTGCCTGGCTGTGAGCACCTGTTATTGCGTCCACATGAAAATTTTTTCATCATCTCCGCAGCTGTCATCCTATCGCAAGAGATCAATTCATCAATGAAATATTTGGCCCTGTTTACAACCCGCCCCCTTCCACAGCCAACGGCGATCACCCCCAGACACAAGGAAGGCCCGAGTCGTACGAGGTCGCCCTGCTGTTCATGGTGTTCTCTCTAGCCACGCTACTTGATTTGACCTTACCTCCTAACAATGTCGAAGCCGAGTTCTACCACCAGCTTGCCCGAGCCGGTCTCAGCTGTGACCCCATATTGGTCGAACCGACCGTTCCGGCAATACAGACTCTGGTAGCTATTGCTTTTCCTCTTGCTATGTCGCCTGCTCCATTCTATCATCTTAGATCCTCATGTCGTTCTACCACTGGCTTGGAAACCGGAAGCATAGCGAGCAGGTTTCTTGGGCCATCTTGGGTTTATTGGTGAATCTGTCTCAAAACGTACGCATCTCGCATTTGACTTGGTGGTAGGCGAGATTGTAATGCACCTCCCACAGGTTGGCCTACGTACGCCTTTCTTCTCTTTGAGTATTTATGATCCTTGACTGCTGTTATTAAAGATCGTGATAGTGCGGCATGGCGTTTGCTGGAGCCGAAAATGGTCGAAAGACAAAGACTGCTCTTTTGGGAGTTGTATGCTATGGAATTGACACAGGTCAGTCAGTTGTCGTGCTTGAACGGGTCAAGGGCGTTGACACTACTTTACACAGGCTCTCAATTTTGGCCGCCCCCCATCATTCTCGCTTTCAACGATAGATTGCAAAATGCCCGCAGACGCCACACAATTCGCCTTCTCAAATGACGATCTGGATCCACCGTTCCACTCGATAAAATATCGATATTTCTCGATATATCTCTCTCCCGTCATCGACGCCATCTTGGGCGCCAAAACCGCCAACTACCCCACGATCCTGGCACTCGACCGCAAGGTCCGTGATCAGGATTTGGCCCCGCTCATTGAATTTGACACCTCGCGTGCGCCGGGCGACCCGATTGTCGATTTAACGGGGTCGAGTCTAGGGGTGACGATGCAAAAGTTCATGATCGTTGCTTGGCCTCATCTCAGTGCGCCCCTGTTTCTCTACTATTGTCGGCTTTCTCCATATAATGTTCTTCCGAGCAGCGTTGTTGTATCTCCACCGCGGTTACTTCGTGCGTGCCCTGAGCGACCATCAGCAGTCGCAGGATCTGCTGGAGGGTCGCTATGCCCCTTCGGTGCTGGCGATTTTCCGCACCTCGTGCGTCATGATTGCCATGCTGCAGGCATTAGAGCGCGTGAATGGCGAGCTTGCAAAACGCTTCTGGCTGTATTGGTGTCATGGATTGGCTGCGGCTGTGAGCGGCCCGTTGCTGTCGTACTCATATGTGTGTGTTCATGCCCATTCATCGGCGTTGCGCAGATCGTGGTCGGCTCCATCGTCGCCAAGGCGCCCAACAGCCCGTTGGCACAGCCGGCTTTAGAGCAGATCAACGCGGCGTTTGCGCTCTTTGACCGCGCTGCGCACCAGCAGACGGAGGCCATGGGTCGTCCTGCCAAGGCGTTGGTTTGTCTATTTTATCTGCTCCTTCTCTTTTTTTTTTTTTGCCGGCTGCTTAGGCACGTTTTTATCAGGCTGTAGTCACACGCCTCCGATATAGGGCGCACCAGGCGTTTGCGCGGTACCACGCCAGCAAACACGGCGGCGCCGCCCTGCCCCCAGAGATCGCAGATAACTGCGGCGCACACGACGAGGAGCTCCACATCCTCGGCGGGCACACGCGCATCGTGTCTGGGCGGGCGTCCGCCACGCCGTCTGCGAGCAACTCGACGCAGTCGCCCTCGTCCACGGGGTCGCCGGATGGCCCGTACCACCGGTCCTCGCCGAAAAATAGCGCGCCGCGGGGCTTTACCCCAGAAGCCTTGGATAAGGCGCATCCGTCCCTCCTGGCCGACTTGAGGTCCACCAAAGAAATCGAGCCGGTCGTGCCCACGCAGCAGGCCGTTCCTACCCAGCAGCAGGCCGTCCCCGCCCAGCAGCAGGCCGGGCCCAGCGCCTTCAAGCCCACGCCCTTGGCGGGCGGATACGAGCAACACTCGTATCCGCAGCCCAAGTTCCCCGTGTCGCACATCAACACGTCGGGCCCGGGCCCGCGCGCGGCGGCCCCGCCGGCGGTGGACCCGTGGGCGGGGAGCATGCAGCCGAATCCGAATCCGCCGCCGCAGAGCCTGGGCGCGAGCGGGTGCGTGCCCGCGCCGTCGGACACGCACGCGGCGTTCGCGATGATCGGGGGCGACCCCGCGTGGGACATGCAGTGGCACTCGTTCATGGACCAGCTGGGCATGTTCAGCAACGAGCCGAATCCGAATGCGGTGTATGCCGCGGCGCAGCTGAAGCAGGAGCGATGAAAGGAAGGAGGGTATTTAGCTGACTGACTATCCCTGGGTATAAGGCGGCGTTTGCTGTAGTCTGTATTTCTAGCTCACGTGTTTTGATAATGTGAAGTTCTGGGGGGTGCTACTATTACAGTCACTAGTCACTACGCGTCAGATGTCTCAATTGTTTTGGTGGACCGGGAAGAAAAGAAGCGGGTCTGAGAGACAGAGCTAACTACAGTCCTGACAAAGCAAGCACAGATTGTCACTAGCCGGGGCTGAGTCGCAGCATTCTTCTAATGATAATGTTATTCACAGAGCTCCGAAGAATGCAGAAAGGGAGTATGATGCATAAACGTAAAAATAGATCATTCCATTCAAAAACTCCATAGTTTAACCTTGCCTATCGCGGTACTAAAGCCACCCTAGTGTCATTGGGATCGGCATTGAAGTGAACATAATAATGCTCAAAGAAACCCTAGAATCACATCTTGTCACTTGGACGTATTAAATGATACAGAACACTTACTACTCCCAAGACCGAGCAAGCTTGAGGATTGTCACCCTGTGAATTCAGCCGGCCATGGTACCAAGCAACATGAGCAGGAGACATGGCAGCTTTTGCCAATCTGCCATAGATGGCCTCATTGGGCAAGAAATTCCATGAGCCACCAAGGTTTATCCACACCCGCTTAGTGGGATCCGGCGGCTCACTAGGCAACTGAAACCCCCGTCCGCCCTTTCTTCCTCCCAATTTTTGATACACGAATTTCACAAAGTTGTTCAGGAAGTAACAATGGGTTGTACCTTCAAAGACTCCTGGTCAGTATGATTGAGCTCTGACACTGTCGTCGCAACACACCTGTATCAAGAAGAACTTTAATAGGAGGTTCCAACGTTCTTTTCTCAAAGTCGTTATTCAAGGGAGAAAGGCCCCATCCAAAACCATAGCATTCGACTATCCATGTTCCCGTTTCGGAAAGGACTGGAATCCAACATGTAGGCTGAGGCGTCTGGGGAGGGCTACAACCCAGGGACAAGAAACTTCGCCTATGGGATTATTAGATAGAAGCCCGATTAGCATAAGTAATCTCACCCTCTTCTGGTTATGCCGATGCAAAAGAGGTAGTTCTGATGAAAGATTAACGATGGAGGTAATGACTGATCTACAATGACGAACCTTTGTCCTGTTTTGGGATTGCAGAACGGTACTAAAGCTCTATATATATAGGGTCAAGTATATGGTCAGTGATATGACATCAAGTGACCACCAACAGCAAAGAGCTTACATCGGGCTCCTTAATATTAAATGTCCCTTCCTCCGGACTGGAAAACCTGAATGTTACGAGTAAAACCCAGAGAGCGGGTCAAACTTACGGTTCGTAACCTAAGCCGAGAATGCCATCGATACGGCTCAGAGCGAGGCGATAATCAACTTCCGCGGCGACTCCAAAAACCACATGTACACGCAGTTTAGAACCGGTACGGGTTTTGAAACTCCAAGTGTCATCATATACAGGGCCCGCTTGGACAAGACATGTTCAGCAGTGTCATTCAAGGTCACGAAAGACTCACCTAACTCAGTTCTATCCCTGTACTTAATTGCAAATCTTCTTTTTCCGTGGCATCTAGCCATAGATCCAGGATAATACGAGGTATGTAGAGGTAAATTGTACCTGTGACGGTCTGAGGGTTCTTTGGTAATTTTGTAGTTGGCTCCTAAAACCCAGCTGATTTACATATAATCAAATTGGTCAAATTAACTGGTACGGCGAAACACAGGAGAAACACAGCGAAGACGACCCTGGATCAGCAAGCCCAATCAACCGCACATCTAAATAATTATGAAGAAGTATTACCGGTATCGAGCTGGACTTTGAACAACTGCTCATTCGGAACGCCAGGAAGACCCTACGGTCAAACTGGATGTGAGGACATGATTGAGACATCGGAAGTAGCTCACCACTGTGATGGTGTATTCGCCGGCTAGTCATGGTTAGGGTACCGAGGGACACCTGATGACACAGAAAGACTGACATGGACCAATATCATATGCCGATAGTTCATAGTCTTGTAGTGGACGCCGCGGATCGTACGAAGGGGCCATTTCCATACGGACAGCATCCACTAGTGAAGGATGTTGGAATCTCGATGGAATCTCGATGGAAGGCGTATGGAGTGTTTCGGTAGTTTCGGTGGAGTTTGTCGGGCCTTGACTGCGTTGGATGAGCTTCCCATCCCGAAGGAAAATCCCGCACATGTCGCTGGATTCGGAAATAGTGAATCCCCACTTAAGGACATCCCGTATGTACTGTTCCAATCAAACGTATATACCGCTGAGGGTACCTGGATCGTGTGGTAGTACAATTCGACGTACCGAGCTGTAGTGGTCGACAAAACCAGGGGGTTCCGCCTCAAGGATATGGTTGTCAAGCGAAGCCATAGAAAAGATGGGGCGACGAGCACTTAGGAAAGCCTTGCGTTTTATAGCCATTGGACGACGGGGCCACGTCACTTAAATTCAGCCACGGGTTCCAATTATAAATATACGAACAGGCTATTACAAGGGGGAGCACTCAACAACTTGAGTGGACGGCATGTTTGATTCGTGAGGCGTGCTCCAAAATGGTATTGAACAAATATCGAGAAGCTCTGAATAACCGAATGACTCGATAGCTAGATCCACGAGGCACATGTCTTCACATAAACATGGATGATAGGTCGGAACTGAGAAGATGTATGTCAATAGAGAAGCCAACCGCCAGTGCGTGCACGTTACGACCTGATTCACCTGAATCTGAATGTCACTGAGGCGCGTGGCTCGCCAGCTGCTCCCGGAGGCCAGGGTAACCGGTTTCGCCGCAGTCATGAATCCACACTACTGAAATGGGTGGCTTTCCGTAGAGCTAAATTCCTAAATCCCATATTCTAAACATCGCGGAACATCGAGCCGAATCCGAGTGCTAGCCGATGACAGGGAAGCGTTTTACAAGTCCGAAGAATTGATGTATTTTGAAACAAAAAGCCTACATAGGAGGGGTGGCGAACCCCCTCTCTAATCCATTTGCTGTGTTCTAAAACAAAAAATGTGACATTTGATAACATGTAGTGACAGGTTTGGCCCAACAGGGCAAATTATTTCGCAAAGCTGTAAACGCTCTGCGCCAACCTGCAGGAAGTATTTGTGGGACAATTGCACAGAAGCTGCTTGTTGTCATTTGGTACGTCACTTCCACGGCACGTGCCCAAAAAGATCATGTGAGTAAGACGCAGTAGCGCTTTTGGGAAACTGTAGGAAAAAGATAGTAGTGGAAAGAGAGTAGCAGACTGACAGGGTATAAGGAATTCGTGGATTGTTGCTGGAATGGTACAAGCCCGCACATCCCGATGAGCGCCTAAACACACAAACGCTACTACAATAATGTTGCCACAGACAATCAACACTCTCGACAGCGACGTTCTCTGCATTATTATCGAGGCTATCTGTGACATCTACGATGTCTCGGACAGTACCATACTCCATAAGCCGTGGCAACTGTTGTTGCCACTATCCTTGGTATCGAAGCGACTGCGTTCAGAGTGCATCCCGCATTTGTTTCGAGAATATCATCATACGATTCGCAAGCCTGGTAAATTGATTCAAAAGAAATTTAGGTCCTTTATCAAGTATGTACCTGTTAGCCGTCCTTGCATCTGACTGAGGGTCTTACAGAGTACTGCGAATCGAGGATGCTTGTGTATATCCTCGTGAGATAGATAATCAAGTGCTGGCAGCAAAGGAACTGTGGGAAGCCTTTCCTGACATGACCTCCGTCACAAAATGTATCTATGAGCGAACCTCAGGACCGGACAAAACATTCGTCGAAGCCTTGACTAAGATCCCTTTACTTACTTCATTCAAACTGGTGGACACGACTTTTCAAAGAACACAAAACCCAGAATTTAATCTGATCACCGGCCTTACTCGAGTCGCATTCCGCTTCAGCGATTATTGGCGTAATCACACCCCAGAGGATCGCTGGGATCTTACTGTGATGCAGCGTGAGGCGTACTACCTCTTGGTATTATTGTCTAGCTCGGCGCCGACGTTGGAATATGTCGAGATACCTGGAGAAACCGCCTGCCCAGAGGAAATGTCAGAGCGTTATTGGCCTCGTCTACGACATCTTGTTCTGCAAGGCGTGGTCCCAGAAAGGCCATTGATCCCTCTACTTCGTCAGGCGCCATCATTATGCATATTGGATGTCCAATGTGTTCATGAGACTAATTCACCCAAGTTCTTCATTTACCCAGAATCCCACTTTGATGATGCTGCAAGAATACCACTAATTCGGTCCCTGACGCTCACCAAACCCATCCCTAGATGATCGCATACTCCACTACTTATCAGATGCCCACTACCTTTCATTTGCGCCACTTCCAACACCGCGTTACTATTCGGATGGAATCAGCCTTTTATACACTCCCATTTGGAACGCCACACAAGCTACCGCCGCCCTACTCTGTTCCAGGGTACCTCATTTAATGGAGCTCCGCATTTCGGTTCTGAGCGATGGATGCTTAGAGCTGGTTCAGACTATATCAGAATCATTTCCTTTATTGAAAGTATTGGAGCTGCATCGCTATCCGACAACAACGCCGACCTCCCCACAGCCATTTGCAAGTCATTTGTTGTATCTTTCTGATCTCTACTCATGCGTGATTATTCAGGACGTCCGGGAAATATCCTTAGCATTGGCAAGCCTGCCTCGCTTGGCTGAATTAAGACTTGATCTTAATATCGAGCCCGAAGTGGCACTCCCGTGGGAAAGTCATCCAAGTCAAAGGACAGCTTTACTTGTTTCAAAAATCATACAGCAGTTGAAGTCTGTCAGCTTTCTCTGTGGAGTACAGGGCGATGTCAGCTCTCTCCGTATACGAGAGGACGACTCGGCGTATTGGGAGAAGTATAATGTGTTTTGGGAAGAGGGTGAAGTACGAGTGACTCCTGAGGACTTGGATTTTCTTAACTATCCGTGCGAGCATTCTACTTATCTGGCGATGCACATGGTGCTGATGTTGTTTTCAGGTACAACGTCTAATCAATGTAGTGTCGCGGTGTTGTTACCATCAGCTCTGCGGCGCAATTCATCCTACCTTCTGATGCTTCTCGCTCAGACTGCCGTCGAGTACATAAGCAAAAGCATGGTTATTATACGTAACACGGGAAAACGCTGGGTTGCATAATGTGTATCAATTGCTGGTCCCGCGTGCACCATAAGTTTGTCTGGAGGAAAGAAGCCCTGTTTAGAACTTGAAATTCGTGGGCCATCGATGATGTCTGAACAATAATTGAACGATCCACGCCTGAGCATGCTGGAGGTCGCTTAGCAACGCTTCTCTAGTCTAGTTCTCACACATTCGACCTGCATGATAAGCTAAAATTGAAGAGGCCGTGGGAGGACTCGTGTCAAGCTCGTGTAGGTAGCCCAGTTGAAGCGGAGTTCGCCAATCTCCTGCCGCCTTCCTTTGGTAGTCGGAACCGGCCTGAAACTGGGAACAATAAACAAAGCACGCCTCGTGTAAGCCTCATGGATCACTTTCGCTTTCGCTAGCTCATACCAGGAAGTTTCTCTGGACAGCAACAGTAACGTCGCATAGCATTGCCACTCGCAGTGACCGCCCGAGTGAGCCACACATGCCACCGTACTACTGCTGACCACATGTGAGTATCTGCTACGATCTTATGAATATGGATATCTTCAGCGTGCGACTGGTTTCAGACCATGCAAACACACACCGTGACGGAAAAATGCACCGTGACGGACACGGGAATTTATATTGAAAACAAATTTTTTCAGGATAAGCCTGTTCCATCCTTTACCGCGCTTGATGCGAAGATCCTCGAGTTGACCTCTCCTTATAAATCTTCTACCGCATCAGTATGTGATCGCATACTACCAGTCAAAGATTCTTGAACGAAGCATTCGATCGGGACAGTATCTCCGGGATGTTCTCAAATGGGGGTTCACTATCTCTCAATCGAGCGCGAAATATGGCATTTTCTTTTGTGACGGCCAACTCATCCAGCGAGTGCCACCACAAAAACCTGAAGCAACAACGAACGGTCGCCCTAAAGCCGGTACCCTCCTCACAGAGCACCCTGTTCAAGAACCAGTGTACGACACGCAGCTTTCATGGGAAGACTTTCCATTATCAGTGTTCGATTACTCCGCAAGTCAGTATTGTCCTGTCATATGTTTCTATATCCAAATTCAAACGCTAAACAACTCAGCCCCTCATTATGCGGCCATGGTTGTAAGCTACGCCCATGTCTCAGCCAAACTCTCATAACCAGCCCCATATCGATGTAGGATATTCCTGGTGATTCGAATGTGCCATATTTTAAACTCAGGATCGACACCGGTAACGGCACGTAACTCAGCAATTATTCTTTGAGCTAATATTCCGCTTGAGTTATCTAGGATCATCTGAACTGTATGTTTTCCATCGTTTTAAAAGCGCTTCGATTGTCAGATTGACTGAATTGTATGGATCCAGCTGGGTTTTAGGTGACAACTACCAGACTATAGACGCAAAGCCAAACCTCAGAGCAGGCGACATACCCCATCACGCTTCTTATCATCCTGGACCCACTGCCAGAAGTCACGGACCGAGCATGTTTCAAGTCAATCACCGTAATTGTCTAGGTGCAGGTGAGTACTTTCTTGTACTTGAAACCGCGCGAATCATTCTGTTTCAGCGGGTCCTATTTATGACGACATTTGGAATTTCCCCACCCGCGCTGGTTCTCAGCTGGGTGTGCGGATGAGTTTTGGTGTCGCCCAGAAAGTACACGCGTTTCTTGCTCGAAGCGAGTTGGACGGCATTCTTGGCCTGAGTTTCGCTCCGTATGTGTCACGCCATCTACTTGTTTTCATCCATGATCCTGACAGTACAGGCAGAGATATCAATACGAACGAGAGACATCCGGGTCCTATCTTACAGAGCCTCGTGTAAGCTGATTCTCTGACGCTTGCTAGGTGGCCATGCTGATACTCGATAGAATTTCCTTGCTACACTGCATGCAGAAGGGCTGATAGATGTGGGTACTCCCGCTATTTGAACATTTTCACTAAGCCTGTATTCAGAACTTCATGTTCTGCATTTGCTTTAAAAGTCGAAAAGGGTGAGACTTAGCTACTTGACCTTCTGTTGCGGTTCATACCTGACACATCATCCAGGCAAAGCTTCTTGTCCCTTGGGTGCGTGCCAGAAGGGATACCTACGCCCAGGCATTGGATTTCCGTCATACCCGGGGCAATGGCATGGCTCGTCTCGTGCCACGGTATTGGTTGGGGAGTATCTTCAAGCCACAATGAATTCCAAGAGTTTAAGTTCGATCCGCCTATCCAGGTCCTTATAGATTCGGGTGAGTATTGAGTCAAGATGAGGGTGTCAATTGTCGGTTGTCGTAACCAGCGTCTTTCTAAGGGACGACTCATTGCTTCTTTGCGGACGAAGTCTTGAACTTCGTTTATGAAAAATTAGAGGGCACTTTCAGTAATCATGGATTCAAAGTGCCTAGTCGGCGACCTAGTGGCCTAGAGGTCAGTTGTATCTGGATTAATTTGGGCGGTGTATGGACTCTCTGGCCGCGGGAAGCATTTTATGGGAAGTTGGCGAGGCCTCGCGAGGCCGGCCCGGAGTTATGGTATAACGGCCAACTGAAATCGCAGGGCGACGATTTCCCATATTCCATCATAGGAGCAGTGCGTGTACCATTTCCCCTGATACAGTCCATTGACATCTCAAATCTAGGCTTTTTTTGAGCATGTATGTGTACTTTGATGCAGATCCAAATGGGCTGAAGGTGGCATTTGAGGAGCACCCTCGTTCTGAGGCGTATAGGGCCGGTCGGGAATGATAGAGCAAAATGTGAATGGCGAATCTGTGACCGCTCTTTCTATGTACCATATTATTGTCCTTTGAGATCTATATGGATCACTGCATCGTTTTTACCCATTTTTTGGAAGAAATGATTGATAGAGAACACATTCCGGCTGATCATGGCCGCTCAGCATCAGCATATATTTTGGAAAGGGGACAGTTAGCATAACACGTATCAGTTTATAGGGTTCTGGCTTACCTTTTCATTAGTATTTAATTTTTCTACCGTCCAAAGGTGGTTCTAGAGCTAGGAAAGTCGTATTGATATTGAGGACCTATCAAAGTTCAATCTTCTGCTCATACTGTGGAGCCTTCCAGACAAAGAGGATGGGAAAGCTTTCTCTCGATGACTCTGCACCCCAAGCAACTGCTGCCCAGGACACCTCGAGGTCACAGTCCAGACAGATTGCATTGGATAGGAAAGAAATGTTTACCCGACCCCCAAGCCAAGCACTGGCATGAGGTTTTCTGGGGCACTGTACTCAATGTTGGTGATGATTTGGAGTCTCCCGAGAGTGGATTTGGAAGAATAGGTTTATCAGATGAATGCAAGGGATATGCACGGTCACATTCAGCTGGGAATTTAATACTATTTTGTGAGTGTCCCATTCAGCCTGCCCGCTTGGCAGGTTGAGGTGTGTATGTGATATACAGTCCAGCGGACGAAACACTCCCCCATCGAAACACAATCAGACTTATCTCGCCTATCACCTCACGCATCCTTCATCCCCCAGAGAGGACCAGTCTGAGCTGGGGATTCACCTTTGGTCATGTTTTATTCTTCAAGTTACGAACACTGATGCCCCATCTGCACCTCAAGCTCGACTCAATCCCAAGAAAAAGGTGTATTATCCGCCTGAAGGGAAGCATGAAGCATTTGGGGCAGGTGTAGCCACAAAGAAGTTTGTGTCTGCAAACCCAAGAACTCTGCTCAATTACACAGGTGCTGAGTATTGGGATACGACACCGTTGGTAAGCGTGGAACACAGCAGGGCCGTGCCCAGCATCAACGTAGGGAGGATACTCATAGCTTCGGTCCTGCATGACCGAAGCTAGTATATAGTTCAGACGCACAATTAGTCGTACCTCAGTGAAGCTACTGTTCACTGAGGTACGTATTGTTTCTCATAGTTATCCACATGTCGCTCAGCATCATCATGTATAGCCTGTCCTTCTTAGGTAGCTATACATATCAGTGAAGCTACTGTTCACTGAGCCCGTCCTTCTTAGTCTACTGCGCATAACCCATCAACAGGTTATGGGCCCCGCAGAGCCCACCATGTCTCCCTCTACCTTGAAGTCTTTCGTCGTACCCAAGCTTGCCCGAGATGGCACGAACTGGGTTACCTGGAAAAGTCAAATGTTAGCCATGCTAGCATTGACTCACAGTGCAAAACGACACCTGGAGGGAACTGCCCGCATCCCCCCCCCCAATTCCCACTTACCCCAATGGCCACATGCTAACGGAGAACAGGAGGGAGAGCTGGATGATCTAGAGAAGCGTTGGGACGACTACAACCAACGCGAGGCCACGATCATGGCCCAGATCTTCACCACGGTCCCAGACAGCATACTCATTGAAGTGCGGAACCTGACAATGGCAAAGGAGGTGTGGGAAGCAGTATGTGCGAAACACGAAAGTAAAGCACTTACAGTAAAGATCGACATGAGATGACAGATGTACGAGATGAAGTGCGAGGACGAGTCAAATGTCCGTACACACCTGGAAGGTCTCATGAGGATGCAAGAGCAGCTATCTGGAATGAATGCTGCACTCACCAACGACGACCTAGTCACCGTCATCCTCGGCTCGCTCCCCAAGTCATACCACTCGCTCATCAACGCCATCACAATGTCTGCCGCGCACGCCAAAGCAAAGCTAGAACCGGATCAAGTAGTTAGCACACTCATCGACGAGTTCGAGAGACTCACCATCGAGGAGCGCCAGCTCAAGGCGAGCGAGAACGCTGGTGCGGCAGCCAAAGGTCGCGGGAAGCCCCAAACGCGCGCAAGCACCTCCAGCACCATGAAGACCGACGTGGAATGCTGGAAGTGCAGCAAGAAGGGTCACCTGAAGGCGGACTGCTGTTCAAAGGCCAAGAAAAAGGAAGAAAAGAAGGGAGGCGGGTCAGCAAATTGTCAAGATTGGTTTTCAGGCGTTAATATCATGTATTAGTGAACACACCGAATGCCTGAATAACTTGTGCGAATAAGTATGCCATTCGGCAAATAGGTGAACCAATGAATGTTCACAAGGTAAGAGGGTTGCCCGAACGGGGCTCACCCCATCTACAGTCATAGCGAAATAGCCCGTGGCTCTTGACGATGTAACGTGCAAGGTCTCACGGAAGGGCCGTCTAAGTTTCGACAATCCCTTCGCTGGTGAAGGTGCTCCTTCGGAGCTCTTCGCCAACAGCACAGAAAATAGTTCGAAGGCTAAGGTAACGAAGATGAATTGTGAGAACTCACCAGTGGCGCCTAAGTCCTCTGCTAGTCGAAGATGGAAATCTCCAAGAGAAGGCTTAAGATGATGACCACAGCGAGGTCAAAGTTGCACAAGATGAACGACGTATGATAATTGAACTGGGGAATATACATGCGAATGTAAACTACTTATATCGAATGCTCGTAAGGTGTCAGCGAATAGGAAAGACGCCGTCATGAGTCAGGGTTGGATAGGGGTGCGCAGTCATGATACAACATAGATGAAATAAACATACAATAGAATGAGAGAAGAAGGAGAACATGAAACGACGGAGGGTGAAGGTGGCGAAGACACCTGTGTACGAAACCATGTCTTGGGGCCCGCATATACACTGCCCTGCACGGGTTCTTCATCTACTGGGTTGATCCCACATGACCCATGGGTAGGACGTCCCGCGAACGCACCCTGCTCATATGAACACCAAAAGGGGGTTGGATCGAGAAGCTGATGGAGTTACTGATGAGCCATTATGCCGGATAGGGATGTTGATCGTGATTTGATGGTGTGCCTGCTGGCGAATGATGCGAGCAGCGAATGGTCGTTCAGCGAAATACGAGGAAGGGTGAACAGAGGTGACATAGAGGAGGAGAGGTTGAGGTGGGGGGCGAAGCCGAGCGAACCCTGGGGAGGAGTAGCGAAAGGGGAAATGGGGGTAACAGGGTGCAGGAAATACACAGGTCATGGCAATCCAATTACCAGAGCACCATCGGAAGAGGGTTGCGCAGAGGAGGTGGTAGACCCAGCGATGACTGCCGAGTCAGTCCCAAGACGTCGATCGTGCGTTTGACGGCGTGGCTATGGTAATTGGCACGAACAGTGAGAATTGGTTGCCGAACATGACAATGGCGATCGGAACGAACACGAAGGTGGAGTGAGAAAATAGGAAAACTGAGCTTCTGAGTATGGGAAATAAACACGTCATGACACAAATGCAGCAACTGAAAGCGAGGATTTTGTGTTCACAACTACCTTTGCTGGGACCACACTCGCACTGGAAACAAATCCGTTGACTGGTCAGGAAATTTATGTCTACGACTTGGGTGCATCAGGTCACATGTCACCGAATAAACATCGCTTCATTACCTTCAAAGAAATCACGCCGCGCGTGATCAATGCCGCGGATAAGACGGTCTTCCAAGCTACAGGAATAGGAAATATGAGGGTTGGCATCCCCAACGGCAAGACAACAATGCACGTCACCTTGAGAGACGTGTTATACTGCCCCAACCTCGTGTTAACCCTAATCTCCCTGATGCGCTGCGATGCAGCCGGTTACTTGGTCCTCTTGAAGGACCGAAAATGTTTGATACGAGATGTGAAGGGGACGCTGCTTGGGCAGGTCCCGCTCTCGAACGGGCTCTACAAAGTAGAGCATAAGGCTACAGCAGCAGTCGCGAACATCACGCATAAATCACTTATGGTGGACGAGCTACACCGCCATATGGGGCACATCTCCCCACAGGCCGCCAGGAAGCTCGTGCAGGATGGCACAGTGACCGGCCTCGATGTCGACGCGTCGAGCCAGCCCAGCTTCTGCACGGTGTGTGCACAAGCAAAGCCGACTCGCAAGCCTGTCCTGCAGAAGCGGGAAGGACCACGAGCTGCGAGCTTCGGCGAGAAAGTACACTCAGATGTATGGGGGCCCGCGAACCCCCAAAGCTACGACGGGAAGGATTATTTCATCAGTTTTACCGATGATCACAGCAGGTGGACTTACCTAGTGCCCATGGCAAAGAAAAGCAATGCCTTCGACTGCTACAAGCAGTACGAGGCATGGGTGGAGACCCAGCACGGCACAAAGTTGAAGCGCCTGCAAATGGATTGAGGGGGAGAATACTTGTCCGAGGAATTCACCTCAAATCAAAAGGGACAGTCCGGAGTTTGACCATGCACGACACACCTGAAGAAAACGGCCTGTAAGAGAGGTTGAACCGCACGCTGCTGGAATACGCACGAGCAATGCATTT
The DNA here is from genome assembly GCA_015179125.1 of Gautieria morchelliformis. Taxonomy (NCBI): domain Eukaryota; kingdom Fungi; phylum Basidiomycota; class Agaricomycetes; order Gomphales; family Gomphaceae; genus Gautieria; species Gautieria morchelliformis. Next base: position 93,400 of record WHVA01000167.1, on the reverse strand, counting down.
GGCAGCGAACTTACCAAAATTCCTCTGGACGGAATTGGTACAACATGCCGTATGGTTGAAGAATTCAATGTCCACCTGTGTGCTGGACGGAAAAACTCCATATGAGGTTATGCACCGTGAAAAGCCCGATCTAATGGACTTACCTGAGTGGGGCGTGAGGGTCTACACTCTCAGAGAAGACCGCGGCAAACTAGAGCCCAAAGCGGACAAGGGCAGATGGGTCGGATACAGCGACGAAAGCAAAGGCCATAGGATCTATTGGCCTGGGAAACGTCGCGTGAGCGTCGAACGTAACGTTACCTTCGACAACTCTGTCCTGGTCACCCTGAGTGACGCACAGACTGAGGGGGAGTCAACCACCCAGGGCAGTCAAAGCGCCGCTCGACACGACCAGCCGCCCGCACTGCCCCCAGCTACTCTGCGCGTCGATCCACTTGAGGGTCTTGAGGCGCCAGATCCCCCAGAAGACCACCCACAGGGCAGGGGACACCGGACGTGGAAACTGTCTGCGTACATAAGGGACATCGCCGACGGTGCAGGCAGCAGCACCGGTTGCGCAAACGCCCCTATGTACCCCAAGGGATTGCCCATCCCCACAGGGAACGTGGCCCTAGCGGTCCTGGAGGAACTGGGAGAGGACGTGGAAGCTGAGGGGGTGACGTGTTGCCCTCTTGAACTTTCAATGTCCATGGCTGCGCACGTGGGAATCGACCCCACCAGTCTGGACGACGTGCGCTCCCGCAAGGATTGGCCGCTCTGGGACATGTCTATAAAACAGGAGCTGGACCAGCACGAAAGAGTGAAAATGTGGGATCTAGTGGAACCCCCACCTGGTGCAAACATCGTAGGGAGCAAGCTGGTCTTCCGGTACAAGCACGACACCAGCGGCGAAATCGTGAACCGCAAGACAAGGCTCGTCGCGCAAGGATTCTCGCAAGTGGAAGGCATTGACTACAACAAAATGTTCTCACCAACTGAGCAATAGAAATTGTTTGCTAAAGGCACAATCTAACATCTTAATCTAAAAAATCCACCTTCATTCAAGTCAGCTAAAGAAATGTGGAAGCGAATTGATGATCATATTGAAGCTGGGCCTGCCTAGCATGTCAATGAGGTTATCTTTCCTGAGGCAGCAAATGAGCCTCAAATGCTTTACTATTGGGATATTGTGGAATGCTTGAAATACCTTGAACAGAATCCTGCATTTGATGCCTTTATGAATTATGAGCCTGTCCTACGGTACTCTGATGAAAAGCTCAGTGCTGCTTCACATGTATATGGAGACATCAATACTGGAAATGCTTGGCACGAGTTGCAGTCCAAGGCACCTGAAGGTGTAACTATCTTGCCTGCTATTCTGGCATCAGATGCCACCCATGTTACAAATTTCTCTGGAGATGGGAAGGTGCATCCTGTATATGCTTCAAGTGGATGTATCCAATCTGCTATACATAACCAGCCAAGCCGATGTGCATTTATCCTAGTTGGATTCATACCTGTTTGCAAATTTGGAAAGACTGAATTCCCAAACAAAACCAAGGATGAGAAGATGCCTGGTCAATTACAGGCAAGGTTGTTTCATCAGTGCATGTCAATCATTACAGAAACTCTCAAGGATGCAGGCAAAAATCCCATTCGTATGCTGGATACAAAGGGGGCTCTCCGCTTGTTTCTGCATTTTCTAGTCCTCTATCTTGCAGATAAGGAGGAGCAAAATCTAATAGAATGCCCTGGAAAAAACTCATGCATAACATGCTTGGCTGAAACCAAGGATTTGGGAAATCATGAAATCTGTGAGGTTCATACTGGGAATGCTATCCTGAGCAAGATACAAAGTGTCCATGACAATGTTGGTCCAGATGCAGATACATGGACCTTTATCATGGCAGCTATCAATGTGCAACTAAGTGGTGTAGAGCATCCATTCTGGAAAGACTTGTCACATACTGATACTTGCCAAGTTATTTGCAATGATGTGCTTCATGGACTTCATAAGGCTTTCAATGACCACACTGCCAATGGTGTAGGAATATTGTTGGGGATTATCCAATTGAAAAGCAGCTCTGTCGACTCCCAAAGCAGCATGGATTCAGACACCTTTCTTCAGGCATATCCAAGATTTCTCAGTGGTCAGGAAGAGAATGGAAAGATCTTGAAAGGAACTTCCTCCCAGTAATCTATGGAGTTGTTAAAGGCGATATCATCCAAGCAGTCAGAGCTGAACTGGACTTCATTTTACTGCACAATGGAAACACCTGAGTGAAGGGGACCTACAGCGTCTTTCAGAGTTTGATCAAATCTCTATGATATCCATCGAGAAGCTTTTGTCAGGTATGGTGGCCACCAACTCAAGAGAGAGGAGGATAATTGGGCAATACCTAAAAAGCATAGTCAAAAGCATTATGTTGATAATATACAATGGGCTGGTGCAACAAACAATTATAACACTGAGATATCAGAGCGTTATCACATTGATATGGTCAAGTGGGCATTTGAACATACAAATCAGAAGGAATGTCTTGCCCAAATTATCCTTTGGTTAACACGTCAGGACAAGATTCGACAGCGGTCACTGTATTTCCATTGGACTGACAATGACTGGTCCAACAACAATATTGAGACTGGAAAATAATAGGTCTACAAGTTGAAAATCATGATGCAGATGATGACGATGATGAGGCTATCATACAACCAGATGTAGTGGGAGATATTGAGGGAGTTCAATCTATGTCAGACATTACTGTCTGTCGACTCAAAGCAAAGGGTCATGTGTCTCATAACAAACCTTCACATGCAGTTGCTCATCATCCTCCTGTCATGGCGCGTTTATTTCCTATACCCAGTCGCTCTGTCCTCCCATTCCTCACTCCACCTCTATGTTCGCTCTGATCACCCTTCACCAAGTTCGGCAATCGGTCTTCGCTGTTTGCGTCATTCGCCACAGCCACGCCATCAAAGCACAATCAACATCCTTTGACCGGCTTGGTGGTTCATCACTGGCCCTATCACCTCCTCGGCTCAACCCCCTTTCGATGTTCCTATGGTCGGATTGTCACAACTCATGTATTTCTTGCACCCAGCTATCCCTGTTTCCCCTTTCACCACTCCTCCTCCGTGTTTGCTTGGCTTCGCCCCCCCCTTCGACCACACCTCCTCTATGTTCTCTCCGTTCGCCCTTTGCCACATTTGCCAAACTACCATTCGCTGCTCGCATCATTCGCCAGCAGGCATGCCAGCAAACGCGATCGACATCCTCTACCCAGCGTGATGGTCCATCACTGGCCCCATCATCTTCCCAATGCAACCCCTTTAGGTGTTCATATGGTCGGGAGCGTTTGGGGAACGTCCTAACCATAGATCGTGTGGGATCAACCCACCAGGCGAAGAGTCCGTGCAGGGTAACATATATGCAGGTCATGAGGTGTGTTTTCATACATAGGTACCTTCACCCTATTTTCTCCCTGTTGTTTCACATTCGCACTCCTCCTTTTTCTATTGTATAGGTGTTTCATCTATTCTGTATCCTGACTGCGCACCCCTATCCAACCCTGACTCATGACGGCCTCTTTCCCATTCGCCAATATCATATGAGCATTTGATATAAGTAGTCTACATTTGCATGTATATTCCCCAGTTCAATTATCATACGTCTATCTTGTGCAAAACTTGACCTCACTGTGATCATCGTCTTGAGCCCTATACTGTAGATTCCTATCTTTGACCAGAGGACTTGAGCACCACTGGTGAGTTTTCGTACTTCACCTTCATTACTTTAGCCTTCGAAGTATTTTCTGTGCTGTCAGTGAAGGGCTCCAAAGGGGTGCCTTCACCAGCGAAAGGATTGTTGCTACTTAAGCAACCTTTCTGTGACACCTTGCACGTTACATCGTCGAGTGCCACGGGCTATTTTCGCTATGACTGTAGATAGGGCGAGCTCCATTCGGGCAGCCCTCTTATCTTCTGAACATTTGTTGGTTCACCTTATTCACTGAACGGCATATCTCTTCACACAAGTTATTCGGGCATTCGCTGTGTTCACTAATACATGATATTAACACCTAAAAACCAATCTTGATGCCTCCATTTCCATGGAATGATATATATGCTATTGTTACCATGTATCAAATCCCACAGCTTGTAAAAGACCTTGTTACATTCCTGCTTAAGCAGAACATGCCTGATATTTCAATTCAACGCCTTAATCAGTTGCTTCAAACTACACCATTACCAGACATTTGGCAGAATATAGCAGTCTGGACTCAAATATCCATTGCCTTACCAGTGGTTGGAGTTTCTGACGGTACTGTGGAGAGACAAGCAATTCTTGCCAGACTTAAAACTGGAAAGAGTAATATAGCTTGTTTTGACACTGTGTTTCTTGATCCACATGGTGAGGAGGGAACTGAACAAGTAGGATTGGCCGGTAAAAATACCTTATTTATGTAAATGTTTTCAATCATTTCTTACACTTGTTTTTATAGGACTTCACATAGCACAAGTGAGGCTGATATTTGCAGCCTCAAAGGACGTTACGGGCAAGAAAAAGAAGTTGCCTGGAGGACTTCCAGTACCCAAACTATTTGTATATGTTGAACGGTTCTCCAAGCCACTTCCAGAGCCATCCAAATATATTGACATGTTTGAGGTAAAAAGGCTGTGAGACAAGAATGGGGAGAAACAAGGAGGGATAGTTCCAGTTGAATGGATTGCACAACCATGCCCCCTTGTTCCACAGTATCCCCAAGGTGATGTAGGACAGTTGGAATTTGATGAGTACACATATTTGGAGAAGTATGACTTTCATCAATGGAGGATAATCAAAATGGTCACGTGATACAGCATATATGAGTATATAATATACATTATAAGAGTATTAATAACAACATATAGGAATATATAGTAGTATTTATAAGGAGAATAATAGATGTTATTAGATGATTCTGTATATATTTAAACATCTTGAAGATATATATATATATGAGAGAGTATTAGACTACAAGATAGAGTAACAGATACTTGGACAGATACTTGTAACAGATATGAGTAGGAGTATTAGTATGAATAGTTATAATGAGAGAGTATTAGACTACAATATGGAGTAATAGTAGTTGTCTAGATATTTGTAATATATATGAATAGTTATAATGATGTGGTGTATATTAAAAGTGGTAGAAAAATTAAGAAGAGGCGTTCTCGTTGGCGGAGCCGCAGCTCAGGGAGGGACAAAAGAAAATTTATTTATATCCCAACAATGAGATTGGCATGTACTTTCATCCTCTTCTTTTCTATAATCCGAGAATAAAATGGGTGAAGCTACATGTAATAAAAAGTTGCAAGCACCCACCAATTCATTTCATGATCAACTTACATATCAGACAGTGTGGTAATGGTATACACTGTATGGTAGATGTTTTTCTTCACATATCAGATACTAGGGTACTCTTACATATCAGTTCTGAGATGTATGGTCATATCAAGCAATAGATATCTGTATTTCTTCCACAATTCAGTGGGTGTCCCACTTATGTCCACCAGTGCTAGGAACTCTGGAAGAAGCTTTCTCGGTAAGCAAGGTGTCTCATTTTATTCCAACACACATGGTGATCACGGCCCTCAGAGCAGCCTGGTGACTCCAGACAACACCGCAGATGGTCTTCAAGCTGCAGGTGGAGTCCCGGCTTGAGAAGGTAAACAAGTTCCTGTTAGAAGTACTCAGGAAATATTATATCAACCTGGTAATTATATCAACACATATCCAACACAAAAGCTACTTGTCCATATACACCCGAATACACATGCATCACTATGACTCATCCCCGAGATCACTGAACCCAAACATACACACTTGATCCAACCCAATCCATACATCCGATCACCCTGATATCACGGGAGCCCACACCACATGCTACGAGAGTCCAGAACACACCTATAAACCCTATCCAAGTGTGCCCAGCCCAACCCAAGTGCCACACATCCTGAAGTCACGTGATCCAATCAAGGGATGTGACACAACGAGTCGACCCTGCTCATAGCTAGACCGCAACTCCTATCCATCCCTAAGACCCGTTCCCTCTTTCCAACATTATGCTTTACACCCAAGTAAAACTTGTACAATGTCTACCATCACTCCTATTCATCTCGATGTGCCGCTTTCCCCTTCTCACCCATCTATCACTATCTTCCCACAATCTACCAAGAATGCCAAGTCACACTTGTTGTCAGATAAATAATCGACTCCATGTACCATAATTTAGTAGTGAAAATCGACTTTTACTTGTCTTACATTGTAGCAGCCAATCCTCGATAACATTTATTGTAAGACACATATATTTAATTGTACGCGCAGATATTTTGTTATTTCAGACTTTCACTCAATTCATCTCATATTCAGAGATTGAATTATATTACTTCCAATACTATTTTCGATACTAACAAGAGTTCCAAGATTGCATGGACTGGACCCTCTTGGACGCCAAATCCACCCTTGCAAAGGCCAAGGAAGACAGTACTACAATGCAGACACATTAGGCAAAGCAGTTACAGTGCTAAAACTGTACATAGTGAGCAATCAAAATATATACAATCACTGGGTAGGAAATGGATGAGTTCAGGATGTGAATCACTCCAATACCATCTTCTAGGGGTGGTTCAATAGCTCTTAATTCTTGATAAATATAAACCAATGCTGCCCAATTTTTTGTGGGAATAAAAATGACCTGTGTAGTAAGATATTGCATGGTAAAAATAGCCTACTAGTAGTACAGTGAACCACTTCCTGATTTCAGGCATTTGGATGCCCCAGGTGGCTCCTCTAGTGTCAGGGGACACCCTGTTTTCCATTTCCAGTTCCGACTCCATTTCCGACTCCGCTTCCGGTTCCGATTCCATCTCCGCCTCTGCTTTCGGAAATGATTCCGCTTCTGGGAGAACTTCCACCAGTTCTGTTCGCCTTGCCAGTTCCACTCCAATTTCCGACTTCCGCTCTCAGAACAGTGTCGGAAATCAAGCAACTCGCGTAATAGGTGGCATCCAGGGTCGATCAAGGGTCAGGGAGGTCAGGGGGATGCAGGGTTGATGGCGAGTGCCAAGTGCTGTCCCTGGCTGCGCAGTGTAGTATAATACGGGCTTGCTGACATTGGGGGTCCTTAGACTTTTCTCTTTGGATTTCCCCTTGTCAGGTGAGAATCCCCTCTCCTGTATACTCTGTTCATTTATACATACTTTGGATTTCCCCTTGTCAGTTGTGTGGTAGTGTGATCTCATATATATTCATAGAACAATATAGACTGTATATATTTTGATTGCTCACTATGTACAGTTTCAGCGCCGTAACCGCTTTTTTGCCAGGTCAAGAGGAGAGCAGCAATATAGCCACCGGAATGAAAGAACCTACTCGCAGGAGCCAAAGCATTAATTATCAGTCCGGAACTCCAATGGATGAATTCATGAATTGTAAGCTTTGTACTACATTCCTGGTGAAGCAAACACAGATTATCACTAGCCGGGGCTGTGTCGCAGCATTCTTCTAATGATATAACCTACTCGCAGAAGCCGAAGCATTAATTATCAGTCCGAAACACCAATGGGCGAATTCATGAATTGTAAGCTTCGTGCTAGACAGTACAAGGGCAAATAGTCGATGGTCCGATGAGATACGGTTCTGTATTCACCGCTGGCCGAGAAAATGACATTTATAAATCAATGTGAGTGGCACAAGCGTTACCTACCTCCTGGTGGAGGAGGGGGAGGAAACGCCTGTAAGGGACACGAAAGAAGACGATGAAACTGGGCATGTTGGGAGACTTGGTTACGTTACTGCGATCCGTACAAAGGCTCGCGGGAGATCAGACACGTGCGGTGTGAGTTGTTTTCTTGGCTGGACAGAGAGAAGCGCCGTCCAAAACAGCGAAGAGTACAAGAGAGAGTTTATCATACACTCCGCTGACTAAGAATCGGCAGCATCTGTCTGACGGCCTGTTGGACCATTAGACGAGGAACCTTCAGCGTAAGAAGTTAACTTTTGGGAGCCTTTTTCGTGACTCGCGAGTGGGGGGGTTGCTGTCGCGCGCTCGGGCTGCTCTGAGGACCCGGAACTATATCCGCTTGTGCGATGTGATGCTGATAGCAGGGGATGCGGCTCGTCGGAGACTTTGGATTGTATCAGCGCTAACGCTTCTTCTAGTTGTCTGATTCTCTCTGACATCCACTTGACGTCGTGCTTTCCTTCTGTACTCCCTAGAACAGTGGTAGCCACGCTGATAAATGGCATGAGGACGATTGTATACGGTGTGCATGCAAGGAGGAATACCGTGATCGTGTAACAAGGGATCCTGTCAACGAATCGCATTGTTAGGATTTAACTCTCAGGGACGTAGCTACATGCAACTCGTACCGTGAGGACAGAGATTGCCGACTTCGCGCCTGCGACAATTCAAGCACGGAAATGCACGGTCGCATTTGAGTTTTAACCTGTCATGTAATTCGTCAGGGCTTATCTGCTGTCGAGAGGGAAACAACATGAAGTACTGACCTCCGGCATTCTGCGCATGCAACCGCTCTTGATTTGCGTGGCAGTGGTGGCAGAGGCTGCGTTCCAGGAGGCTTTCCTGGGCCTTGCAGAGAGTCGGCCTGGGACATTAAGTAGACGACTGGGAGCAAGGTTGGGGCAAGTTCATAGCCTATACTAGCATGCAGGCGCTGGGGAATCTAGTAGTCATATAGGGTTTGCCATTGCGTACTAACGAATACACATAATAATCCGAAGGACCGGAGCGGCGAGGGCACGATTCCCTATTGAGCGCACCGCCACCCGCATCTTCTTCAGGACACCGATTGAGCGCATCTACAAATTCGGCTGCCCTCTCCGATCGCGGGTGATGTTAGCTTATACACCTCACTATACAGCTTGGATATTGCGCTGTGAAAGACGGTGCGGCCTGTACGGTGTAGCAATGCACAGAAGATAGTTTAAGCGACATCTTTCTCGTATGATATTTAGTTGGAGGTGCGACAACCGTGGGTAGCTGCGAGGCCCGCTGAGCGCGCTGGGCGCTAGTGAGCTATCGCGTGATGTCGGCCGAAATCACTGATGCGCTGTCCTCGCTAAAGCATATACTATGCTAATTCAAAGCGACCACGCCTTTAGTGCTACTGTATGGTCAAGGGGAATATCAGAGCGGCTTTCTCTGACGCTGCATGCACCGAATCCCAGGTCTGGAGGTTTCGAATGATCAGTCAGTTGTGTATTTTTGACTTTGAGATGCAGCCGCCGGTGTATTTTTTCCCCGATCGGAGAAGCCATTATTCAAATTAATAATCGGATCCGACCCTAAGTTATTCAGTCATTTTTGAACCAGGCTGGGCGCTGACTATTTTTTCTACAATATTGATCTGACATTTGTACTGCGCGCATACAGCGTCTCTCCGCATTAGGATTGGCAACTGGTGGGGAGCCTACGCAACACATGGCCAGGGTAACCTCATTGAGCGAGTATATTGACGCCAGGATGGCAGTGCCTGTATTGGCATCGCAAGCTCTCTGCAAGGTTGTCTTTTTCGATAAGCAACCGACCGTTCGAAAATCTCGGCCGGGTCGCTTGCTAGCATCCGAAGAAAGATGGGTGTACCAGCTGACTCTCGTAAGGTCCCCTTCGAAAATGACGCCTTTTAAACCATGCTGTATCTTCGTCCGATCCGGAATAGTACAGTTCTATTATAGTGACCCCTTTCTATAATGCACGGATAAGTATATCAGGGCCCAGACAGGTAGGTAGTGGGAGAGGCAGAGCTTCATCCGTGACTGGCCTCAAATACCAGGAGCGCGTAATTTCGTCAGTTAAGGACAAAAGAACGCGGACATCCAGCATAGCACATATGTTGCTATAACCTCAACCGAAGACACCATGAACAGAACGGCTGTCCAGTGATGAGGAGGGGGCCGTTCCGGGACAGTCATGGGGCGCCTGGTGGAGTTCTAGTGACGCCTATCCGGGCGGCCAGCGTTCGCGACCGTTTATACGCCATTTGTCGTGATCGCCAAAACAATACTAGCAGCCCCACCACGGCGAATGCCATGTTGCAAGCCTGTGCCTTCGTGAGAGCAAGATCAAGACACTAGCGGTGACGCTTACCATAAACTCAAAGAAGTCTGCCTTCTCCTGCGCTATTATGCGTCCGCATGAAATCCATGCTGGTATTTCTCCCCGCAAATCAGTATCTGGGTTGCGACAGTGTAGCAATCGCCGGTTGCCAAAAGGCTGGCAGAATGGCTGCTGCATCTGACCGTAGGATTAGCACAAGAGTAGTTCATAATTTGTTCCAACACTCACCTCAGCGTCTGGACATCGTCCGCAACTTCCGAACGGTTCGCATATCACGTCACCCTTGTCCCTCCGTTGCCTGACTCTGAAGGGGGTTAAATCGGATTTGTGGCTTTCCGGTGAGGACACGGTAGCAATGGCATAAGGAGCTAGAAAAACAGTGCTAAGTTGTATTAAATGCGTGTACATACCTAGAAATTTGAGAACAATTACTCACATCGCGAATATTGACACCCTCATTGTACGGTCACTCCGTTACTCAAACCGTCACACGCCCGCCATGTCACGAAGAGCCGTGATTGAAGAAGTCGACGACACAGAGTTTAACGACGACACTGATCTCCCTCTCCCTCGCTTGCCCAACACCGGTTCGCAAGGTCCACTGCTTCAAGAGCTCAACTTGAACGAGCCTTTCTCGCGACCTCCGGGCGCTCCACCGTCCCGGCCGCAGGATCAACAGCAACAGAGTCAAGGAGAGACATCTGCCTCTGGCGAGAACATAACTGTCGACCCCATAACTGGCAAGAAAACAATATGGATCCAAGATGGCAGCGCTTACAAAATGTACGCAGCTGGTCTCTGATTTCGATTTTGGCGTAACGTATTGGATAACGTCCAGGTGGACATCGGTATATCCCATCTACCTAGATGCAAAGCGCCCTTACAGTGGAAGTGAACGCCGTATTGCGCGTGAGAAGTGCATATGGTGGCCGTTGTCTACCGACATTGTCGATGCATGTGGGCGCTTGGGACTCAAGACGCTTCACGAGGTCCCTCATGCTTCCAGTGTATATAACAACGAGACTCACGTCCTGTATTCAGCCTGGAAAACAACACCCTCGTGATTGGGAGAATCCTGGCCGTGTCAAGGTCTGTTTCAAGGTCGACGGTCGAATCCAACACTCACACATCAAGACGAGTGCGTATTACGTTTCATATGAATCTATTTCAATTATGTACATGTGTTCGAGCCTCTTTCTGATATGTTATTGCCGCTATCCTCAGAGAAACAGCTTTTGGAGGCCATCGCGCACAACATGCAGCAACAACACCCCGACCTAGTTCCTCGCCCAGTCACCGACAACGCGAATACGCCTATTTATAATCCCCCACCTCAAACTGGGACCGACGTCAAGCTTTCATCAAACAAGAAAGACAAGGCCAAAACGTCGTCCGCCCTCCGTACTGCGCCTTCTCCGATCAGCAAAACAAAGTCCAGGATGCCACAGCCCCCATGGGATGCCCTTCGCGTCTCACAGTTCAGCCCCGCGCAAGAGGCGAACATTTTAATCGAGACGGTCAAGGCAGGCATGAATGCTCCGGTGCCTGGTGAAGGTGCACCAGGTGGCCAGGCTGCAGTGGGAGGGAAAGGAAAGAGAAAGGTGGTCAGAGTACGGCAATAGTGGCAACTGCCTGGTGCGTGCGACCTGCACGGTATAAATAATGACCATCTTTCGCGTTACCTCGAGGCATAAACCCACTTTCGGTGCTGACGACGAGTAGTTACTTCGCGAGTACGGAGGGGGACTGAATCCCTATGCCTCGATGGCAACTTTCACCGTCTTTTCATTCATCTAAAATTTGATAAATGGGCGCATCGGCTCCAAGGTTTACACGAATGGGCATACCAACCGCGACGGGATTTAGGTCAGTTGAATACTTTTGCTAACTGTGTGACAAGGGGAACGGTCTTTTTGTGGGCAGTATGGTCTATGAACCCCACAGGGATATCTGAACCACTTGGAGATTGATGATGCATGATGCGAGCAGCGTACAAGAGCGTATATCAAGACTCGCGGGCCTGCCACAAATCATTGAGAGAACGAAGCCCAGCCAATACCCTGCATAATATAAATAACCAAGAGTGACTCCAAGTCCATCCGTGTCTGCTCAAGGTTTGTATCTAGACGTTGGATGAAACGCCACAGCATGAGATCAGGTAAGCCAGGAATCGATAGCAAACGCTGTTGACGATGCATTACTTACAGGCATGTTGGAGCACCTGAACTAGCAAGGATGGCATTTAGGAGAATGTTATGTGAGTCACCGCCAGCTTCCCACAGGGAGAATCCTCGCAGGCTGGTAGACTTTATGAACGAGCCTTTAGCCGCGAACGCTGTTGCGTCATCGAATGACACTTCGACCTGGGTCGCCGGATTGTACACGTAGGCCTATTTAAAGGGTCAACGAATCCCCCCCTCCCGCAGAATACACTTGGACTCACGGTCTGGCTACAATTATCAAATCTGTAGGTAATACCCGATGCGGGCTTGCCAGTTGAAGTAAGGAATCCCCCTTGAATAAGACCCCAGAAGTTGAAGATGCCTGGCCACATGTCAATTTGGTCGATGTGACGTCCGAAGTGCACACTCACCTCCAACTGGTTGCTGGACACCACATACATCGGGGCCCGCAGCACCATCCCAGGAATCGCCGTGGGGCTGGTTTGCTTTATTGAAGGGAGGGTACGGCACGAGGGCGCCGTTCTGAACCGCATCAGTGTTTGCGACACTGTAGCTGTGTCCGTAGCTGGCGACACCGAGTACGATCTTTTGTGCTGGGAATCCAGCCTGGGTCCATGCTGCGACCGCTTTCATCGCTGACCCCTGCTGGTCTGCTGCGGGGGCGCATGAGTCGTCTAGCGGCGCGTTAGGCCCAACAGCGGTACTCCATGACCCCCAAATGTCGTAGTTCATGATTTCTATGAAGTCCAGCACCTTGGCGAAGGCAGAAACGTCCGAGGAAGGCGATCCTGTAGAGTCCACGAAAGGTGCGTTGCTTGTTGCGGCGCTGAGGATGAGTTTGCAAGTGGAAGGTGTTGAACGAAGTTCCTGGAGGAGGAGCAGGAAGTTCGCTGTGTCCGTGGGCGAGATGATATTACACCCGACACCCTGGTTGTTGGGGTACTCCCAGCTGCAGATGGTCGGTGGGTTTTCGAAGTACTCTATAACCGAGGAACTTACTCGAAATCTATGCCGTCAAATCCCCACTTAGCTACGAAATCCGAGAGCGTTTTCACAAACGCCGTGCGATTCTGGGCAGTGGCAACAGCGGTGGAGAAGTATTGGGAGCCTGTCCATCCGCCAACAGAGATGGAAGCAGGAACCCCGTTACTGTGAGCAGCTGATACGAACTCCGGAATAATTGTCTGATCCTCCTGGCTGATATCAATAGTGTTTACGTCCGGTTTCGTCGTCCTATGTCAAGTAATGCCTTGGTCCAACAACCTGAAACGGAAAGTACTTGGAACTCAACTCACGCAAAGGCGTACTTGATGTGGGTGTATTTGTCCCAACTAATATTTGAGACAGCGAATCCGCTAGTGGCGTGCCAGCCAGCGAACCAGGTCGAGGCTACAAAGTCTGGCGCTCCGGTGGAGGTGTTAGTATCTAGCGATGATCCAGGCGTAGCCCGCTCGACGAGGCGGTGTGCCAGAGGGCTCGCAGAAACTGCTGCAGCAAGGAGGACTGGAAGAAGATGCATGGCAGTGAAGAGGCACTGTATAAAAGAATGACGCGTAGAAAGAAAGTACGTGAGTTGGCACTAGTAGGCTTCTGGCCCAGGAGAGGAAAAAGCTGATACTAAGTCTGAATGTTACATGCTATTTATCTGGTCATACTTAGTTGTACAGGATTGGGGCACATGCCCGTGGCCATACGTGGCCCGATGGTGATGGGAGGTCGGCTTTCAAGGGTATCCCATTCCAGAGCTTGCGCCGGGCCCGGGATCCGGGCGGACTGCACGTACAGTCGCCGGACACCTGTGACCATCCGCAGAAAACCCAGCGGAATTATAGAGTTAACCAGTTTGACTCTTTTGTGTACTTACTTATGTTGCAGCCTCTGCCGCTATCAAAAATGTACTTTGATGCTCACTTCCTTTTCCATTTTCGTCGTCGCCCCGTTCAGCCTCTCGTCCCCGCCGGACGATCTACTTCCGCTTCGTCATCTTCAGGTAACGGTACCCGCCGGATGACGATTCATTACTGTTGCACAGGAATACTTAAATCCCTTACGGAGGTATGCGGTCGTAGCGTACAGAACTAATTGAGCCCTAGTGCGTATCCAACTCGGTTTTCATTAGTGGGCGCACTGCAGGGTGAGTGCTTACCCTATCGTTACAGACTATGAACAATCAAAAACAATGGCCTTAGCGCTGCCAAAGCTTGCGGTTTAGGGCTTTCGTGACCGACCAACAACGAAGAGATACACGACGAACATTCGTAAGGAAGGCGGAACAAGATGAGTTTGCAAAAGACAGTTGGTGAATGCAGACAAGCTAATCAACCGGTACGCATGAGAACAGACTTCTAACCGCAGAGGTTCAAGCTTGAACATCTGCACCAGCACGAATGGCGTCGAGGAGAATGTCTTGCGAGTCGCCGCCAGCTTCCCACATGGAGAATCCTCGCAGGCCAGCAGACTTGATGTACGCGCCTTTGGCGGTGAACGCTGCTGCATCATCGAAAGAAACCTGGACCTGGCTCGTAGGATTGTACACGTAGGCCTACACCGAGGGTCAACAAAAAACTTTGCACAAAACCCCACACTCACTGTCTGGCTGCAACTGTCAAATCTGTAGGCAATGCCCGATGCAGGCTGGCCAGCCGAAGTGAGGAACCCGCCCTGGATGAGACCCCAGAAGTCGAAGACGCCTGGCCAAATGTCAACTTGGTTGATGTGACACACGCATATGCACACACACCTCCAACTGGCTGCTCGACGCCACATACATCAGGGCCCGCATCGCCATCCCAAGAATCGCCGTGGGGCTGGTTTGCTTTGTCGAAGGGAGGGTACGGCACGAGGGCGCCGTTCTGAAGCGCGTTAGCGTTTGCAACACTGAAGCTGTGTCCGTAGCTGGCGACACCGAGTACGATCTGATGTGCTGGGAATCCAGCCTGGGTCCATGCTGTGACCGCTTTCATCGCTGACCCCTGCTGGTCTGCTGCGGGGGCGCATGAGTCGTCTAGCGGCGCGTTAGGCCCAACGGCGGTACTCCATGACCCCCAAATGTCGTAGTTCATGCACTGGATGAAGTCCAGCTCCTTGGCGAAGGCAGAAACGTCCGAAGAAGGTGATCCGGTAGAGTCCATGAAGGGAGTGATGGCTGTTGCGGCACTTAGGATGAGTTTAGAAGTGGCAGGCGTTGAACGGAGTTCCTGGAGGAGGAGCAGGAAGTTCGCTGTGTCCGTGGACGAGATGGTATTACATCCAACACCTTGATGGTTGGGGTACTCCCAGCTATTGATGGTAAGTGGTTGTTCTAAATACTCCATAACCGAGGAACTTACTCGAAATCTATGCCGTCAAATCCGTACTGACTTACGAAATTCGATAGTGTTTTCACAAACGCGGTGCGATTCTGAGCAGTGGCAACGGCGGTAGAGAAGAATCGGGAGCCTGTCCATCCACCGACAGAAATGGAGGCTGAAACCCGGTTACGGTGAGCAGCCGAAACGAACTCTGGAATAACTGTCTCGTCCTCAGAGGTGATTGCAAGAGTGTTCACATCGGGCGTCGTCGTGCTAAACACCATTCCTTGGTCTACACAACCACGAGACAGAAAATACATGGAACTCACGCAAAGGCATACGTGATGTGAGTGTACTTGTTCCAACTGATGTCTGAGACAGCGAATCCGCTATTGGCGTGCCAGCCAGCGAACCAGGTCGAAGCCACGAAGGCTGGCACCCCACCAGGGGTCGTAGGGCTGGAAGATGGTGCAGACAGCGCCGCATCTCGTTTGATCAAACGACACTGCGCCAAAGAGCTTGCAGAAACCACTGCAGCAAGGATGGCGGGGAGGAGAAGACGCATCGCTCCGAGAGGACTCGGGGGGAACAAAAGCACGACGTTATGGATTGGAAGGGGTTATACTTATGAGCCGGGAGTACTCTCGGGAGGAACAAAAGAGCGACGGTGAATGATTGGAAGGGGTTATGAGCCGGTGCTGAGCCTTACAATGAAGAAGCTTAAGAACTGAATTCAGCATTCTATTTATCCAGCCACAGTCTGAAGCAGCGGCGTAGGGCGGAAAACGCATGTCGAAGGCTTACGTAAGTTGTTAACGCTCGTTACGTGGCCGCTGGGTCGGCCCCCGCGCGTAATGCAGCGAAGTTGGCTTTCAAACCCCGCAGTAACCCCGTCGTAAATTCTATATAAGTAGACCCAGGCGAACAGCATGATGGGGCTGCAGTTGCGATTTCCAGATGAAAATTCCTGCCACTGTCGATGTCATGCATTTATTCCAAGTACTCATCCCCGGGTGTAGTTTATTAGCTCTTCTGGTCTTCCTCGCTGACGGTATCCAGTTCATCCTCCGGCAACGCTGGCCAGTTTATCAAGCGGGAAGACCCCCTATTGTATGCTTAGCCCGTCTGAAATACATAGGTTCCCTTGGATTTTTCATGGCGCCATATCGCTTCCTTCATGAAGCACATGCGTCGTTTGAAGACTTTTGGTTGCAATTTAGCGTACGAAATGTATGCCGCCCTTCCTTCCATTCATCTGAGTGCTACGGTTGATGAAACTACTCTAGTATCGAGTACTAGTGTTCTTCGGTGAAGAGGCGCGAAATGCCTTTTTCACTAACAAGAATCTCAGTCTCCATGATGGATACGGCCTCGTGGTAAATATTTGCCTAATTCCAGCCAATTGTGGTTTATGTGCCGTGCAGAATGCTGGACTCCGCGACATCGACCCTGCAGAGAGAAAGCAAGGAGCCGACAGTGTGCGGAAATTCGTCCGTACGGAATTCTTGGAGCCTTGTACGTAGTTGAACAAACATCCACAGACTTACTGCCACGTCTGATTCATCATCAGATCTTCCACACATGATTTCAGACTCTAGCAAAGACTTGGATCATTGGGGATCGCAGGGTGTAATGGACCCGTTTGTTAGTCTACAGAAGGTACGTAGGTATCAACTTGAAGTAGATTCTATTTTATGGATGTTAATTGAGTGTTCAGCTTGTCTTCCAAGTGGTTACGAGGCTCGCAGTGGGAAATGAGTTAGCTAACGATCCCAGGAAGATTGAGACGGTTGTTAATACATTCCACCGCCTTCAAAAGGGATTGACGCCCGCCTCGCTGCTCTTTCCGTGGTTTCCCACCCCAGCCAGAGTCCGCAGCGTTTTCGCCGGCTTCACGCTATATCGTATCATTTCGAAGGCAATCAAGTCGAGACGCCAAACAGGTGAATTTCACCAAGACATTCTTCAGACACTATTGGATGAGACCGAAGAACAATTACCAGACACGAGGATCATGAAGGTCAGTCAGTCCAGCTTATATACGCTGCTGGCAACTATACCAGTTACTTTGTAGCTGCTTTTGTTGTCCATTTTTGCAGCCAGCACCAACACGGGCCCTATTCTTGCTTGGCTGCATATAGATATGGATCAAAACGCAGCATGGAAAGCTCAAGTCATCAGTGAAATAGATTCGTTTCTCGCGGAAAACACGGGAAGTTCGTCTTCTTTTTTGGAGGCCCTCATGGTTGTTCCACTGGCAGTCTGGGAGCATGCTCTCCCTACTTTGGAAAAGTGTCTCGAAGAAACCATACGACTGCGTCTTATAGGCGCTCACCTCAGGCGAAATGTTGGTGAAGACATCATGGTAGGAAGTCATACAATTCGTCGCAGTGACTTCGTGATCTACATGAACGAGGACGCTCATTTTAACGAATCACTCTATCCAAATCCGCAATCCTTCGATCCTTCTCGTCCCCATGGGCATGCTGCACGACTAGGCTTTCTTGGGTGGGGTGCAGGTGCGCTTTCGATCGTTTGACGGAGATCCTGTAGTGAATCACAAGTTATCAGGCCATCACCCATGCACAGGACATCGCCTTGCAAAAGTAATGACAAAGATAATCTCGGTGCTCATTCTATCCCGTTTCACTCTTGAAGCTATTGATGGAAAAGGTCAACGTCTGACCAAAGTCCCCAAGACCATCAATCAGTTATTTAGCGTCGGTCTCCCGGCTGAGCCAGTATACTTTCGATACACAGCTTGGTGATGTTCATGATAATTAAACCTGTGATATCTGTTTGGAACAAGATATCCCCTTGCTTGTCCCCTTGCTTGTCAAGGGCACTGGGAAATAAATTGTGGGAAATCTGACACCTTTTGCTGAGTCTCCATGTCTTATGCAACTGCTTTCATGCCATAGCTCACCAAGCATACTGCTTTTGTCCTTGAATGTGTGCTTTTGCCAGCTGCCGCCTTTCACGCTACTAAGATGGTGGCAGTATAAACCGCGCACCATATAAGCGCCCATTAGTCAGCTTAGGGTTAGGGTTTAGGCGGTGAAAATACACAGGATGGAAGTTTCAAATTTTGGTAGGACATCCTGGTAGCTATATATTACTTTGGGGGCTGATCTGAGTCCTCCATTATTGACTTTGGTGGTACTCTATACCCATGAAACTTCCAGTTGGCCCAACTTGCCTGTATACCATTCAATCCATGCTTATATGCATCCATGAACTGAGCGGCATGATTGGCATATCGAAGTGAAGTCTCACTTAGCACTCCTTTATCGTAGCGGCGGCGGCTGCCGCCTCAGTCCCCGACTCTCTCTGAGTTGAGTCTAAAATAGGGAGTTACAAATGGCCATTAACAATCTCTTTTTTGTTCGTGAGCAGTTACAGTAACGTGGTTTTCGATCGTGAGAGATTTCTATTCTAGTATGGATAGCACTGATCCACGCCTTCTTTTATCCCAGAGATCACCTCGTTTTGTGTAAGCAATGGGGCGAAGATGCTTATATGTTGCACAGTGGATGCATCGGTAACGTCAAAGTGATTTAGAAGGTTGTCTGAGAAAAATCAGACACGGTAAAAGGTGTGCTTACCTGTTCAAGTTGTATCACCATGGGTGATGAGTTTGATTCACATAATGGATATGGGACCTGCTGAGTTGCTCTCGGTGTATCACGTCTTTCATTCCAGGAGATGGAGGTATGCGCAGGCAAGTCAGCGATAGAACAATTCCCAAAATACTGACAGTGATCATAAAAAAATCCGACGACGATAACTTGCAAGTGCTCCCTTGGAAAATTAATGTAGGAACGACGAGGACGAACTTTACGCAAGCACGCGAGTAAGTCCTTCTTGATTGCCAAATCCAGAGACAGAATTCGATAATCGTTGTTAAAACTCATCCACGATGGATTACCATCGCAGCAAGTATCGACAATCAATTTTATGAATGACTTTAAATCATTTAAAAATTATAGTTTCATCATATAAAGCAACGGTAACAGGGACAATACTGTCAGGCAGCGAACAGTCATGCGACAATAGGAAGCGCAACTCATGAGCACGGGAGAGGACATTTGGGAAAGGTGAAGGCAGACTAAGAAGGGATGGCGTGGGAGGGGGGAGAGGGGAGGGCGTTTTCACAGCAACCCATCGTTATCTATATATAAAACTTACCCCTCTCCGTCGGAGAGACACGGGCATGGACCCTCCCCCCTCGGATGAGTCACGGCCAGCCAACAAATTCGAATGCCGCAAGAGAAGGAATTAAACTCAGACCGTCACAAACCTCGCAGAACTTCCGAGCTACCGGGAAAAGGTCTATGGACCTCGGTCTATAGACTAGACCCACACCATATGCACCCACAGCAATCACTCGCCATATCCACATCTGGAATAAGTATAAATAACAAAATAACCAAAGTAAAGAAACTAAACAAAATAACGGTAAATAATAATAGACCTACTGTATAGTTCTGCCACAAAAAGAAATTTTTCTTGTCCCTTCGCAACAGCATGCAGCCTATCCCACCGCTGCCACCGCCATCTTGACTGACACGAACTATGATCTTCATCCACCTCGTCTATCAAATTTCCATCTTCATCTTCTGCTTCAAGTTCTGGATCCTGGGGCCTCTTTCCTTTGACAAGCTGACGCTTCTTACGAGGCTGCTGTGATTCGCTCTTGTCAGAGACGACAACATCATGATGAGACTGCCGAAAATGAGCTGGGTGTGTTCTAAGAGTTATTCCATCTTCCGATGAAGATGAGTCCACAGAGATCACAAGTGAGGTCTGTGCTTTCTGTCTGCATGTGGAGTAATGACGAGGGCGAATATCTTCTTCATCTGTAGCTTTCATGGAACTCGGAGGTAAATCCTCTTCAACCTCATTCACTTCCGTGCTCGAACTGAATCTTCTCAGGATTGGTACCATCATCGCTAGAGCTGGGCCTAATAGATGTCCTTCTTCGTTTTGGTGAGCACTTCGTAGGAGATGAACTGCTCGCATAATCGAATAGTGTTCGTTGCCTCTTTCTAGATGAAAGCATGTCAGTAATGATTTGTGTCCGTAACCTCAGAGATCATCTGATCCCCTTGAACAATCGTATGCTGAACACATGCGAAACTGACATTTCCATTGTGCATCCCGCAGCTGCACGAATGCTGCAATCCCCCACAGGTCAGCCCAAAAACTCAGTCCACGGCGCACATGCCCCATGCATACCTGGCCCTGGCACCCTTCAGGGCTTCCCAGCAACTTGCGAAACGCGAGAGGTCGCGTTCTGCCTTGTACAGAGACAACCTTCCCCTGGTGCGAAGAGAGGGCGAGAGCGGCATAGAGAGTGCAGCACAGAACACATCGCTGGTGTGCAAGCCATACGAGATGGAGGCATCAAAATTGGCCGTGCCTCCAAAGATGTTGCGCTCTGAAAGACGGTCAGTGGCGGGAGCGTCCAGACGGAGCCCCCGCACTCACCACAGTGCCATCGTTGTTTCGCACTTCGAGTTATATACATGGGCATTGAATAAACTAATGTGAACTTGCTATTACCTATTGAACTGGCAGTTGACTACAAGTGCGCTAAGCCAGGAGCTCCTCTCGAGGAATATTATATGGGGCGGCGCCTTGGCGCTGGAGCTCATGACATTGAGAGCTATTTCGCCTCATGATCATTGGATCAAGAAAGAAATTATACCTTTCCATTCTTTCAAGGCTAAGACAAGCTGAATAACAAGTAGGAGGTGTGATACATGCAACTGATGGCACAGCAAAGGGTACTCTTGGGATATTTTAATGATGTACTTATCTCAGTGGTCACGTGCCACTAAGTTATCATTGCCGGCTCGGTGACAGCGCCCATAGCGGTCCAGGCAAAGGTCCAAGGTCCATAGACCTTTTCCCAGTAGCTCGGACGCTCTCAAACCTCGCATGGTGAAAAGCAGCGGGAAATCAAGGATGCGGAGATAGGCGGCCACTCCTTTGCCAGGAAAGGAAAGGTAAAGTAAGGAAAGGAAGGAATAAAACACAGGAAAGGGTGCGACAGGCCAATAGGAAACACAAAGAGCAGCAGAAGTCAGGCCGACCCAACGAAGAAGGCTCTTTACAGAGCATGCGTGGAATGGAATCCCTGGTAAAGAACAGAGAGCTCGCCGGTTGAAAGCGAAAGTGCGGCAAACCGGCAAAGTTGGCCATAGGTTAAATGATGAAACACATCGGGAAAGTCCGCAAGGGTCGACCTCCCCCTAAGATGAGTCACAGGGCTCGGAGGGTAAACCAATAGGATAAGCCAACGAATGAAATGAAGGGGAATAGTTCCGCGTAAGTAGAGTGCCGCATATTTGCGTGTTGCAGGCCCTCCCTCTCCTTCGGAGAGAGTTGGGGATGCAAGTAAATAATGCACTCACTGGTGCATTTTGAGTAGATCCACACGATCAAGGCATTCCCACACATTTTTTCCATTTCTGCCTCATTTTTTGTAGGAGAGAGCATTCTATATTGTAGTTTTGCATACCCCCAACATTGGTCAATGAAATTTAGCTCACAATGGAACTTTGGATAAAAAAAGGTAAAATGACCATGTGTTACGTATCAGAATTCCTGGAGAACAGAACTATAAAGGACAGTGGCTTCAACTTATGTGTTGCGCCCCCAATGAACTATCGTCCTAGGTATTTCAGAATTGAGTATCAGAAGGTGGAAGAAGCGGAGGCAGTGAGACTATGAGCTGAACTTAGCCGAAAGGGCGAGGGTCGGAGGTTGAAGGTGTTGTGAAACTGGTGATACTTGACCGATGCCCAATTCCCTTCGTGTCCTTGTGTTTCCATGTGTCAACCATCATATGCTAGCTATTTGCTCCCTCCATGTCTCTCGTCCCTTCATTCCATTTCTTATTGTCATACACAACGGGCTCTGTAGTATAAGTAGCCTATGCTTGTATGACGACCTCTCAGCTCCTGCTGAAGTCGTCTAGCCAGAGTTCTCGTACTAGACCTCTGTGGCAATAGGTTATGGGCCCCGCGCTCTGAGCTATATCCCACATACCTCACTGCTCTTGAACAAGCAGACTCTGGCTATTCTGACAAACTGTCGACTACGTATCAAATCCCCTATACCTGTTGTTTCCACACCCAACCATGGCCGACATGACAACCTTGAAGCTATTGTCCACCATCAAGAAGTTCGATGGGACAAACTGGGACAGCTGGGCCTTCTCACTGAAAGCCGCGCTCATGTTCATTGACGCGTTACACATTGCTGAAGGGACAGCATCACCCCCCTTGTTGAGCACCCTGCCGACTGACGATGAGCGCAGACGATTCGATGACTGGGAGAAATGCTCCTGACAAGGCCCCTCCCTCCTACTGGTCTCAGTAAAGCCCTCTGTCCACCAGTCCCTTGACATGACGAAAACCCTAGAAGAAAATTGGGGTAATCTCAAGATGACTTATGAAACGAGGACTGGCCTAAATCTCTGGGTCGGCTATCGCAGATACACTACCATGACTTTCTCACACGGCACCCAACTCGCCCAGCAGATCGACGAGATGTCTGAGCTGAAGAACCGCATCCTTGCAGCGGGCCTAGCTATCAGCGACCCACTCCACATGCTCAACCTGCTCCAGGCCCTACCCTCATCGTACGAAATTGTGCAGCAGACGATCCTTGCCACCATAACTGACTTTTCCAAATCGACTGGGCGAATACTCGGAGTCGCATCCTGTCTGAGGAGCTTCGACAGGGCTCACAACCAAGCGTGAACGCCATCCACGCGAAGTCGAACATTGGAAAAGACAAGTGCAATTACTGCACTGGTACTGGACATTGGAAAAGGACTGCAGGTGCAAGGCTCGTGGCCTCTCACGCGAAGAAGCCCAGTCTGAAGTGCGAAAAGGCAAGGGAAAGAAAAAAGAGAAAAAGGGAAAGGGAACAGCCCCCTCAGTGAGCGCTGTTATATCTGACACTCCTGACTTGGTCGCTTCAGAAGCACCTGTATCTACCACCGTGACCTCCAACAACGCGGCTGTCAAGATTGGTTTTCAGGCGTTAATATTGTGTATTAGTGAACACAGCAAATGCCCGAATAACTTGTGCGAATAAGTATGCCGTTCGGCGAATAGGTGAACCAATGAATGTTCACAAGGTAAGAGGGTTTGCCTAAACGGGGCTCACCCTATCTACAGTCGTAGCGAAATAGCCCGTGGCTGTTGACGATGTAATGTGCAAGGTCTCATGGAAGGGCTGTCTAAGTCTTGACAATCCCTTCGCTGGCGAAGGTGCTCCTTCGGAGCCCTTCACCAACAGCGCAGAAAGTAGTTTGAAGGCTAAGGTAGCGAAGAAGAAGTATGAGAACTCACCAGTGGTGCCTAAGTCTTCTGCTAGTCGAAGATGGAGATCTCCAAGAGAAGGCTTAAGATGATGGCCACAGCGAGGTCAAATTTGCACAAGGTGAATGATGTATGATAATTGAACTGGGGAATATACATACGAATGTAAACTACTTATATCGAATGCTCGTAAGGTATCAGCGAATAGGAAAGAGGCCGTTGCGAGTCAGGGTTGGATGGGGGTGCGCAGTCATGATACAACATAGATGGAATAAACATACAATAGAATGAGAGAAGAGGGAGAACATGAAACGACAGAGGGTGAAGGTGGCAAAGACACCTATGTACGAAATCATGTCTTGGGGCCCGCATATACCCTGCCCTGCATGGGTTCTTCATCTACTGGGTTGATCCCACACGACCCACGGGTAGGACGTCCCACGAATGCACCCTGCTCATATGAACACCAAAAGGGGGCTGGATCGAGAAGCTGATGGAGTTACTGACGAGCCATTCTGCCAGATCAGGATGTCGATCGTGGTTTGATGGTGTGCCTGTTGGCGAATGATGCGAGCAGCGAATGGCCGTTCAGCGAAATGCGAGGAAGGGCCAGCGGAGATGACATAGGGCAGGAGTGGTCGATGTGGAGGGTGAAGACGAGCGAACATGGAGGAGGAGGAGCGAAAGGGGAAATGGGGATAACAAGGTGCAGGAAATACACAGGTCATGACAATCCAATTACCCGAACGCCATTGGAAGAGGGTTGCGCAGAGGAGGTGGTAGACCCAGCGATGACTGCCGAGTCAGTCCAAAGATGTCGATCGTGCGTTTGACGGTGTGGCTATGGTAATTGGCGCGAACAGTGAGAATTGGTTGCCGAACATGGCAATGGCGATTGGAAAGAACACGAAGGTGGAGTGAGAAAATAGGAAAACTGAGCATCTGAGTATGGGAAATAAACGCGTCATGACAGCGGCCTGCTTTTATATTGCGTGTGAACGCAAGTGGATGCTGGACTCAGGCTGCACTGACCACATCACAGACGATATTTCTGATTTCTCAGAATACCGTTCACTTCCCACACCAAGATGTGCTTACTTCACCGATAAGACGACCTTTGTTTCATACATTGGTTTAGGCACTGTCACTGGATTAACAATAGTCAATGGCCAAGAAAAGAAGATTACCCTCTATGACGTGCTGCACACACTGAAAATTGGAGGAAGGTTCTTCAGTATACTAAAGATCGACTCAAAAGGGTTTTCGACAACTTTTTCGGGCTCTAGAGCTGAAATATCAAAGAACAGAACTGTTTTTGCAGAAGGACGGGTCCTTGGACAGCATTACTGGCTCTCACTATGAGCCAATGCTCCATCTGTGTTGCAGGTCCACATCACCCCACTTGACATCCCCCATGCATGGCTTGGACACCTCTCTTGGTCATCTTTGCAACACATCGACGACAAGATCGAGTCAGATACGAGACACGCATTAGCTACATGTGAAGGCTCTACTGGGGTGTCATGACCTGTCTATTTTCCTTACCCCGCTGTCTCTACGTTCCCCCTTGTCACTCCCCCTGCATCTTCGCCTGAGTTCGCCCCACCCTTCGACCACCCTTCCTCTACATTCGCTCCATTCGCTGTTTGCCCCATTCTCCAAACGACTATTCGCTGCTCGCATATTTCGCCAGCAGGCACACCATCAAATACGATCGATACCATTTACCCGGTATGATGGTTCATCACTAACCCCATCACCTTCTCGATCCAACCCCTTTAGGTGATTCATATGGCCGTGATGCATTCGCGGGATGTCCTACCCGTAGGTCGTGTTGGATCAACCCAGCAGATGAAGAGTCCATGCAGGGTGGTGTATATGCGGGTCCCAAGGCGTATTTCCGTACATAGGTGCCTTCGCCCTCTTTCCTCTCCATTGTTTCATGTTCGCACCCTTCTTTCGTTCTATTGTATGTTTATTCCATCTATCTGTATCATGACTGCGCACCCCTATCCAACCCTGACTCATGACGGCCTCTTTCCTATTCGCTGTTACTTTACGAGCATTTGATATAAGTAGTTTACATTCGCATGTATATTCCCCAGTTCAATTATCATACGTCCATCTTGTGCAAGCTTGACCTCGCTGTGATCATCATCTTGAGCCTTCTCCTGTAGATTTCTATCTTCGACCAGAAGAGGACTTAGGCATCACTGGTGAGTTCTCATACTTCATCTTCGTTACCTTAGTGTCATGACGCGTTTATTTCCCATACTCAGATGCCCTGTTTTTCCATTTCTCACTCTACCTCCGTGTTCGTTCCAATCGCCCTCGCCGTGTTCGGCAACCGATCCTCGCTGTTCGCACCATTTACCATAGCCACGCTGTCAAAGCACGATCGACTTCTTTGGACTGACTTGGCAGTCATCGCTGAGCCTCTCACCTCCTCTGCTCAACCCTCTTTCGATGATGTTCCTATGATCGTATTGTCATGATGTGTGTATTTCCTACACCTTGTTACACCCATTTCCCCTTTCACCACTTCTCCTCCGTGTTCGCTCGGCTTTGCCCTCCACCTCGACTACTCCTGCCCTATGTCATCTCCGTTGGCCCTTCCTCGCATTTCGCTGAACAGCCACTCGCTGCTCGCATCATTCGCCAGCAGGCACACCATCAAATCACGATCGATATCCCTACCCGGCATGATGGCTCGTCAGTAGCTCCATCAGCTTCTCGGTCCAACCCCCTTTTGGTGTTCATATGGGCAGGGTGCGCTTGCGGGATGTCCTACCCGTAGGTCGTGTGGGATCAACCCAGCAGATGAAGAACCCATGCAGGGCGGTGTATATGCGGGCCCCCAAGACATGATTTCATACATAGGTGCCTTCGCTACCTTTACTCTCCATCATTTCATGTTCGCACTCTTCTGTCACTCTATTGTATGTTTATTCCATCTACTTAGTATCATGACTGCGCACCCCTATCCAACCCTGACTCACAACGGCCTCTTTTCCATTCGCTGATACCTTACGAGCATTTGATATAAGTAGTTTACATTCGCATGTATATTCCCCAGTTCAATTATCATACGTCGTCTATCTTGTGCAAACTTGACCTCGCTGTGATCATCATCTTAAGCCTTCTCTTGGAGATTTCTACCTTTGACCAGCAGAGGACTTAGGCATCACTGGTGAGTTCTCATACTTCATCTTCGTTACCTTAGCCTTCGAACTATTTTCTGTGCTGTTGGTGAAGGGATTGTCGCTACTTAGACAGCCCTTCCATGACACCTTGCACGTTGTATCGTCAAGTGCCACGGGCCATTTCGCTACGACTGTAGATAGGGCGAGCTCCGTCCGGGCAACCCTCCTATCTTGTGAACCTTCATTGGTTCACGTATTCGGCGAACGGCATACTTATTCGCACAAGCTATTTGGGCATTTGCTGTGTTCACTAATACACGATATTAACGCCTAAAAACCAATCTTGACACTTAGCCTTCGGAATATTTTCTGTGCTGTTGGCGAAGGGATTGTTGCTACTTAGACAACCCTTCCATGACACCTTGCACATTACATCATCAAGTGCCACGGGCTATTTCGCTATGACTGTAGATAGCGCGAGCTCCATTTGGGTAGCTCTCTTATCTTGTGAACATTTATTGGTTCACCCTCTTCACTGAATGGCATACTTATTCACACAAGTTATTCAGGCATTCACTGTGTTCACTAATACACGATATTAATGCCTAAAAACCAATCTTGACACGGGGAAGTCAACCCGACGAAAGTTTGTTTCCTCATCTCATTGCCGCACTGAACCCTTTGCCCTTGTCCACATGGGCCTAGCAGGCCCCATGAACACCCGCTCGATCCAAGGCCACTACTACCACTTCGTTTTAGTTGACGACTATACACATCACAAATGGATTTATTTCTTGACAGCAAAAAGTGACACTTTTGCACAGTTCAAGAGTTTCCATGCGTTGGTCAAAAATTATTATGATGGATCGCTCAGAGCTATACGCACTGATCGCGGGGGGGAGTTCCTATCACAGGGATTTACTCAATACCTGGAGAAGCAAGGAATACACCACAACCTCACCACGCCAAACACCGCTCAGTAGAACGGTGTTGCCAAGTGTGCAAACCAAACTATTGCAGAGGCAGCCTGAGCGATGTTGTATGGTGCTGGGATATCACACGGCTTTTGGGAGTTTGCAGTAGGCACTGCAGTACATGTTCAAAATCGAGCCATCTCGTGTTACCTCAGACATTTCCCCATACGAACTTTTAACAGGACGGAAACCCGACCTCTCTTACCTCCGCATCTTTGGATGCCTCGCCTATGCCCACATAACGACAAATCAAACAAAATACGATCCTACCTCTCAGAAGCTCATGTTCGTAGGGTATGACACTTCCACTAAGGGGTATAAGTTGTGGAATCCATTGTCCAAACGGACTGTCATATCTACTGACATCGTATTCGAAGAGACAGTTTTCCCTCTTCGATCTACCCCAAAGCCCCCACTCAATCTTCCTACGCCCGCTCTACCTCTTCCTTCACAAATATTGCTGCCATCTACAGAAATCAGTCTAGCTCTACCAGAGAGTGATGACGAGGATGAGCACCCATTGCCACCAGCGCCACCTGGTACACCTGGCCAGCCTCCAACAGCCCTGCCAGCGTTGCCATCACCCAACACCCCTGAATCAGCAAGCGCTCTGCCAGAAAATGAACCAGACGCACTGCCCTCAGCATCTGCACCTCCAGAACCACCCATCCGCCGGTCTCACTGTATACAACAGCGTGTTGTAGTACCGCAACCTGACAATGCCAGCCCAGACACATGTCAAGATTGGTTTTTAGGCGTTAATATCGTGTATTAGTGAACACAGCGAGTGCCCGAATAGCTTGTGCGAATAAGTATGCTGTTCGGCAAATAGATGAACCAATGAATGTTCACAAGGTAAGAGGGTTGCCCAAACGGGGCTCACCCTATCTACAGTCGTAGCGAAATAGCCTGTGGCACTTGGCGATGTAACGTGCAAGGTCTCACAGAAGGGCTGTCTAAGTCTCGACAATCCCTTCGCCAACAGCACAGAAAATGGTTCAAAGGCTAAGGTAGCGAATATGAAGTATGAGAACTCACCAGTGATGCCTAAGTCCTCTGCTAGCCGAGGATGGAAATCTCCAAGAGAAGGCTTAAGACGATGACCACAGCGAGGTCAAATTTGCACAAGATGAACGACGTATGATAATTGAACTGGAGAATATACATGCGAATGTAAACTACTTATATTGAATGCTCACAAGGTATTAGCGAATAGGAAAGAGGCCGTCGTGAGTCAGGGTCGGATAGGGGTGCGCAGTCATGATACTAAGTAGATGGAATAAACATACAATAGAGTGAGGGAAGAATGCGAACATGAAATGACGGAGAGTAAAGGGGGCGAAGGCACTTATGGACAAAACCATGTCTTGGGACCCGCATACATGCTACCCTGCATGGAATCTTCATTTACTGGGTTGATCCCGCACGACCTAAGGAAGGGACGTCCTGCGAACACACTTTGGCCATACGAACGCCCAATGGGGTTGGATTAAGAAGATGATGGGGTTAATGATGAACCATCATGCCAGGTGACTGGTATCGATCATATTTGATGGCGTGCCTGCTGGCGAAATGCGCGAGGAGCGAATAGCGGTTCGGAGAATGGGGCGAACAGTGGGTAGAGTGGACGTGGAGGGGGAGTGGTCGGTGGGTGTGGTGAACTCTGGCGAAGATGCTAGGGAGTGACGAGGGGGAACATAGAGGTAGTGCGGTAGGAGAAATAGACCGGTCATGACAACACATACCATAGTCACAGAACAAGTCGACTCACCCTACGCGATGCACCGTCAGCGTCAGCAGTGCGGGATGACTTGATAGTCTCATACCTGGCTTCAGCACAAACGACACCTGCCGGCGATCCAATGACATATGAGTACCCAATCTCATGCCTGGATGCGGACAAATGGTGCCCTGCCATGCAAGAGGAGATAAGTAGCCTTCTAGAGAATGGCACTTGGGAGTTGTGCGATCTCCCGAAAGATCACAAGGCAATTAAATGCAAGTGGGTATATCTTACAAAGTGTGACACTACTGGCCAGGTCACCCGTTATTGCACTCATCTCATCGCCAAGGGTTTTTCACAAACCGCTGGCATTGATTATGATGAAACCTTTGCACCTGTTTCAAGACTTGACTCCTTGAGGTTGCTGCTCATGCTCGCAGCCCGGCTGGATTGGGACATCCACCACGTCGATATCAAATCGGCATACCTCAACGGAGACTTGGATGAGGAAATATACATGGATCAACCGAAGGGTTTCGCGATCCAAGGCATGGAAGGGAAGGTGTGTCGCCTCAAAAAGGCTATCTATGGCTTAAAGCAGGCAGGTCGGCAATGGCACATCCACCTGAACGACACACTGGAGGGACTCGGTTTTTAAAAGCTGATTTCCAGCGATGCTTCGATCTTCATCAAACGTCACGACAGGGGGGACCCGCTTATAGCGCTGGTCTATGTCGACGACATTGCCCTTCTTGGCATCCTAGGTGCAATCCAGGATCTCAAATGTGCAATGGCCATGTGCTACAAGGTGACTGATCTAGGGGAGATCAGCCAGTTCTCGGTCTACACATTACTCACGACCGTTCAAATAAAACACTCAGCATCAGCCAATCACACTACATTGAACGCATGCTGACATGCTTTAACATGTCTAGTTGCCACCCCATTTGCCAAAGGAACACTGCTCGTTGCAAACGGCAAAAAAAGATTCAGACACATCCCTCACCTCCAATTACCAATAGATCATCGGATCGCTCATGTGCGCCATGTTAGGTTCTCGACCCGACATATGTTTTGCCGTTAATCGGCTCTCTCAATTCGGTTCCAAACCCACCCAAGACCACCTTTTCGCTGCACAGCATATACTCCGTTACCTGTCCGCTACACGAAATGTCATGCTGACTTATGGATCGAATGACTCCACTGAATTGGTTGGGTACAGCAATTCCAACTGGGCCTCAGACATTGACAACCGCCGCTTGACCACCGGCTATACGTTCATACTTGCCGGAGGTGCTGTTGCATGGGCCACACAGAAGCAACGTACTGTTGCACTGTCAACCACTGAGGCTGAGTATATGGCGCTCTGCGAGTGCGCAAAAAACGCACAATGGACACCTTCCCTCCTGAATCAACTCGAATTCACTGTCGACCTTCCGCTCAAAGTTTTTTGTGACTCATCTGGTGCCAAAGACATTACAGCCAACAATGTTTTTCATAAACGGACCAAGCATATTGACATTCGATACCACTACACGCTAGAACTAATAAACAAGCAGGTCATCAACATCTTACCCATATCATCGACTGAAAGCATCGCCGATCTCTTGACAAAACCCCTGGCGCACGGCCAGCACCATTTTCTCGCAAGGAAATTTGGTCTCATCGGTAGTTCAAGTATGGGGGAGTGTTGTGAAACCGGTGATACTTGACTGATGCCCAATTCCCTTCGTGTCCTTGTGTTTCCATGTGTCAACCATCATATGCTACTTGCTCCCTCCATGTCTCTCGTCCCTTCATTCCGTTTCTTATCATCATACACAACGGGCTCTGTAGTATAAGTAGCCTACGCTTGTACGACGACCTCTCAGCTCCTGCTGAAGTCATCTAGCCAGAGTTCTTGTACTAGACCTCTGCGACAATAGAAGGCGGAGGTTGGAAGAGACAGAAGACAAAGTATTGTAAGACAGAGAGATGGAGTACTTGCAAGACTTGCTGTACTAAGAACAGGAGGCAATGTGAGGGGATCCACATATCAAAGTTGATTATCTGATTGCAGAAATGGAGGGCATACATGAGCAGGTTTTATACAAAGAGCTGGATCAACAAGTAATGGGATGGGACTAAGCAAATCTGGGGGAAGCAGAAGTAACTATGATAAATGAAGTAAGTATCTAATGCGGAATAAGGGGACTACAAGGGGGTTCAGGGTAGAGTCAAGAACAATGGGCAAAATAATGGAAAGGCATATTGCTGTGCTAAGGGTCGAGTATGGAGGGCCGATGTTAGGGATTGTCCACAAGTAGCTACCTATTTATGAACATTTACTAGGTAGTTAATTAGTTTCAAATGTCCTTAAGAAAGGTTGTATTAATATTTCTATGCTACACTCACATTGGGTCCACAAGATACAACAATCTCTTGGTTGTTTAGCTAAGAATCCCCACGGTCACATGACTATCACATTCTTGTTAGTATTGAAAATGGTATCGAAAATAATATGATTTAATCTCTGAATGTGAGATAAATTGAGTAGAATTCAAAGATAGCAAGAATATCTGCACACACAATTAAATATGTGTGTCTTATGATATATGCTACTGAGAGCTTTAACTAATGTAGTGTAGAGCAAAATAGAATAGGATTTCGCTGCTGCTTTATGGTACATGAACTAGCTATTTATCAGTTGATGTTAGTACTTGGCGGTCACAATGTTTGTGGAATGGGAACAAAAGCAAGGTGGGATGGGGGGAACGGCGCATAGCCGCTGATAGGGGTGTCGACGGGTGTTGTACAAGTTGGGTTGGGGTGTGGAGCGTAAAATAGAGAAAGGGAACGGGCTTTGGGAGTGGATAGAAGACGTGGTCTAGCTACGGGCAGGGTCGGCTTGACGCGTCACGTCCCTTGATTGGGTCACGTGATTGTGGGGTGTGTGTGATCTGGGTCGGGCTCGGTGTACTTGGGAAGGGTCTTTAGGGGCGTTCTAGACTATAGTGGCATATGGTGTGGGCTTCTGTGATATCGGAACGGTCGGGGGCATGAATCGGGTTGGATCGAGTGGGCAGGTGTGAGTTTGGCAATCTTGGGCATAAGTCGTTGTAATGTATATGCATTCGGAAGAATATCGATGAGTTGGTTTTGGTTTGGAATTGTGTTGTTATGATCACCATGTCGATATTGTATTTCCTCAGTACTTTCAACACACATGACCTCAAAAACAGCTTGAAGTCACCTGATCATCCACAGTCACCTGACAATCACCTGACCTCAAAGTTACTTGATTATCTATGGTCACCTGACAATCACATGACACAGTCACATGACCTCAATCCTGCTTGAAGTCACATGACTTTCCTTCATCACATGATAATCACATGGGCCTGGGAGTTTCTTACATACTCTGAGCTTTACTGTCACAGAGCTGTGACTTTAGCCCAATATAGCAATAGAACCTTCCACAGCCTTCCAATATTCTCCAAACATTTCCTGAAGCTTCTCTAAGCTTCCACAAGGTTATTCACAGTAGTAGAAGCCTCTACAAGGTTCCTAGCAGTAGTTACATAAGCTAGATAGATGCAGTATAAATAGCCTGCAGTTTTAGCAGTGAAGCAATAAATCATCTTTCACCCAAACCACTCAGACACTGAGTAACTGAAGTGTGACTTCAACACAGCCTTGTACCGAAGTACTGGATCACTGACTTGGCTACAGTCTAATATTGCAGCAACTTGTCATGACACATTTATTTCCTATACCCAGTCGCTCTGTCCTCCCATTCCTCACTCCACCTCTATGTTTGCTCCAATCACCCTTCGCCGAGTTCGGCGATCGGTCTTCACTGTTCACGTCATTCGCCATAGCCATGCCATCAAAGCACGATCAACGTCCTTTGACCGGCTTGGTGGTTCATCACTGGCCTTATCACCTCCTCGGCTCAACCCCCTTTTGATGTTCCTATGGTCGGATTGTCACAACTCGTGTATTTCCTTTGGATTAAGTTGTTAATTAGTGCCTTTCAATGAATAGAATCTATTGCTCAGTGACTGGAGCCACTGTGTTCGCCCCTCTTCTATGTGCTGACTAAGCCTTTCGAGGCGCGTCCAGCACTGATGAATGAGAGTCACGTGACCGTGTAGACAGAAGAACGGTGTTGATCCAAGGGATAACCAAATCAAAAGCATTCGCTTTTGAGGTAGTATAGAGTAAACAGTGATAGTAGACCCTCGACGAAGATTTGGGATAAACTATCAAGATCTGAGCTCTGTAGCTATCAAACAAGACTACAGTAATTTCAGGAGGCAGAATAATCGATTCTGGATGATTTCGTTCATACATTTGTACTAGCTATTTATACTATGTTGATAGTAACTACTAGTGTTCAAGATATTAGACAGATGGGTCGAAAAGCTGTTTGTAGCTAAGGGGTGACTAATTTATAGTCATAAAGTCATGGGGTGATGGGGATGGTGTCAGGATTGTCTGGGCTTTGGAATAGAGATCTGTACCTAGTATACAAAGCCCCTGTCCACATGATGTTAAGATAGTAGTCAGTCAGACGTGTCATGGGGTTCAAATAGAAAAATGGAGCTGAATTTACCCTGCCCAGCATAAATGCTGGGCTTGGAGATGGGGCCGCTGCCTCTGTGCCCTCTCTGTGGGGCAGCTAATTGAGTATATGTACTGCGGATGACATCCTCAGGTCACTCCACAGCACCCTATACTCCTGCGCAGTCTATTGTCCTCTGCGGCGTTTGGTGCCCGCACCCCTCGGTGCCTATGGCCTGGTGCCTGTCGACGTCATGGCTGATGCCATCACTCGATAGGTGCGCCGTCCCTGATTGACCGCACGTGGTCAACGCTCGAACTCCTGTACATTACCCGATCTATGAGTAATATAGCATGTCGTAAATTCGTGTGATCGTCGTCTGCGCCGACGTCTATCATAAATGTCATTTCTTTTTCTTTTTCTTTTTCTTTTTCTTTTTCTTTTTCTTTTTCTTTTCCTTTTCCTTTTCCTTTTCCTTTTCCTTTTCCTTTTCCTTTTCCTTTTCCTTTTCCTTTTCCTTTTCCTTTTCCTTTTCCTTTTCCTTTTCTTTATTAGTTTCTTTTATGTGTAAATGATTTGAAATGGGATAGTTGCATTTATCACAACATTTCCTGCAAGCTATCCCTGTTTCCCCTTTCACCACTCCTCCTCCGTGTTCGCTTGGCTTTGCCCCTCCCTTCAACCACACCTCCTCTATGTTCTCTCCCTTCGCCCTTTGCCACATTCGCCGAATGACCGTTCGCTGCTCACATCATTTGCCAGCAGGCACGCCATCAAACGCAATTGACATCCTCTACCTGGCGTGATGGTCCATCACTGGCCCCATCATCTTCCCAATGCAACCCCTTTAGGTGTTCATATGGCTGGGATGTGTTCGCGGAACGTCCTAACCGTAGATCATGTGGGATCAACCCAGCAGACGAAGAGTCTGTGCAGAGTAACATATATGCAGGTTGTGAGGCGTGTTTTCGTACATAGGTGCCTTCATCCTCTTTTCTCCCCATCGTTTCACATTTGCACTCCTCCTTCTTTCTATTGTATATGTGTTTCATCTATTCTGTATCCTGACTGCATGTCAAGATTGGTTTTTAGGCGTTAATATCGTGTATTAGTGAACACAGCGAATGCCCGAATAACTTGTGAGAATAAGTATGCTGTTCGGCGAATAGGTGAACCAACAAGTGTTCACAAGATAAGAGGGCTGCCTGAACGGAGCTCACCCTATCTACAGTCGTAGCGAAATAGCCCATGGCACTTGACGATGTAACGTGCAAGGTGTCACGGAAGGGTTGTCTAAGTAGTGACAATCCCTTCGCTGGCGAAGGTGCTCCTTCGGAGCCCTTCGCCAACAGCACAGAAAATAGTTCAAAGGCTAAGGTAACGAAGATGAAGTATGAGAACTCACTGTAGAGGACAGGAATTATAGGCAGTAGGACTGGACTTGGTGCTCAAAAGAAGACTAGAAATCAATTCACTCTCTCAGTGAATTTGGTTGTCACTGTAGATATATTATACACTACCTAGAAATCAATTCACTACAAGATTTCTGGGTCAACAAATCAAAGAGAAATAAGACTAATTTACTTGCCTCTCTCAGTGAATTTGGTTGTCACTGAGAGAGGGGGGAAATGTGTCTCATGCGCATGTACTACCAGCTGGCCCTTTAGCGCCTGTGGAACGTAGCGCGTCA
Source organism: Gautieria morchelliformis (assembly GCA_015179125.1). NCBI lineage: Eukaryota > Fungi > Basidiomycota > Agaricomycetes > Gomphales > Gomphaceae > Gautieria > Gautieria morchelliformis. The sequence continues at coordinate 57,412 of WHVA01000167.1, read as the reverse complement.
ATGAACCGCTGCAGCTCAAAAAGGAAACTTGTCCACAACCACCCACAAAGGGTCAGTTGGACAGAACATGAAAAGAAGTAGAAATACAGCTTCGAAAAATCAAAGGAAAATTTGACAAATCATAGAATGAATGTCAGCATGGTTTCAAGTCAAAAAAATCAAAAGAAATCCAAATGGTGGAATCTATTTGGCTTGATTTTGGTGCAGGAGCATAAATGCACCCAACACAGGCAATGTACCATTGAGGTATGCATAGTCCACATCCATTTGATGAATAGGCTGCACTGATGGCAAACTCATAATTACTGATGCCATCAACCTCGGAGGATAATTCTTGGTCGAATAGATTTTCATTATGGTCCTCAACATCCTCATAGGCTAGCATAGTCATATGTGCGCCAGCTTGTCTCAGAGTCTGAGATCTTGTTACGGGACTTGTTGGGGCCAGTGTCATGATGCGTTTATTTCCCATACTCAGATGCCCTGTTCTCCCATTTCTCACTCCACCTCCGTGTTCGTTCTGATCGCCCTTGCCGTGTTCGGCAACCAATCTTCGCTGTTCACGCCATTTACCATAGCCACGCCGTCAAAGCACGATCGACGTCTTTGGACTGACTTGGCAGTCATCGCTGGGCCTATCACCTCCTCTGATCAACCCTCTTTCGATGGTGTTCCTATTGTAGAGGACAGGAATTATAGGCAGTAGGTTCGGACTTGTTGCTCAAAAGAATAGACTAGAAATTAATTCACTCTCTCAGTGAATTTAGTTGTCACTATAGATATATTATACACTACCTAGAAATTAATTCACTACAGAGAATTTCTAGGTCAATAAATCGAAAGAATACTAGACTAATTTACTTGCCTCTCTCAGTGAATTTAGTTGTCACTGAGAGAGGGGGAAATCTGTCTCACTGTGCATGTACTACTACCCGGCTCTTTAGCGCCCAAGAGTTCGCGCGTCGAAGTCATTTCAGACTCCGCTGGGTGCAGCCGCTTGTGAAAATAGAAATAACAAAATAAATTGGAGAGGTAGGGAGTGACTGGAAATTTTCGAAAATAATCAGAGAAATGGGTGCATGATACAAGAACAATGTGAGAAGAGATTGAAACACCATACAATAAATCGAATATATTATGCTTGATTTTGGTGCAGGAGCATAAATGCACCCAACACGCCCCCTCAAGCTTAATATATTCCAATTCTCATTGAGGATCTTCACTCTAGGACTAGGAAGTCCTTTAGTGAGGATATCTGCCAACATTTGTTCGGTTGGCAAATAAACGAGCTTGGCTTCTTGATTTTTGATTATATCTCGAAGGAAATATAATCTGATGTCAAAATGTTTGGTTCTCGTGTGTTGTTGAGTGCCATATGTGATTGTAATGGCTGATTGATTGTCTGAATAAACTTGGATGGGTCTGTTCAGTGGTTGGAATATTTCAGAAATAAAATGGCGCATCCAGAGAGCCTCTTTGCCCACATGGGTCAGGGCGACGAATTCGGCTTCAGTTGATGAGAGGGCTAATATCAACTGTTTCTGGCAACTCCATGAAACAGTGCCCCCATCAATCTGAAATAAGTATGCTGAATACGAACACCTATGACTCTGTGAACCCCAATCCGCATCTGAATACCCCATCAAGCCGTCTCGATTTCTTCCAAGTGTCAGTCTACACGTGGATGAAGCGACCTATGCAGTCATGGAAGATTGCTGTCATCAGATGTTGGAATGTCGATGGCGCGTTTCAATCCCCCATCTGAATAAATTGACTTTGGAATGTGCCGTGTATCGTTGCGAACACCATCTTTGCGACGTCTTCTTCGGGACGGATCCGGATCTGCTCGTATGCTTCCGACATATCGAGCTTCATCTGGTATTGGCAGCACACTATGTCGCTGCAGATAACGTCCTGATCTGGGAAGGGCGTAATGTCCTTCACCGTATTTTTGTTCTGCTGTTGCAGATTGAAGACCGTGCGTAGCATCCCATTTTTCTTTGGCATGCAGAGCATTGGCACCGCTTGGTGTGCCACTGCTGGTATCCACCACCCTGCAGTGGTGTACCTTTCCAGTTTAACGGAAAGTTCTTTGTGGAAGTGCTCTGGGCATTTGGGCAGTCGATACCGCATGCATTTGTTGGGATCAATGAGATTGATCTCGTGGTTGACCTCCCGCGGAGGCGGGAGTTCAAGTGGAATACCACTGACGAGGTCAGTGATCTTTTCCATCCATTCCTTGCTTGCGCGAGGAATGTCATCGTCCTCATGGACGATGTCAGCAGAACAAGATGCCATTAAGTGCCTTGTGCATCAATTCGGTCCCGCAGGGTGCAGGAGCACTTTCTTCTTCCCCAACGCCTTCATCGTCAGATGGGGACGTCTCTCCCTGTGTGTGTAGGGAGAGCTTGAGGATGAGTCATTTCGCGACTCACCCTCCTGGCTTCAATGGGCTTGAGTGGACCATGGCATGGAGGTGAGCCTGCTCACCTTCGGCACCTGGTCCTCTTTCAATGAGTATTCTTCGAACAATACTTTGCCCGTGGGGATTTTTTCATCTCCTATACGAATCGTCCCTGGGCTGGAGAAGTCCAGGGTGATGCCTAGCTTCCTCAGGAAAGGTGATCCAAGGATTGCATCATAGCATTCGACGTTTGCTATGTTGAAATACTCGTTGTGGAATTTACGACCAAATTTAATGGTCATGTTTGTTCCATAGTTGATTGTGGAATGACTACCGATGTATGCCAATTGCAGCGCAATTGGTTGTTCTAGGGCAGGGTCCAGTTCGTTCGCGAATTCACTCACAATCTTTATCACCTCCTGGGCATTCGCATCACAGCCTCCACAGCTTACCACCTGCAGACTGATGGACAGACAGAGCCACTCAATCAAGAGCTAGACCAATACCTTTGCCTCTTTGTCAATGAGTGACAGGATGACTGGGATGACCTCTTGCCCATGGCTGAGTTCCAGTACAACAACCATGTGCATGCTTCAACTCGTCAATCACCCTTCATGCTGGACACTGGGCAGCACCCACGAATGGGCTTCAAACCACGTCAACCCCCATTGAACCTTGAGTCTGTCAACAAATTCAAGGAATGCATTGAGGAGTTGCTGTCAGAAGCGAAGTCGGCACTGGCAAAATCAAAGGAGGACATGGCAACATACTATAACCGCCGACGCGAGCCAGCACCCACATTTTCACCAGGTGACAAGGTTTACCTCGATGCAAGTGATATACATTTTGGATTAAGACTTTATATGATGCCTTTAGCAAACAAATTATATTGCTTAGTGGTTGGAACCGCTGTGTTCACCCCTTCTCAGTGTGCTGACTAAGCCCTTCGAGACGCGTCCGGCACTGATGGATGAAGGTCACGTGACCGCGTCGATAGGAAAATGGTGTTGATCGATCTAAGGGATAACCAAGTCAAAAGCATTCGCTTTTAAGGTAGTATAGAGTAAATAGTAACCTCAATGAAGAGTTGGAGTAAACTATCGAGATTTGAGTCCTGTAGCTATCAAACAAGACTACAGTGATTTCAAGGGGTAAAATAATTGATTCTGGATGATCTCGTTCATACATTTGTAGTAGCTATTTATACTATATTAGTGGTAACTACTGGTGTTCGAGATAGTGAGCAGATGGTCGAGAAACTATTTGTAACTAAAGGGGTGACTAATTATAGTCATAAAATCATGGGGTGATGGAGATAGTATCAGGATTATTTAAACTTTGGAATAGAGATCTGTACCTAGCATACAAAGCCCCTGTCCACATGGTGTTAGGATAATAATCAGCTGGTCGTGTTATGGAGTTCAATAGAAAATGGGAATCAAATTTACCCTGCCTAGCATAAATGCTAGGCTTGGTGATGGGGCTGATGTCTCTGTGCCTTTTCTGTGGAGCAGCTAATTGAGTACATGTATTGTGGATGACATTCTCAAGTCACTCCACAATACCCGGTGCTCCTGCACAGTCTGCATCTCTCTGCGGTGTTTGGAGCCCGCACCTCCTTGGTGCCTGTGGCCTGGCACCTGTCGACGTCATGGCCAATGCCATCACTCGATAGGCGCGCTGTCTCCGATCGGCCGCACATGGTCGACACCCGTATCCCTGTATCTTATCTAATCTGTAGACAAGATAGCCGTTCATAATGTCGTGTGTCTGTCGTCTATGCCAATGTTCATCGTAAGTGTCGTTTCTGTCTCTTTTGATCTTTTCCTCCGTTTTCTTTTATTAGTTTCTTTTGTACATAGATAACTTGAAACGAAGTAGTTGCGTCTATCATAACAATACACACCACCCATCCTTCGAAAAAGCTAGCTCATCGGCGACTTGGCCCCTACAATGTCGACTGCCAAGTTGGGTCACAAGCCTATCGTCTCCACCTCCCGAGGTCTCTGAGTCGCCTCCACCCTGTTTTCCCTGTCATTAAGCTGACTCCTCCTCCATCCGATCCAATCCCAGGTCGGTGACCATCCCCACCACCTCTGCCCATCCTTAGAGAGGGCAATGAGCACCTCAAAGTCGAACAGGGGTGAGACGGTGGCATGCAAGCAAATCACCTGCAGTTCCTCCTCAAGTGGAGGGGGTATGGCTATGAAGAGAATCCATGGGAAAATAAGCATGACGTCCAAGCTCCTGACCTCATCTGCGGCCAGTAGACCCCCGAAGCAATGACCCTATCTGGGTCACCACGGATTGTTTGAAGTCGGGTGTCGGTGCCGTATACGGCCAGGGCCCCGACTGGAAAACATGCCGGCCAGCGGGCTTCTTGTCAAAGAAGTTCAGCATGGCCCAACAGCACTACAGGACCCACGAGCACGAGATGATCACCATGCTCAAGGCCCTGATGAAATGGGAGGACAATCTCCTAGGGTGAAAGTTCACCCTAGTAACTGACCACAAGGGCCTCAAATACTTCAAGACCCAGAAACACCTATCTGACCGACAGGTCAGATGGTGGGAGTTCCTCTCCCGTTTAAACTTCAACACCGTACATGTCGACGGTGTCAAGAACAAAGTCGCAGACTGTCTCTCTCAATACTACGAGAGTGACACAAGCGATGATCGACGTCCGGAACACGTGTTCATCAATGCGGAGGAACACCTCAATCCGGATGGGGAGCTACTGCCCACGGATCGATACATCGAAGTATGGGCAGCAGCTGCGAGACGGTCGACCCACCTCACGGAGAAGATGGAGGCACGGATGGCCAAGGCCACCACCCTGCACGGAGGTCCCGAACGGGACGTCGCCCTGGAAACCGACAACAACATCCACACCATCGCTGCAGGCAATGATGGTACGCCTCTGCGCATGAGCGTCGAAGGCGACATGGACCTGCCAAAGGTCCTGCGCGATGCATACCACAAAGATGCGATGTTCTCGAAGATCATGGCGCACCCAGATGCCCACCCAAGGTTCAGCATCAAGGACGGGCTGATATGGACAAAAAATCAGCTCAGGCGAGATGTCATTGCCGTCCCCTGAACTGTTTTTCACAGGGGAAGGAGGCTGATCAAAATCATAATCAATCACGCACATAGGACCGTGGGTCACTACGGCCATATGAAGACTTTTGAATTATATTCAAAGAGCATACTGGTGGCAAGGCATGGGCCCTGACATCGAGACGTTCTGCAGCTCATGTGCGAGGTGCCAGATGAACAAAACTGGCACCCAGAAGCCCAAGGGCCTGCTACACAGCCTGCCCATCCCAGACAGGCCGTGGCAATCGATCGGAATCGATGTTATGGGGCTGATGCCCAAATCAGACGACTGTGATTGCCTCATGGTAATCATAGACAGGCTAACTTTGCATGTCCACCTCATCCCAACAACGATGAGGGTCACAGCGAAGGAAGTAGCCTGGCTATTCCTCAAGGAAGTCGTCAGGCTCCATGGAGTTTCCGACTCCATCGTCTCAGATTGAGACTCAAAGTTCATGTTGATCTTCTGGCGTGAACTTCAGTGGCTCATGGGGACTAAACTCCTCATGGCTACCGCATTCCATCCACAAACGGATGGAGCCACCGAGCGGGCCAACTGCTCGATCGGACAGATCCTACGGACAGTCTTCAGAGATGACCAGAAGGACTGGGCACACAAGTGCCCGATGGTTGAAGTGGCCATCAACAGTAATGTCAGCACCACAACAGGGTTCGCTCCCTTCGAGCTGAACCATGGGTACATGCCACGGATAGACATGCCCATGACAACGAACACCCCATTCAAGGAAGTGTCCCGGTTTGCACAACAAGCTCGCTGGAACCTGATGATGGCGCACAACGCCATACTGGAGCACCGAGTGACGCAGGCGTTTCACGCAAATAAGAAATGCCAGGATAGTGACACGTATGTGGTCGGCGACCGCGTATACCTATCCACTGAGAACCTGACCCTGCCTAAAGGAGGGGCCAGGAAACTGGTGCCGCGATACATTGGCCCGTATCACGTGATCAAGGCCCACAATGAGGCCTTGATGGTAACTCTCAAGCTACCAGACGAATTGAAGAACAGGCACATCACGCCCATCTTCCACACCAGCCTCATACGACGGTATGAGGCCAACAATGACGACTTATTCCCTCGTCGAGAAGCGAAGTCATTCTACAACTTCGGCACGAACGATGAGGAGGAATGGTGTCATGACCTGTATATTTCCCTTGCCCCGCTGTCTCTGTTCCTCCTCTCATCATTCCTCTTGCATCTTCACCTGAGTTTGCCATACCCTCTGACCACTCCCCAACTATGTTCATTCCACTCGCTCTTTGCCACATTCACCAAACGACCATTTGCTGCTCGCATCATTCACCAGCAGGCACGCCATCAGACATGATTGACGCCCTTTACCCGGCGTGATGGTTCATCACTGGCCCCATCACCTTCTCAATCCATCCCCTTTAGGTGTTCATATGGCCGGGATACATTCGCGGGATGTCCTACCCATAGGTCATGTGGGATCAACCCAGCAGACAAAGAGCCTGTGCAGGGTGGTGTATATGCAAGTTCCAAGGAATGTTTTCGTACATAGGTGCCTTCGCCCTCTTTCCTCTCCATCGTTTCATGTTCGCACCCCCCTTCCACTCTATTGTATGTCTATTTCATCTATTATGTATCCTGACCGCGCACCCCTATCTACCCCTGACACCAGACGGCCTCTTTCCTATTCGCTAGCATCATATGAGCATTCGATATAAATAGTCTACATTCACATGTATATTCCTCAGTTCAATTATCATACGTCCATCTTGTGCAAACTTGACCTCTCTGTTACTATCGCCTTGAGCCTTCTCCTGTATATTTCTATCTTTGACCAGAAGAAGACTTAGGCATCACTGGTGAGTTCTCATACTTCATCTTCGTTACCTTAGCCTTCGAATTATTTTCTGTGCTGTCGGCGAAGGGCTCTGAAGGAGCGCCTTCGCCGGTGAAAGGTTTGTCACTACTTAGACAACCTTTCCATGACACCTTGCACGTTACATCGCCAAGTGCCATGGGCTATTTCGCTATGACTGTAGATAGGGTGAGCTCCGTTTGGGCAGCCCTCTTATCTTGTGAACATTTATTGGTTCACCCTCTTCGCCGAACGGCATACTTATTCACACAAGTCATTTGGGCATTTTCTGTGTTCACTAATACACAATATTAACGCCTAAAAACCAATCTTGACAAATGGCTCGTCGATGAGATTTTATCCCATAGATGGATAAATTCCAAGGACCTGGAATTTCAGGTCCGATGGACCCTTGGCGATGTGACATGGGAACCCATGTCAGCGTGTAAAGACCTGGAAGCTCTAGATCACTACCTAGAGCTCCGGGGTGTGACTAAACCATGTGACCTGCCCAAAAGACACCAGGTCGCATAGGTCATGTGCAGATCATGTGAGACGCCGGACCCTGCCGACGGCGTCGCTTAAATTTTCACCTCAGATCTTTCCAAGACGCATCGCTTCTTGAGAAGCAACCACCATCACCCCATCATCTTCTCTCGAAGGTGATGACAGCCAAAGACGGAATGGACATCTATCACTCGACATCCACAACGCCGCCAGCGGCCCCCAAGCAAGGGGCCACAGCAATCCTCAGTGCTCCAACCGCAATGGAGGAGCATTGGAAGATCGTGGGATGGAGGAATGGCCTGGCCATCGTCCATCCCAACGGGTGCGACAACTGCGCATCATTCGCAGTGCACCTGAAGACCACCACTGACACCAACTGCGTCCTGCTGGCGGAGAAGGATGTTGGCACCGCCATATACAGGGTGTGGCTGATGTGGGTTGACAAAGTCGAATGCCACTCAGTCAGGAAAGTGCAGTTGACCACGTGCGACCTGAGGGACGAGATTGGTGCCCTGAAGGATGATATCAGGGCCCTCGACAGTGCGCGGCAAGACATGAGACCTGGGCAAACTGGTCCAGGACCTACAGTGCAAGCTCACAAGAATGAAGCAAGCAGAACCCACCCCACAAGCAGTGGTGGGCCCATTGCCGTTGCGCGCCAAAACAGGGCTAGCTGATCAAATCGCTGCCCCTAACCCCAACCTGGGCGAATCCGCGCCAGGTCTCAAGGGGTGGATCACCAGCCCACCCAGCCCATCATTCACGGGCCCCAGAGAACCCCCGGCGTCGACAGTCAACATCCCCGAGGGCTTCTACTCGGACAACCCGGATCTCAAGCACTACGATCCGGACCGCCCACGGCAAGTCTCAAAGAAAAGACGTGCCCAGGGTTACGAGCAGCTCGTAACCTACGACCCCATTGGTGACCTGCGCAAGCACATCACCGATGAGTACCTGGCACAGTCGCCAAGTCATAGCGTGAATGACCCGGCGCTGGGGCTGGGGCTTGCCGCAGCTCAGAATGAGTACCTTGCGGCCGAGCAAGAGAGGGCCAGACGAGCGGTCTTTAGGCCCGCGCCATCGGTGTCATTGTCCCCACCGGCGATGACAGCTCCCAACCCTCTCCTGGGGGAAAGGGAGCTCATGCCCCTTGGGGACCCTCCGTTCGCTGTGACGGGCCGCTTGCCACGGCCCCTTGGAAAAAAGACACTGTTGTGAGCCGAATGGTTCAACCTCTGCGAAACCACAGAGCAGAGGTTTCAGGACCTCCTGAAGGAGGCCAGGGAGACACCAACAGGCTCCCACACGCGTGGGATGGTGACCGCGATGAGACAGGCCTGGGAGGAGGCCCAGGCCAGTAGCCACCGAGCAAGCTACTTCCTCATCGGCGAAGGAACCACCGATGACATTCAGGTCATGCTCCAGGGTTGGCTACGCAACCCTGAAGGCATCCCATCGGCCATCCACGACGAGCCAGATTGCAGTCTAAACATCCATGACATGGATGTGTGGACGTGGCTGAGGAGGCTTGCGCCAAAGAACCCCAAGCCCCCTTCTCCCCTCAGGGCACAGATATATGACCTATTCCGCGTCACCAGCCAATGGCAGGAGCTCGTGCCAGCCAACAAGGTCCGGTACGCCATCGGCGACACCCTAAGGGCATCGATCACCGGGATGTTCCCCATCCGAGGGCGGTCACCCCGGGACATCCCTCTGGACAAGGTTGCCCGCTGGCTCACCAGGTACGGCGGCGTGAACCGAGACAGCGCCCCCCAGATCAAGCTGTTCATCCAGCACAATCTATCCAGGATGATGTTTAGTGCGCCTGCCCAAATAGGGCAGGAGAGATTGCAGCTGGCGGCCCTGTGGGACCGCCACAAGGCGGCACTTGTGGCCACGGAAGCATCAACCGCCGCCAGAGCACAGCTAGACAAGGAGCTAGCCATTACTCGCGGCCCCTCACCAGTCCCTGACCCAGTCGCAGGAGCAACCTTTCGGCAGGACATTGGTATCAACTCCCCGCCCCATGCCCCCGCCGACAGCCCGGAGCTCCCGATGGACCCACGCCCGCCACTGACTCAGATGACCTTACCAGGTCCATCTACGAGGAGGTTTGAGTTATTCATAGAGGGGGAGAGTGTAAATAGGATATTTACCCGCATTGCCCTTAAGGCAATGCACGCTACTGGACTAGATTAGATAAGCACTGTACAGTTCTTGCATGGGAACCGCGCGGCGGTTCCCCAGATCTTACCTTACAACTGTCACTAGGTAGCACACGGAATTACCACATATTGGTCGAGCTCCACTTGCCCTTGTGACACAAGGCCATAAGATTCACAATCTTACACCCAACTCCATGTCCTGACTTCCCATCACCATTTGGCCTTGGTCCCTGCTTGACTTCAGTCCTGAATTCATGTCCCCATCGACCTTGTGTCCCCACTCGAGCCCACGTCCCGACTTCACGTCGCCACTTGACCTTATGTCCTCACTTGACTGCGGTTCCAACTTTATGACCTTGTGCCCCAACTCCGTGTCCTGACTTCCGGTCACCATCTGGCCTTGTTGTCCTGCTTGACTCAGCATCCTGGCTGCATGTCCCATTCAACCTTGTGTCCAGACTCCTTCAACCTTCCTTTGGGCAGATTCCGGCGCTCAGCTTCCCGAGCCGCTGGCTCTCCACTTTCGTTCGTGTTGGCTCGAGCCTGTCCCCAAAGGCGTGCAAGAGAGCAGCTTCGACAAGCAATCTATTGTCTTGCTTTCGCCAACACCATGAGCAGCATAGACTTGTCCTCGTACCTCGGGCGCGTCATGGGGTTACGTAAGTATGCCGAAGTGACGAAGCCTGGTTAGAGTGTTTTTGCTACCAATAGATATTACCTCAACTGCCTAATATTTTCAATTCAGTTGAGCTAATATCTATTGGTAGCGCTAGACGACCATCTGTCACAGGTACATCATTCGCACAGGCGAAGCCTGGGACCGTGGCTCAGTACATATATAAAATGTGGCAGACCTCCGAGTCATTTTCGAGCTATCATGCTGCTTCAACCTCTGGATGCAACCCTTTTTGCGTTGCGACTGTTCGGCTTCGTATCTCTGTCTGCCTTGGTTATCACCGTCATTCTTGCTGATCAAGTACATCGCCATGCTTTGTTTGTAAATTTCATGTGCACGTACCTCTTATATACCACTGTAATGGTGTTTAAGTGCGTACTCAAGTACTTTTTCTCAACCCGCCGATATTGATATGATTCGGAGACAGTGATGTGGTGTTTTGGGCATTGACTCAAAAGCAAGACAGGTTGGGTGTGGTCCTGGTAGTAAACGCTATGGTCGATTCTATGAGGTTGATGTGAGCATCGAGAAAGTTGCATAGCCATCTGCACACACCGTAGACTACTGATGGTGATATGAGCTTCCAGCGGCTTAACAGCTACCTTTAACCTTGTCTTACATGTGCGCTTCATCGGCAGTGACGGTATCCCGCTAATACTAACCTGATCCAGCTGTGGTTTCAAATGAAGACAGTGTTCCATAACGAAAACATACGAACAGCGAAGCTGCGGACATTTGCTGTGAGTTCACAGTCTACTATTGTACTGAAGCTGCTTTGAAATAGGATTAATAGCTTCTAGTTACTCCTTATTTTATAGGAATAGTACCTGTTGTGGGTACCCGCCATCTGTATACTGCATATCTTGGCTTACTGTTCTGTTCTGTTTTAGTGTGAGCTCATATACCTCAACCCGGCACAGTACAATCGTCTGCTCCGGGGGATATCTTACTTAGAGCTTGCTTTGGTCATCCTCATGTCCATTTGGGACGGTCAGTTGCTCCCTCTGTTCATCTTTTGTATTCCGTGAATGTCATCAACATGCCTCTAGTCCTTTTATTGGTCAGGTTTTGTCGCTATCGCCGCATCTTTCGACGAGCCGATATGGGTGGAGTAATGTCAGTTTCTGTGCTGACACGCCTGAATATTTTCTGTCTCTTTCGACTCATTTTTACTATGTACGTTCCTCGGGTAGTTCTCAGAATAAGGCTAACTGTACTGTGGTATTTTTGAAGCACCGTTGCTGTGGATATCGCCTTGACGGATCGTGACCCCAATTCGCATGCGACTCTGATCGCTGAAGACGCAACTAGTGTTGGAGAGTCTCTTTGTAAGCTGCGCAAACTAAGATTCCCAAACATTCCGCATCAATGACCTATCCCCTCCCCCCAAGTTCCTCTTCTCGCATTCTTGTTACTTGGATTACAGCGCGTACGTTCATTTGGGTTACCTCACAGTTTGGAAATACTTATAAACTGGGCTCAGGATGTATTGCAAGTTTGGTTTCCTTACTTCAAATTCAATGCAAGACAAGATTCCTCCGTGGAGTCGAATTGGGCGCTCGATACAAAACCCATAGTTGGTCAAAATGCGCCTCTGCCAGATATGCAGGAGAGTCCCTGATACTGGGTGAGTGATCTTTCATTTTTAAAAAAATTTCGTGATATTTCCTTATCCAGGGCGTGCTGTGATCACGCTAAAAGTGCTCGGACAGTGCAGCGACCCTCTTCGTTATGGTATTGGAACACCTTGCCGTAATAGTACTGTTCTATAGACCATCTGTTTCGCTTGTGTTTTGGAGACGACCATCGTATTGTTCGTGTCCTTCAGAGGATCTTTGGTAGGCGAACATTTGTATACTATATATATATTACCTGTCATGCTGCTGGCCTATATCCACCCACTGTCAAATTCTTAGAAAGACGTGACAGGCACCATGTTACATGCGCCATCAGTGTAATTGCATGCACAAAAATGCTACTACTCCCACACTTGAGATTTAGTTAAATGGTAATTTGCTGGAGAATGTAATGCCTCAGAACTCAGAGGCCCACCATTACGTTACATTCACAGAAGTGCAACATTTTTTTGTTACGTCTTGAATGACAATCGAAACTGAAATTTGCGGTATGAGTCACTGATCAGGGAAATCGTTGAACAAAAACGAGAAAAACATATATTGTCTCTGGGTCAAACGGAGCCGGTCGGAGATAGGCTCAGATTGATATGCAAATCAGCTTACAGATAAATTTATGTTAATTGATACTGCATTCACATATTGGTTGGATGTACAGTAAGTGGGGAAGCTTTATATTACCATAGGTATTGGTTGATAAGCAGGTAGTCTAAGGCGTAGTATCGTATAAGGACGTGTAGAACAGTTATCTTCGTCAAATAAGTCCTAGAAGACATATTTTGAGCCAATCCGGCATAATGACTGGTGGTGAGTTGCATACAGCCAGAGATATCTTATTTCCTGGCCCGAGGTGATGAATATTTCATACAACAGCAACGCGCCAACGGCCACTTTCAGGGAATCATAGTGACATGACGTGAGATGGCATGAACGGAATGATCAGGGTATGCCTCGCTGTTGTTTATCGCGTTGACCCGAAGCTCCGCAACGATCGTAGCGACCTCTGCGATTACTGTAAGCTAGGAAGGGGAAGGTTAATGGTTAGGATCCAGCCTTCGGCATCCACTTTATGGGCTAGCATGAAGCTGCTATATATGGTTGACGATCAGATCATTGTATGGTAGTAGGGCCGGGCCTTGTACTGCATGCACTGGACATCATCATCCATTTCACCGACGATACAGACACGATTCGTGGCGGCCTGTTGACACCTATATCAACATGCCACTGCCTGCTTGATCCTACATTAGTATCCAACAGATCCACAATGCCGAACGGCGTCATACGCCTCGGTGGGTCCATGTGGACACGATGACTTCTCCATAGACGCTGCGATAATACAGCGCCGTTCGAGTTTCGACTTGCTGAAAGGTAGCGGTTGTTACCTTTCCGATAGCCTTACAGTATACGTGTTAGATATGTCTGCTCAAGGTATGGCCGGTGTAGTTTCGAATATGTAAGCAAAACTTATGGGTCGACAACTCGAACACCTTGTCCTGACCTTGGTAAGACCTGTGCAGGGAAGTCTTGTGAACACATCTGTGGCACATTCTTCTGCTGTCTTTACTAGCCATCCGCAAGCTGGGACTTTGAGACATGGTACATCTTACCATGTCTTCCCACCAGCTTTTCCTGCCTTTGTGACACTCTATAGTACTGAGTATCTCACATCTACTGATAGTGTTGTCATTGATGTTCAAGAGTCAGGTGAGTCACTAGTATAAACACACTTGTTGATTGGTATCCTGCCCACCTAATACGAATAGGCAGTACCAAACGTGACATTTGGTACTGTTGTGTTCGGGGTGCAAGTGCATGGTTGAGCGGAGATCCATAATGACGATTCTGCAGTTCAGCTGCATTGTAGACATCCTTTTTCCGATTCTTCCGCGCTCATACACAACCAAGGCAAAGCGGCCTCGTCCTTCTGCACCTTATCCACACCCCACCCTCACCCTGTCACCTCTGTCATCTCCAATGGATGAAGTGCTATCTTCTATGATACACCCTCACACCCTGCTTGGATTGCTAAGTGAAGCAATTTAAGCCATGGCCGCCAGTGCCAGTGCCTGTTGGAAATACCAAAGAAAATATCATATCAACATGGTAATTATATCAACATACTCCCAACCCCAAATCAACTTGCCCATATACGTCCGAATGTGCATACATCAATATGACCCATTGTCAAGATTGGTTTTTAGGTGTTAATATCGTGTATTAGTAAACACAACGAATGCCTGAATAACTTGTGCGAATAAGTATGCCGTTCGGCGAATAAGTGAACCGATGAATGTTCACGAAACAAAGGGGTTGCCTGAACGGGGCTCGCCCTGTCTACAGTCGTAGCGAAACAGCTCGCAGCACTTGACGACGTAACATGCAAGATATCGCGGAAGGGCTGTCTAAGTTTCGACGGTCCCTTCGCCAACAGCACAGAAAGTAGCTCGAAGGCTAAGGTAATGAAGACGAAGTATGAGAACTCACCAGTGATGCCTAAGTCCTTGGCTGGTCGAAGATAGAAATCTTCAAGGAGAGGCTCAAGATGATGATCACAGCGAGGTCAAGTTTGCACAAGATGGACGACGTATGATAATTGAACTGGGGAATATACATGCGAATGTAAACTACTTATATCAAATGCTCGTAAGGTATCAGCGAATAGGAAAGAGGCCGCCACAAGTCAGGGTTAGATAGGGGTGCACAGTCATGGTACTAAGGAGATGGAATAAACATACAATAGAGTGAGGGAAGAATGCAAACATGAAACGACGGAGAGTAAAAGGGGGCGAAGGCACTTATGGACAAAACCATGTCTTGGGACCCGCATACATGCTACCCTGCACGGACTCTTCGTTTACTGGGTTGATCCCGCACGACCTATGGAAGGAACGCCCTGCGAACGCACTTTGGCCATACGAACACCCAATGGGGTTGGATTAAGAAGATGATGGGGCTAATGATGAACCATCATGCCGGGTGATTGGTATCGATCATATTTGATGGCGTGCCTGCTGGCGAAATGCGCGAGTAGCGAATAGCGGTTCGGAGGATGGGGCGAACAGCGAGTAGGGTAGACGTAGAGGAGGAGTGGTCGGTAGGTGCGACAAACTCTGACGAAGATGCTAGGGAGTGACGAGGGGAAACATGGAGGTAGCGTGGTAGGAGAAATAAACCGGTCATGACACCCATCCCTGAGATTGCCAAACCCGAACATATCTACTCGATCCAACCCAATCCGCACCTCTGACCACCCCGATATCACGGGAGCACACACCACATGCTAAGACAGGCCAGAACTCCCCTATAGACCCTACCCAAGCATGCCGAGCCTGACCCAAGTGGCATACATCCCTAAGTCACGTACATGAAGCTAGCTATTTATCTGACGACAATAGTACTTGGCGATCGTAATATTCGTGAAAGAAGAACAATGGGTGGATAGGATGGGGAAGACGGCGTGTGGGCTTTGATAGGAGTATTGACAAGCGTTGTATATGGCCGACTGCATAACAGGTGAGATAACTTTGCCAAAACCATCAAATTGGGTTAGCATCGTCATCGCATGGGGCAATTTGAGGACTATACCTTTGGGGTCTTTCCCAGCCCTTTCCGTCGCTTCGCACCCTTTCGACGTCAGCGTGAAGATCAGAGCTGGAGTTGAATTGATGTCAGCTTCTGTGGGTACTGGTTCCAAAATCGATGCCGAACTCTCCAGCCATACCCTCACTTTCTGTATCTCCTTCGCTAACTCATCCACCTCGGGTGGTCTTTCAAACTCCTGGTCGATCACCTCCTTGACCTGCAGCATGTTCCAAAGCTCCTCCTAGACCTCAGTAATGAGTGAACAACAATCGGGAAATGAAAGAGCGGTACTCACTTGGACTCCTGCCGCATCAACCAACCACTGCTCCACATCCCTACGTGACTCTCCCTGAAGCTCCGGCCTAACCTTCGAGACCATCTGCGATCGATCAAGGAGTGCTGAGTACCCAGGTGTCATCATAGGGGCAGTACGCTTGGCTTGGGTGCTTAGATGGGTTCCATATCCCCATTCCGCGCTGCGTTTTTAAACAGGAGGAGAAGTCATGCATGGACCACGCAGCAAGGCAGGGCCCAGACCTCAGAGATCCATTCGGGAGACCCAGTACATCTTTAACGCTTCTGCCCTACCATAGGACACAGCGTTGTTGGACTCGGAAGCTAGGAGGGTGGTACTGTCATGACCTGTCTATTTCCCTTGCCCCACTGTCTCTATGTTCCCCCTCATCGCTCCCCCTGCATCTTCGCCCGAGTTCGCCCCACCCTTCGACCACCCTTCCTCTACGATCGCTCCATTCGCTGTTCGCCCCATTCTCTGAATGACTATTCGCGGCTCGCATATTTCGCCAGCAGGAACGCCATCAAATACTATCGATAACATTTACCCAGCATGATGGTTCATCACTAACCCCATCACCTTCTCGATCCAACCCCTTTAGGTGATCCATATGGCCGTGATGCATTCGCGGGATGTCCTACCCGTAGGTCGTGTGGGATCAACCCAGCAGATGAAGAGTCCGTGCAGGGTGATGTACATGTGGGTTCCAAGGCGTATTTTCATACATAGGTGCCTTTGCCCTCTTTCCTCTCTGTTGTTTCATGTTTGCACCCTTCTTTCGTTCTATTGTATGTTTATTCCATCTATGTTACGTATCGAGATTTCCACTAAGTCGGAACTGGAAAGGACAGCGGCTTCAACTTATAGGTTGCGCCCCCAATGAACTATCGTCCTAGGTATTTCGGAAATGAGTCGGAAGTCGGAAAGTACTGAGCCAAAGGTTTGGTCGGAACTTGAGTCGGAACTGAGGCGGAAAGCGGAAGACGGAGAGACTGAGATCTTGCTAGACTCGCTGTGCTAAGAACAGAAGATGGAGCGAAGGAAATCAAGTATCGAAGGTGATTATCTGATTTTTTTATAACAGACATACATGAGGGGGTTTTTATACAAAGCGCAGAGCAACAAGTAATGGTGTTGTACTAAGCAAATTCCGGAGGAAGCGGAAGTCGAGTACAATGTGTGGGAACTAACTAATTGGGAACAATGGGACTACAAGGGGGGTTCAGGGTAAGGTAGAACAATGGCAAAGAACAAGGGGTTGGGAAAAGATATCTGACAACGAACTACAAGGGTGACCGGATATATGGTTTTGATGGATGGCGAGGTGGGTCCGGTGGGTCCGAGTAATAGAGTCGAAAGAACAAGGGAAATGTACAAGGGGCGGAATGTCGGAAATGTCGGAGGGGCGGAACGTGTGGCGGAACTATTGGAGAGGCGGAATGTATGGCGGAACTGAGGGTCGAAAGTCGGAAATGAACGGTCGTAACAGTATCTCCCTTCTAAGGTCGAGCCCCGCGAGACCACAGGTCGGAATCACGTGACCTGTGAACAAACGCGTCGGAGTTTGAAATATAGGCTGAAGGACAAACGCGTCTTCTCTCCATTCCATCATGAGTGCCCCAGTAGATTTCTCTAAGATGTCCAGCGCGGAGATGAAACAGCACTTCGCTGATATGCTCGCGCAAAAGGAAATGGCCGAGAAACGCGAGGCTGAGGAAGCTGCGCGGAAAGAGAAAGAACGTCGGGAGAAGGAGCGGAAGGAGCAGGAGAGGAAAGAGCGCGAACGCCGCGAGGAGGAGGAGCGCGTCTGTGAAGAGAAACGGAAACGGAACGCGGCACGGAAGGCTGCTGCGGACAAGGCCGCTGCAGAGAAAGCGGCTGCGGAGAAAGCGGAAAGGGATCAGGTGAGTCGGAAATGTCCGGTGGAAATGTTCTTGAAGTTAACCAGAGTTCTTCCAGGATCATGTTCAGGACGAGTCAGAGTCAGACTCGGAAGGTTCGGCGGAAAGTACACCGACTCCGGAAGGAAAAGGGAAGCAAAAGGAGATTGCGACCCCGGTGAACCTTGTGGCGGAACGGAAAAGTCGAGCGGACGCATTCCAGAAGGCTCGAAAGGAGAAGTTGAGTCGGATGTTGGAACTCCGTGAACTGGGGCCGGAAAATCCCGCGACTAAGAAGCGGAAAACTCGGGACGGCGATGAGGAAAAGGCCCCATGTGACCCATGCGAGTCTAAGGGGGTGGATTGCACGTGGTCGAGCAATCCACGGGAAACGTCGTGCGACCAGTGCCGTGACCGGAAAAGGCGCTGCGTCGTGGACGGGTGCGCTTCGAGGCTGGAGCGAAAGAAACAGAAGGTTGAGGAGTCAAATCCGAAGGCGGAACCGGGACCGAGCGGAGGGAGGGCTGAGGAATCATTTCCGGTGACCGGAAAGTCGGCACAGGCGGTGTTGAATCGGTTCACCATGGCTTCTCCGCTCCTCGACATTGCCGGGTCGCTGAGGGCCATGCGGAAACAGCAGCGTGAAATCCGGGACATCATGATCGAGATGGCCGAGGTTCAGCAGCATCAGGTTCTGTCGATTCAGAACCAGATGACTGTCATGTCTACCGTCCTGCAGCAGTTGACGCGGGAAATGCGGTGGCGGAACGATCTGGTCCGGGACCGAATGGATGCGCGGCTTCGGGAGCAGGGAATTGGGGCGGAAACTGGTCCGAGCGGTGGGGCGGAAACAAGGGAAAGGGTGGAAATGGAGTTGGTGAGTGTCGAGGTAGGAGAGGCGGAAAAAGAGCCGGAAGCGGAAGAAGAGGTCGAGGCGGAGACAATGGGGGAGGAGTAGGGTGTCGAAGTGACTTGTAATATTTTTCTTGAAGTGTCGGAAATTAGCGTAACGGAAATTGAATCGGATTTTAATAATGACTTGAGAACTGTAAGAAAGCAATGGGTGTCGGAAATGAGGTCGGAATTGACTAGGGCGCGGAAATGGGGCCAGGCTTGTCAGGATATGACTTGTGAAAGTCAGAGACGAGGTCAGAGGCGTGGTCAAGTTCCGTGGCGGAAATCCACGAAGTCTCTTCGTCAGTGTTTTCATAGCCTGCCCACTTGACTAGGTACTGGAGTTGGCAGCGGTATCTTCTGTCGAGCTTGGAGTTGAGAATTTCCGAAATCTCATATTCCGGTTCTCCGTCAATGACGACTGGCGGAGGCGGAGGTTGTTCTCGATTCGGAATTGTATTCGGAACTGCGGGTTCAAGCATGGAGACATGGAATACCGGATGTACTGCGCGCATAGTGTCAGGAAGTCTGAGGGTGAAAGAACGACTGCCGGCCTTAGCGATGATCTCGTAAGGACCGAGGTATTTCTCAGAGAGTTTCTTCGAGGGGCGAGTGGTGCGGAAGGTTTCCGCTTTGACAAAGGCTTTGTCGCCTATCTCGAATGCCGGTTGAGGAAGGCGTTTCCGATCGGCGGAAGTTTGGTATCTCTTCTGGGCAGCGGTAATGTTCTCTCGGAGGTGCTGGTGAAGGTCGTCAAGTTCCACAACGAAATCTCGGGCTCTTGCAGAGGCGAGGTCGCGTTCGGGGTGGATGGCGAGATTCGGGTGGTAGCCCTTGTTGGCATAAAAGGGTGAAATTCCGGTGGTAGCGGAAGGCGCGTTGTTGTAGGCAAATTCCGCGAGCGGAAGAAGGTCGGACCAATTGCTATGTTGGTAGTTGCAATAGACGCGGAGATACTGCTCAAGGGTCTGATTAGTACGTTCCGTTTGTCCGTCTCCTTCGGGATGATAACCGGAAGTGAAGTGGAGCTTCATGTCGAGAGCCTTTCCGAGTGTGCGGAAAAAGGAGGACACAAATTCGGATCCACGGTCGGAAGTGACATGGGAAGGTATTCCGTGCTTGGAAAAGACGTGGAGCACAAAGAGCTGTGCGAGCTGGGCGGAAGTTATGGTGTCGTAGGTCGGAATAAAGATGGACTGCTTTGTGAGGCGGTCAACGATCACTAGAATGGTATCATAGCCGGATGACTTAGGAAGTTTCTCAATGAAATCCATGGATATCGAATTCCACGGTTGTTCCGGGATCGGAAGTTGCTTCAGGAGGCCGTAGGGTTTGTGACGTTGAGGCTTGGCTCGCATACAGGTGGTGCATGACTTGCAGTAGTCTTGGACCATCGTGCGGAGGAGAGGCCAAGTATAGGTACGTCGAATTATATCGAGGGTCTTGTTCTGGCCTTGGTGTCCTGAGAGCGGATGATCGTGGCTTTGCTGGAGCACGCGAAGTCGTAGATCGTTGGTGTCCGGAACGTAAATCCGGGACTTGTACCGGAGAAATCCGTCGGAATCGAGGGACCATCCAGGACTGGTGGGGTCATCGAGGTGGGTTGCGGAGGTGGGGTCGGAACGGAGTGCGGAACGGATGTCGGAATGGAGAGACTCGGTGTCCATAATAATTGAGGCGCGGAGTAGCGGAAACTGCAATGCTGTGGCACGCAGGGACGATGCCAGTTGCTCAGTGGAGAATACTGGGCGGAAATTGTGCGGATTAACGCTGGCATAGTCGCTACTTCCCTCTTTTGGGTAGACGTCCCAACGTCTAGTGAGCGCGTCGGGTTTTGCTCCGAGCTTTCCGGGGCGGAAGCGGATTACCATATTGAACTGTGAGAGATATTCAGACCAGCGGACTTGACGGCGAGTCAAAATCTTAGTGGTTGCAAAATACTCAAGGTTCTTATGATCCGTTACAACGTCGATCGGATAAGTTGGACCTTCGAGTAATGTCTCCAGATTTTGAAGGCTTCGAAAATCGCAAGTAGTTCCTTATCGTGGACGTCGTAGTTGAGTTCCGGGGCGGAAAAGGTGCGGGAATGAAAGGCGATCGGATGAATTTCTCCGTCGTCGGATGAAATGATGGAAAGAATGGCGGCTAGCGCGTAGTCGAAGCGTCGGTTTCGAGTACAAGTTGGGCATCAGGAATCCAGAAACCGAGTATGGGAGCCGTGGTGAAGGCCGATTTGAGAGCTTCAAATGCGGAACGGCATTCCGGAGTGAAATTCCATGGGGCACCCTTCCTGGTGAGACGCGTGAGCGGAACAGTAATGTCGGAAAAATTATAAATGAAACGCCGGTAAAAATTGGCGAAGCCAAGGAAAGACTGCACATCCTTAACACGTCGGGGTTCCGGCCATTCTTGAATTGCCTTGACCTTGTCCTCTGCCATGGTAAGACCTGTTGGAGAGAGGATGTAGCCGAGGTATTCGACCGTGTTGCGATGCCATTCGCATTTCTCTGCTTTTGCATAGAGATGATGTTTGCGTAGACGGCGGAGTACTTCGCGGACATGTTCCCGATGTTTTTCCGGTGTGTCGGAATAGATGAGGATGTCGTCAATGTAGACTAGGACGCATACGTCGAGGAGGTCGGAAAATACGTCGTTCATGAATCGCTGGAAAGCGGCGGGAGCATTGGTTAGACCAAAAGGCATGACGACCACTCAAAAGCACCGTAGCGGGTGCGGAAGGTGGTTTTCCACTCGTCACCTTCCCGGATGCGGACAAGGTGATAAGCGTGCCGGAGGTCAATTTTGGTGTAGATCTTCGCCCTGCGGGGGGTGTCGAGTAAGTCGGAAATGCGCGGAAGGGATATTTGTCCTTTTTAGTGAGGGCATTGAGTCCGCGGAAATCGACGCAGAGGCGGAGAGATCCATCCTTCTTCTTGACGAAAGGACCGGAGCGCCGTGCGGAGACAGCGAAGGGCGGATAAGCCCATGTTGAGATGTTCATCGACGAACTTGCGAGAGTTGGAGTTCACTTTGGAAAGAAGTAGATCGGTCCAGGGGCGGAGATGCTCCTTCTTCCAAATCTATCTTCAAGTCGTAAGGTCGATGTTCAGCAGGTTTGTCGGCTTTGGCCTTATTGAACACGTCCGGGAAGTCACAATATTCTTCCGGAACTGAGCTCATGTCGACCGGAGCGGAAGTCGAGGCGGAACGAGCCTTGACTGAAGCCGATCGGAAAGGTGAAGCTGGAAAATGGTCGTGTCTTCTTGCCGTTGCAATACCGGAAAGCGGTGGCGGAAATGAGCGCAATTCGAGGAGCTTCGAGGGTGGAGGTGCTAAAGCGGGACCGGAGTGCGGAACTGAATCCATGAGCGGAGTTGCAGAAGAGGCCTGAGCCATCTTTGCGGACGACGTCGGAATAGACGGAAGTTGATCCGGGTACAGAACTGTATTTGACCCAATGCCCAGTTAATCAATGGATTATATTGGGTGAGCCAATTGTGTCCTAGTACAATGGAACAGCTAGCATCTAGCAGAGTAACATAAAACGTAACTTCATGGTTGTCCCCAGTAACGAAACAGATAGACAGTCCACGACTTGGGAAATTGCCGTGTTGGAAGACCCATCGAAAAGGTGGAGCGGAATTGCCGGAATATTGCGAGTCGGGAGTTTATGTTTCAAAACAAAGTCGAATCGAGGAAACAATGAGTCGAACTGGAGTCATCAATGCTTGAACGGGGGTGCAGAAATGGTGTCGGAAGTGAGCGGAACAGAGAGGGAGTCAGAGGACGAAAGAGCGGATGCGTTGAGTTTAACCTTGTTTGTCACACGAATGGGGTCAACACAGCCCTCAGCTCGTGCGGAGGCTGGAGGCCGGAGGACTGCTGACTATTTTTTTGCATCCGTAGCAGGAGCCGCTTTGGATTTCTCTTCCGTCTTCGCCACACGGCCCTTGGCCTTTGCAGCGGAAGCGGAAGCTTGAGTGCAATCGCGAGCAACGTGACCGCCTTTGCCGCAGAAGAGGCAAAGGTTGTTGTCCATGCGACGCTGGCATTCTACAGGGGTAAGTTTTCCGTCCTTCCCAAGTTTGTCGGAAAGGTCCGGAGTACTCTTCCGGGTGTTGTGTTGGAACCAGAGGCCTGGTTATTGTGAGGGGTGGAGTTGTTGTTCCGGTTGCCGGAGTTGGATCCGGAACTGTTGTTGTTGTTTCCGGAGTTGTTGTTTCTGGAATTAGTCTTCTTCTTGTCTTTGTCAGACTTTTTGTCGGAAGACTTGTCGTTCTTGCTCTGGGCGGAGGTTTCGCGAGCGATCTCGGAATGTCTTTCCCAGTAGCGCGAATCAATGGATTGGGCTAAATTGTGAAGGTCAGTAAGGGTGGCGGGTTTTCCGACGTGGGCAATTTCATCCTTGATCCGGGATGGCAAGCCCATGTAAAACTGGCGTCGGAGTGCGGCTGCTCCCCATTGGACTCGAGGAGCGAGCTGCTGGAATGTGACGATATATTTAGCTATCTTATGAGTGTCTTTCATACGAAGCTTATATCGAGTTCATTTTCCGCATCGGCTTCCATATCAAATGGTCCGAAGTTGCTGCGGAGTTCGGAAATGAAGTTGTGGTAATCGTCGGCCCAGTCGACGAGAGCGAACGGATCCATGAGGGTGGGTTCGAAGTAGTCGAGAGCCGTGCCTCGGAGATAGGAAAGGGCGTAATTGACCTTCGTCATCAGGAAAGGCGTCGGGACGATCGCGGAAGTTGAGTTGAAGCTGGACCAGAAATGGCTGGAGCTTCTTGGGGTCGGAACCGTCGAATTGATCTGGTTTGCGGACTTTGGTCTTGGGGTGTGGTGGTGCTTGGGCCGGGCACTGAAGTTGTCCGGCTAGCATGGCGATGGCTTGTGCAAGATCCGGAACTAGCGCGGGCGGAACTGGGTTGGCAGGTATCTGAGGTGGGATTGGAGGTGGAGGACCACCGGGAGGACCACCTGGGGGACCGCTGGGTGGGCTGCCATGAGGGCCGCCTGGAGGTGGTCCTGGTGGTGGTGGTGGTGGTGGAGCTGGGCGTCAGAATGACGCTGCTGTATGTTCGCCGCTGCTACTCGTCGAGTTTCCGTCATAGTCGGGATTGTCGTCGGGATTAGCATCGGGAACTTCTTCGAATCGTTGCGGAATAGAATCGGAGAGCTCATCATCGGCACGAGAGCTGCCGGAGGGTTCCATGTGCCTTGGTGCTGCGGATCTAAGACTGCCAAAATAAGAGAGAGCTTCGACAGCTCCTGCTCGAGCTGAAGTAGCTGTGGTACGAGGAGGCATAGTGATGGTTATCGGGTGGGAATCAGATAATACTGTTACGTATCGAGATTTCCGCTAAGTAGGAACTGGAAAGGACAGTGGCTTCAACTTGTAGGTTGTGTCCCCAATGAACTATCGTCCTAGGTATTTCGGAAATGGGTCGGAAGGTGGAATGTACTGAACTGAAGACTCGTCGGAAACTTGGGGAGGAATTGAGGCGGAAGATGGAAGGCTGAGAGACTGAGGTCTTGCTAGACTTGCTGTGCTAAGAACAGAAGATGGAGCGAAGGAAATCAAGTATCGAAGGTGATTATCTGATTGCAGAATAACAGACATACATGACAGGCTTTTATACAAAGAGCTGAGACAACAGGTAATGGGGTAGTACTAAGCAAATTCCGGGGGAAGCGGAAGTCGAGTAGACAATGCATGGGAACTAACTAATTGGGAAACAATGGGACTACAAGGGGGGTTCAGGGTAAGGTAAAACAACGGCAAAGAACAAGGGGTCGGGAAAACATGTCTGACAACGAACTACAAGGGTGACCGGATATATGGTCTTGATGAACGATGAAGCGGGTCCGGTGGGTCCGAGTAATAGAGTCGAAAGAACAAGGGAATAGAACAATGGGTGGAATGTCGGAAATATTGGAGGGGCGGAAAGTGTTGCGGAACTGAAGGTCGGAAGTCGGAAATGAACGGTCGTAACACTGGTGCCATACATAGTTCGAGGCATCTGATAAAGTTGTGCTAAGCTTCACTGAATAAGGCGAAATCTAGATGTTTCTCGTCAATGAAGTTGGACAGGTCGATCAGGCATGGGGATGGCTGGTGCCAGGGGTACTACCGCTGTTGGTATGGTCGTTGCTAGGCTGGTGGGAGGGAGTTGGTTGGTGGTGGACAGTTGGTTGGGGTTACTGACTTGGGCAGTGGTAGCGGGGATTGTCAGCATGGGGTTAGCTTGTGCGGAGCCGTGTGGTTGTGATTGTGGGTAC
Organism: Gautieria morchelliformis; assembly: GCA_015179125.1. NCBI lineage: Eukaryota > Fungi > Basidiomycota > Agaricomycetes > Gomphales > Gomphaceae > Gautieria > Gautieria morchelliformis. Next base: position 32,145 of record WHVA01000167.1, on the reverse strand, counting down.
ATCGCGGTGAAGTCGGCCCCGGTCAGGATGTCTTCATCTTTGGAAACATTGGGCTTGTTGCTGGCCCTGCGTCCGGCTCTGACTGTGTTCCTGGCTGCGATGAGACCGTTGATCTGGTCTATGACCTTGTTCGGGGTCAGTCTTCTCGTGTGTTGACTGGCGATGCGTGAAGAGGTTGGCCTTCTGAGGGACGGCCTGAGCCACGGTGCTGGGGTCGAGGAACCCAGGTTTGGTACGAGGCCGTGTTCCTGGGAGTGGTGTTAGAGGGGGCGCCAGGGTAACGGCGGGGGTTGGGGGCCTCGGCGGATAAGATGATGTCAGTGTCGTTCTAGACAGTGTAGATGGCTCCGGGTGTCCTGTGGTACCACTAGGGTATGATGACGAGGCCATGAAAGAAAACTTCCACCTACGTCTTACCAGGGTGGTAGATGGAGGCGAAAGGAAAGGAATGTCCACATGGAATGACAGTTCTGCTATTTATGGACATTGGCTTACTTCAGCAGCCCGGTTGTGGAGCTGAGGCGTGAACAACCAGCTTGGTCAGCCGCTGATCAATCCAGACTATCGGAATGCCTGGCAGTTTGGTCCAAATACCAAACCTCGCTTACTGTCGTTTCCCTTTTGGAGCAACTGTTTGACCTCCATCATCGGAGGGCATCGCTTCAGTGAGCAGTACGTATATAATGTACTCAATGCACAATTCCTCCCTTCCCAGATCACCATCCGTTTGTGGTCAACTTGCGTTTACACTTCCCAGGAGTCCAGGACAATGAAAATTGCTTCTTTGTCCTGAACCCTATGCGCGGTGGGGAGTTACGATGTGAGTTGAGTGTTGAGTATTGTCATACCTGACGTGCCAACATTGGCCAGCATAGTTCTTGCAGATACGGCTCGTCGGTTGTAAGCCGAATGGCGAAGGGATAGCACGGAGGTCCTAATTCTGTACCAAGTCCGATGGCACCAGTCTGAAAGCCTCAGTGAGTGTATTTCTGTTGTTTTTCACTGTGTCCTCCCACATGCTCAGAATTTCCTCATCCAACAGCGGGTAAGCGACCAGTGCGTCAGAGCGCGAGGTGATTTTGTCGGTGTGGGGTGGGGAGCGGGGCGCAGGACAGAGTCAATAGACTCGTGAGAGGAGGCAACGGGCTGGGGTGTGGGGGGGGGAAGGGATTAGGTCGAACACTCTGGAAACTCGTGAGTGCACCATTGCACAATGAAGGTACAAATATTCATGCTGTATACATGGTCTCGTGTGTCAAGATTGGTTTTTAGGCGTTAATATCGTGTATTAGTGAACACAGCGAATGCCCGAATAACTTGTGCGAATAAGTATGCCGTTCGGCGAATGGGTGAACCAATGAATGTTCACAAGGTAAGAGGGTTTGCCTAAACAGGGCTCACCCTATCTACAGTCGTAGCGAAATAGCCCGTGACTCTTGACGATGTAACGTGCAAGGTCTCACGGAAGGGCTGTCTAAGTCTCGACAATCCCTTCACTGGCGAAGGTGCTCCTTCAGAGCCCTTCGCCAACAGCACAGAAAATAGTTCGAAGGCTAAGGTAACGAAGATGAAGTATGAGAACTCACCAGTGATGCCGAAGTCCTCTGCTAGTCGAAGATGGAAATCTCCAAGAGAAGACTTAAGACGGTGACCATGGCGAGGTCAAAGCTGCACAAGATGAACGACATATGATAATTGAACTGGAGAATATACATGCGAATGTAAACTACTTAAGGTAGAAGACACCAGGAACCAACACCCCTGACATAAGCGAGTGCTTAGATCACGTGACGCGCCAAATCAAAGAACTTGGATGTTGATTTTTCAAAAGTGTGCCAGACCATCAGTTTTGATATATAGAAGTTGTGTGAATTTTGTCTATAGTTACTCTACTTTTGAACTGACTTGCTAATATGTTATTGGTCAAGGCCCTCTGCCCAAGTTTGCCCAACGCTCGGTGTCACGTGTCACGGGACCCCCGAAATGGTCATGTGCCATCGGAACCGAGGTTCAAGTGCTGAGAATGCTGACAAATTATGTCACGTGATGCGCCAAATGTCAAGTTCGCAAAATACTAAGTGTCCAAATGGTTCCAAAGGACAAAATAAAGCATTTGGTAAAAAAATTCTTTTTTCTTAACATGTACTTCAAGGTGGTATAACTCAGCTATCATGCATTATTTGGCTAAATCCTTTCCTACAAGTTTAAGCTAGATATATTTAGAAAACCTCTTAGGACTTAGATATGCCAAAATATGATGTGGGTGGGTGGAATTAAGAATGTTAAGAGGCAGCTGGTAGCTTATGTAAGGGGTGCTGGTTCCTGGTGTCTTCTACCTTATATCGAATGCTCACAAGGTATTAGCGAATAGGAAAGAGGCCGTTGTGAGTTAGGGTCGATAGGGGTGTGCAGTCATGATACTAATTAGATGGAATAAACATACAATAGAGTGAGGGAAGAATGCGAACATGAAACGACGGAGAGTAAAAGGGGCAAAGGCACTTATGGACAAAACCATGTCTTGGGGCCCGCATACATGCTACCCTGCACGGACTCTTCGTTTACTGGGTTGATCCCGCACGACCTATGGAAGGGACACCCTGTGAACACACATTGGCCATACGAACACCCAATGGGGTTGGATTAAGAAGATGATGGGGCTAATGATGAACCATCATGCCGGGTGATTGGTATCGATCATATTTGATGGCGTGCCTGCTGGCGAAATGCGCGAGCAGCGAACAGCGGTTCGGAGGATGGGGCAAACAGCAAGTAGAGTGGACGTAGAGGAGGAGTGGTCAGTAGGTGCGGCAAACTCTGATGAAGATGCTAGGGAGTGACCAGGGGGAACATGGAGGTAGCGCGGTAGGAGAAATAAACCGGTCATGACATCGTGGTCCACTTGGTGGAGAGGAGTCTAGCTATTCTTTCTTTTCATTGATGTCCAGCCCCTTCGTTTTGAGTTGTTGGTCACATTTAGCCTTGCTCGCATCCGTGCTCGTACCAGACTGAGTTTTGCATCGAATGGAAGTAATATAAGGGTGTCTATAATGAACAAAAAATTGCACTATTGTATACTCCAACCATTTCCAAGATCGGCTAAGTTGCATAAATCAAGCTTCTGTTCATGCAGGACATGCAAGGTGGCTTGCTGAGATTTTACATCATCGGAATATAGTTCAGAGAAATGTGCATTCGTCTTGTAATGTCGTTGAATTTATTCGATCTGCTTGTCGTCCAAATGTAGCATCTTAATGTTTACCTGTTCAAACAAGAAAATATATCAGCAGAATCACAAGGAAAGTAATGATAGCGACTGACTTTTATCACCCCTCCCTGCTGCATGAGTGGCTTTCTAGGAAACACATGGGATATTCATGGTCTAGAGGTAAACAGCAAATGTTAGCACGTGAGATCAACGCAACGAGGAGGTGGAACTTTCTCACGCCTACCACAACAACCTAAGAACCAAAATTCTTCATTCTCCTATATACACACTAGCTACACCACTTTTTAGTGGATCGCTGATGACAATCAGCGATAGCACTAGGCAGATGCTCAAAACTTTTTATTACCTGTAGCTTCACCCATTTTATTCTCAGATTATAGAAAAGAAGAGGATGAAAGTACATGCCAATCTTATTGTTGGGATATAAATAAATTTACGTTTGTCCCTCCCCGAGTGGCCGCTCCGCCAACAAGAACACCTCTTCTTATTTTTACCCCTCTTCTTATTTTTTCTACCCACTTTTAAGATACACTATATCATTATAACTATTCATACTAATACTCCTACTCATATCTATTAGAAGTATCTATCCAACTATCTGTTATTCTGTCTTGTAGTCAGATACTCTCTCACATGTATATATCTCCGAGATGTTTAAACATATACAGAATATTCTAATAACATCTATTATTCTCCTTATAAATACTACTATATATTCCTATATGTTGTTATTAATACTCTTATAATCTATATTATATACTCATATATGCTGTATCACATGACCATTTCGATTATCCTCCCTAGGCTCCTACGAAAAAGAAGCCTCCAAAAAATCGATGCCACCGAGTGTCGACCCACAGGTGCCCGCCACGTCACAAAACCGCACGAGGGCAGGTGTAGGGGAACGGCTGTTCAACCAGCCAAGGAAGGCTGCTCAACCAGCCCTAGTCTTTTCCTTTTGTCTTGACAACATGTAAAAACACATTTGTAGAATTAACAGTATCTGTATGCTGTTAATATAACTGGGGAAAGGCTTTTCAAACATTCCTCTAGTTATCTTATATTTTTCCTTATTTTTCAAAGTCTCCATGGCTCAAACTACCATTTTTCTGTCATTTCAGAGTTGTGGATCCTCTAGCACCCACAACTCTGTTCCGGGCGCTCTATTTCAAACTCCGCCGGGCACCTCGGCGGTGGCCGCATTTTCGGACTTATGGTCACCCAAGCACCCACAAGTCCAGCAGGATGGCTCCCTCAGTATTTCCAGCTGAGTCCCAAACAGTTGCTATATGCAGCCATAGCAACTGTGCAGCCTGTTTGGCTTCACCAAACAATGGGGATCATGGTCAGTCATGACAACTAGGCTGTACCAGGCTATGCTCAGCTGTGCTAAGCAGTGCTCTTAGTAATTAGGCTACAGAGCCCTAATTGGCTCAGAACTAGGGATGCACACCGTCCGTATTACGGCCACGGCCGTATAATGTACGGCGGGTTGACGGATACGGCAGACCGTATGCCGTCCGTATGATCAAGACCTCTCCCCTCTGACGGTACGGTACGGCACCGTACCGGCCGTATTACGGTTGACGGCAATATTATACGGTGGGGCTATTGGAAGATCAGTTAGTGACTGATCCGCGTAGACTATGATGTTTCATTATATTAGTATGCTCGCCTATGCGGCCTACACAGGTAGCTGCACTTTATGTCAGCCTATGCAGACTAATTAGGCATGCCCAATGTGTACGTGCCAGCAGTAGCGCCCGTCAGGCGCTGTGTTTTTGGCTCGGCTAACACGTTTTCAGTGTTTACCGATGCATGCCGTATACATACCGTACATACCGTACACGGCCGTATTTGTACGGTATATACGGTGTCAAACCGTACGGTATACCGTACCATCGGCACAGCACACCGAGCCTTGACGGTACGGGTGCCGTGGCCGTAATACGGCACCGTACAGCCATGGATGTACGGCACGGTGTGCATCCCTACTCAGAACTGCTTACTCAGCTTCTGAGTGCCAAATACATGGTTATCTGGAGATACAGCCTCAATGACTCAACCAATCCAGGCACAACTTGGTGAGTCAGGAGTACATGACTCAGCCAAGCTGTGCTATGGTACATGACCCTTTTCAGTGAGTCATTCCTGACAAATCAAGCTCTGATTGGTAGGAAGCATGGTAAGATAGCGGCAGTATAAACCGCGCACCCTCTAAGCGCCCATCTAAGGCATCTCACCAGAATGCATTCCCAATTGTAGACACTCAAAATTTCAAAAAAGTAAGACCATAGGTTTGTTCATAAGACACTATTCAACAACTCTATGGTGCTATTTTATTGAAATCAAGCCTATAAAAATTTCTATCACATGTTTTTTTCATTTTTTTCATTTCAAAATTCATAAAACGAGATTCCCTGTCCAGGGAACACAAGTTCTATTTTCTGACCCAGTGATTTTCGCCGCATTACATAAGCAAATAGCGGAGTTTTAATACTTTTTCGTGGGAGATGGACCCTGAACAAGCCGATTGGTAATCTGCAAGATCCCGAGTATCAAAGCCAAATCCACAAAAGTTTACCGGTATGCGCCTGCGCGGACACAGGTACACTCCCTTCTTTGACTCTGATTGAATGCACACATTGTGTGTCTGCTAGAATCATGGAGCAGCTTAGATCAGGCCTCAAAGTAATATACCATAGCTACCAGGATGTTCTACCGAAATTTGAAACTTGCATCTCGTGTATTTTCGCCGCATAAACCCTAACCCTAAGATGACTAATGGGCGCTTAGAGGGTGCGCGGTTTATACTGCCGCTATCTTAGAGTCCCCTGGAAACAGCCAGTTTCTTCCAACCCTTTCTTCCATCTTCCACAAGCTTCTTCCCCCATTCCATTAATAGATAGAAGGTTCTACCTGCTTACTAAGCTCTTGTACATTACAATATAAAAGGAGGCCCTTTGCCTGCCCTTTGAGCAATCAATCTACCCATCTTCTAGCCTACACAGCTTGTGTGACTTCCACATCTTATCTAAGTTCCTAACCCGAACTAGAATACTACTCTTGCTTAGAGTAACTATTCTTAGTTAAGTAGTTGCTTTACTTCTTAGCCACTTAGCCTAACACGCTGGGTGAAACTCTACAGAGTGAGGTTGGCAATCGATTTTCTTGTCAATTAGCACTCCAATACCCGAGACGAGCTGTTCAGTTGATTTTCCTGTTCAGTGACTTTCACAAGTCAAGTCAAGTTGTGCACAAAAGCCACTTCACATTACTCTCTCGTTATTGCAGTGCATTGACGTTGGTCGACCCAATCCACTTACAAACTCTCCTGCGGAGCCTATTCCCTCTTTATTAAAAGGAATACTCTTGGACCCCGATAGTGTCCTTGAACCTACACACTCTTTTAGTTTATTGTTCAGTGCAGCTAAAAAACGCATTGCCTTCTAGCTGTAATAACTTGGACTAGTTATTACATGGATTGCAACCAAGGTACAAATATTAAATTATTTCCGGAGTTGTGCTGCTGCATTGAACCGGTATTCTACTAGTCATGTAAATGACATGTTCTGATAGACTGAGGCGTTAGCAATAACACCAAAGTCTTGAAGGGTTCCAAAACAGTAGGCACTGCACAGCAGAGCAGCATGAAGACAAGAGCTGAGCTGCTGACCGAGCCGAATGCGTCAGTAGGAACCAGAGAGCAGGCTAGACAGTTCCTCGACAGGTACGGTTACTACGCAAAGGACGATTCGCTGTCCATGGAGCAACTCAGCTATGTGCTACTATCCCTGGCACACAACGCCAGTGGCAAAACACTGCAGGAGGGCATTAGAGCAGTGGCAGTCTTGATTTTAGAGGAAGCAGTGAAGGGAGTGGGAGCGGCGGTGATGAAGCACATTGAGAGGAGCCTAGAGCCGGCCCTCACCAAGGTCGCAGTGGCGGTCGATGAAGCAAAGGAGGCAGCAGTGTTGGGTGCATTTATGCTCCTGCACCAAAATCAAGCATAATATGTTCGATTTATTGTATGGTGTTTCAATCTTTTCTCATATTGTTCTTGTACCATGCATTCACTTCTCTGATTATTTTCAAAAAATTCCAGTCACTCCCTATCTCTCTATTTCACTTTGTTATCTCTATTTTCACAGGCGGCTGCACCCAGCGGAGTTTGAAATGACTTCGACGCGCGAGCTCTCGAGCGCTAAAGGGCCGGGTGCATGTATATGCCTTCTGAGACAGGATAGTACTCCTCTCTCAGTGACAATAAATTCACTGAGAGAGGCGAGTAGTATTCCTTATATTTCATAACATGTTGACTGAAAATATGTAGTATATTTGATTCTAGGTATTGTATTAATATAACAGTGACAATAAATTCACTGAGAGAGTATATTTGATTCTAGCTTTCTAAGAACTCTACCGAACCTTCCCTGCCATAACCCCTAGTTGCTAACAAGGGTTATGGGCCCCGCAGACACTTCGCAGAAGCTTTTGGGTGTGGAGAAGCTTGCAACAGATGGAAGTAATTGGCCTCTGTGGTGAGCTACTCTCACAAGTTATTTTGAGTCCAAAAATCTACTCAGGCATATAGAAGGGAGAGCCATTCGACCTCCTGATCCTCCAGTCATGCCCCCAGGCCATATTCTCACAGAAGCTGAGGAAACTCAGATTGAGAAGGCTGAGGAGAAGCTGGAGAAGTATCTTGCCAGAGAAGGACAGGCAAAAACCCAAATAATCGTCTCAGTGTCAGAGTCACTAGCTCTGATGCTACAGAAGAATAATACAGCAAAAGAAGTCTGGGATGCATTGGTCAATGAGATGACCAAAAAGCCCAAGATGGTCCTCACCAACCTACAGAGACAGCTTCGCAGTATGAGGTGTCCTGAGGATGGAGACTTGAGAGATCACTTGGACAAGGCCCAAGACCTCTATGCTCATCTTAATGAGATGGGAGCCAGAATTTCTGAAGGAGAGTTCACGGATATCATCCTTGCGTCACTTCCACCCTCCTATGAGGCAGTTATGAATGCCCTTACCACATCGCTCGAAGAATTTGGAATGCCCTTAGTGCCTGATGATATTATCAGAGTACTAAAGGCTCAATATGACAGGAGAAAGACCCTTAATATTTCACAAGAAGAGCAGGAATTTATTGGTTTGTCTACGAAAGGGCAGAAGGGCCAGAAAGACCCGAAGGTGCCTACATGCACTAATTGCCACAAGCCTGGACATGCTATTGAGAGTTGCTGGGCTAAAGGAGGTGGTAAAGAAGGCCAGAGGCCACGTCAGAAGAAGAAAGCTAAAGCCACAAAGAAGAAGGGCAAAGCCAAGGCGAATGTTGCCAAAGAAGTGTCTTCTGAGGAGGATGAGAGTGGTAGTCCAGCCGCTTTCGCCAATTTGACTGCTCCAATTTGAGTAGTCTATCCTTAGACACTGTTGTCATCCTCGACACTGGAACGACCGCACATATGACCCCTCACAAGAATTTACTGAGGGATTACAGTCCATTCTCACAGCCACGCACAATTCGTGCAACCAACAAAGGCACTTTTGATGCCTTCGGTTCAGGCTCACTCGTGCTATCTAATATAATTGGAGACAAGACTGTGAAGATCACATTGAAGGATACGTTCTACGCGCCAAAAATGGCTGTTACCCTGATCTCGATCGGCCGGTGCGATGATGCAGGCTATAACACACAAATAGCCGATCAGAAATGCACAATATCCAATCATAAAGGCAGGATATTGATGCAAGCACCGAAGCTGAATGGCTTATATCGATTTGACTTACAACACACAAGTGCCGAAGCACATATATGCGCATCAGCCATGGAGATACATCAGAAAATGGGGCATATTTCACAAAAGTCCCTACAGCATTTGCTCAACTGTGGCATGATATTAGGCATTGAATTGAGCTCAAAAGGTGATAATGTTGTTTGCAATGCGTGCATTCAAGCAAAGATTGCACGTAAATCACTTCCTCAGGAACCCAGAAGCCGATCTTCAAAATTCGGTGACAGAATTTATTCTTATGTCTGGGGACCAGCAAGACACTCCACAATTGACAAGAAATTCTATTATGTGTCTTTCATCGACGACTATTCAAGGAATCGGTTATCTATTTGATGGCAAACAAATCGGAGGCATTTTCAAAATACAAACTCTACAAGGCCTTGATGCTTCGACAGAGGAACGTGCACATTAAAGCACTTGTTTCCGACAGAGGGGGCGAATACACAAGCTCGGAATTCGAACAGCATTTAGCCAAGCAAGGCACGAAGCATCGGTTAACCGTACACGACACCCCAGAGTCAAATGGTGTTGCTGAACGTTTAAACCGAACTCTAGTTGAAAGAGCTCGTGCCATGCTATTGGAATCAAGTCTTCCTAAGACTTTGTGGGGCATGCAATTTTGCACGCCAACTATCTTAGGAATAGGATGCACACAAGAGCTTTGCCAGACAAAACCCCTTTTGAAATGATCCATCACGAGAAACCGAACCTGAAGACATACACGTGTGGGGAATTGAAGTCTACGTTAAAGTCAAAGAGGGAAACAAACTAGCAGCCCGTGCCAAAAGAGCTCGGTGGATAGGAATCTCTGGACAGAGCCATGGTCACTGCATCTACTGGCCTGACTCTCAGAAGGTTTCTGTCGAGCGGAATGTTATATTTGACTCAGAGATGAAGGGGGGCAAAGCTCCAATCATTTCTATTGAAGAGTCACAGCTACCTACGTCCAGAAAAGTGATACAGGCCATCTCGGTGCCAGCACCTATGCCTAGTCGCTTAGTCAGCAAGGAGGCAAAGATCGAGGAAATCGACGATAATGAACCAGAGGAACGTCTTGAAGAGCTGCAACCCAGTCAGACTGTTGATGTCAGACCTAAAGAAGCTGCTCCAACAAGGAGAAGTGAGAGGATCCGTCAGCAGCAGGAGCGGCCGGCCCCAAGTGGTCCCATAACAAGGTCTCAAGCTAAGAGACATGCTGGTGCAGACATCACTACACTAGCTTACGAGGACATTGAGGATCATCAAGACAAATTATTCGAACAAGATTTATCCTCTGCTACTGACGGCATCAGTGATTATAACCTTGCCATCAGTACACTTTTGACCTCTGATCAAAACAAAGATGAAGTGCTGCCAGATTTTAATCAGACCGAGCCTAGCAATGCAGATGAAGCCTTAAATGATCTTATGTGGAAAGCATTGATGGATAAAGAGTACAAGGTGCTACTCAACAAAGGTGTATGGGAAGTGGTTAAACCACCTCCTGGGGCAAATATTGTCGGAAATAGATGGGTATTCCTCTGGAAACGCAATCCAGAAGGTGAACCCATTACACCTAGATCGAGGATGGTCGCCCAAGGCTTTACACAAGGTTTTGGAGTCGACTATAATGAAACCTATGCATCTATTGCTCGGATGACTTCCTTACGGATTATATGTGCCATTGCTGCCAGGAATAATTGGCCTATTCACCAAATGGATGTGGACAGTGCGTATTTGAATGCTACACTGCCAGAACCTATTTACATGAGACAGCCGTATGGATATGAGACCGGAGACAAAGATGATGTCCTCCTGCTGAAGAAAGCACTTTACGGCCTCAAACAGTCTGGAAGGGAATGGTACAAACATCTGAGTGGTGAATTTCTCAAGTTAGGATTCACTAAATCAGCTTCGGATGGAGCTGTGTTTTGCAGACGTGGACCGAGAGGGCATGCGATTATTGCAACGGCAGTAGACGACCTCACTATCACAGCTGAGAGTCAACCAATCCTCGATGGGGTAAAGCATGACCTTGCCCAGATCTTCAGTATGAAAGATCTAGGCGATATTCACTGGCTTTTGAACCTCAAAATCGAAAGAGATTGGAACAACAAATCGATTGCAATATCACAAGCCGCATACATCCAGAAAATCATCAAAATATTCAATCTGGATGATGCCAAAACATTTTCCACGCCTCTCGACCCAGCCGTTAAATTATCCAGGGACCAATGCCCTTCCACAGATGAATACAAACAGAAGATGTCAAGAATTCCATATAGACAAGCGATAGGATCATTGATGTGGGTAGCTGTAGCCACTCGACCAGACATTGCATTCGCAGTGTCACTACTTTCTCAATTCCTCGAAAACCCAGGTCTGACTCATTGGAATGCAGTCAAATGTGTCTTTAAATATCTAAAAGGCACGATGGACTACAAATTGACACTTGGGAAAAATCGAGACGGCCTCATTGGGTATTCAGATGCGGATTGGGCTTCACAAGAGCACAGGCACTCATACTCGGCTTATATTTTTCAGATTGATGGAGGGACAGTATCATGGAGTTGTCAAAAACAATCCATAGTAGCTGTATCATCAACTGAAGCCGAATTCATTGCCCTGACTCATGCGAGCAAAGAAGCCTTATGGATGCGCCACTTTATTTCTGAAGTGTTCCAACCGCTGAATTATCCCATCAAACTTTATTCAGACAATCAATCAGCCATTGCCATCGTCTATGGCACTCAACAACACACGAGGACCAAGCATTTCGACATTAGATTATATTTCATCCGAGATATAGTCGAAGATGGAGAAATTAAGCTTGTGTACCTACCAACGGAACACATGCTAGCCGATCTTCTCACTAAAGGACTTCCTAGTCCTAGAGTGAGAACCCTCAATGAGAGAATCGGAATATATTAAGCTTGAGGGGGCGTGTTGGGTGCATTTATGCTCCTGCACCAAAATCAAGCATAATATGTTCAATTTATTGTATGGTGTTTCAATCTTTTCTCATATTGTTCTTGTACCATGCATTCACTTCTCTGATTATTTGCAAAAAATTCCAGTCACTCCCTATCTCTCTATTTCACTTTGTTATCTCTATTTTTCACAGGCGGCTGCACCCAGCGGAGTTTGAAAAGACTGCGACGCGCGAGCTCTCGAGCGCTAAAGGGCCGGGTGCATGTATATGCCTTCTGAGACAGGATAGTACTCCTCTCTCAGTGACAATAAATTCACTGAGAGAGGCGAGTAGTATTCCTTATATTTTCATAACATGTTGACTGAAAATTATGTAGTATATTTGATTCTAGGTATTGTATTAATATAACAGTGACAATAAATTCACTGAGAGAGTATATTTGATTCTAGCTTTCTAAGAACTCTACCGAACCTTCCTTGCCATAACCCCGAGTTGCTAACAAGCGGAGCTCGCGAAGGCAGCGACAGAAGGGGCCTACAATGTCATAGAACATATTAACAGCATGAAAAGGCCAAGCGAGCAGAACGGAGACGACGAGGCAGGGAGGACGTCATACGCAGCTGCGCTCAAAGGTAATGTACCCCTGTCACATCCAAGTAACTTGGCAAGAGCGAAGGCCAGAGCGAGACAAATACTGATCGACGGAGACCCGCAAGTGGGACAGAATGCGCTCACAGAGCTGACTGAACAGGAGCTAGTAGCAAAAGCCAACGAAGCCATCGACAACCTGGAAGAAGATCACAGTCAGACCAGCATGGCGTTCGTCGGAGCCAAGAAACTAGCAAACGGTGGGATAGTCTTCGACTTAGAAATGGCGGAGGCGGTGAGGTGGAGCCAGGCAAACAAAAAAGGGTTCCTCAACAAGTTCAGCGGGGTGGCCATGATAAAAGACCGGGCTCTGTCAGTCATAGTAGAATATGTGCCCCTAACCCACTCGCCGGATGCGCTGGCAGAGATGGGGAAAATCGAACGGGACGCCGGGTGACCATCGGACACCCTGATCTCAACCCGCTGGATAAAGCCCATACATAGGAGAACGGCGGGCCAAAAATCCGCCCACATCATAGCGAAATTCAATAACATGGAGGCTGCAAACCAGAGTATAAGAGATGGACTGATCATAGTGGGAAAGAGAACGTGGGCCAGGAGGATGAAGAGGGAGCCGCGCCGCTGCCTAAAGTGCCAGATATACAACACGCAGCACATCGCAGCAGAATGCAACAGCCAAGAGAGATGTGGGACCTGTGGGGATGAACACAGAACCAGAACTGCAGACTTCCATGAGAGCGACCCGATGAAATACAAATGCATCAACTGTAACATGCAGGGACACGCGTCATGGGACAGAATGTGCCCAACGTTCAGGGCAGCGTGCGCAGCGGCGGAAAAGAGCGACCCGGAGCATACCTACAGGTTTTTCCCAGATGAGCACCCGTGGACATGGGAACAGCAAAGAGAGGTGGAAGAGGCGGTCGATGCAGGGGAGATACTGAAGAGAGTCAACGCCCAAGAAGATAGAAGGGCAAGAGTGGCAGAGGAAGAGGCGAACAGGGGGAGACAGATGAGCGACGTAAACGAAAACAGGCGGCAAAGAGAACAAGAAAGCTCGCGATACAGAACCAGGATGGAGAGCACAGGGAGCACCAGAGGGGAAGGGTGAAGGGTGAACCCAAGAGTCGGACACAGGGACCAAGGGTGGCACGAACGCCAGCCGGGAGAGAGCAGGCAGAGCTGACTAGATGACTACGGGATAGGGAGAGCCATGAACGGCCCCAGACAGGACAGCAAGCCGTCGGTGACAACAGTGCACTCCAAGGATGAACACCACAAACCAACAGTTAAAAAACTTGAGAATCAGACAGCAGAACGTGAACAAATCACTAACGGCAACGGCGGAAATGCTAGCGAAGTGCTCACCTGACCGCTATGACATCCTTGCAGTTCAAGAACCATACATTGACTTTTTGGGAAACTCTAGAGCCACACCAAACTGGTACTCGGTATACCCGAAAACGCACTTCCAGGACAAGGGAAAGAGGACGAGATTGATGCCCCTAGTGAACAAGAGAATAGCCATGAGTGCGTGAAAGGCTAGCATGCAGAGCCAGAGACCCAACTACAGGCAGGTCGATTGGAAACAGTACAACGAGAAGCTCAGCGCAAGACTGTGGAGCGAAATAGGAATGCCGACACTACTCACCGAGCAACAGTTTCATCACCACCTACACGCACTGACGACAGCCATAACAGCCATGACAGACGAAATGGTGCTGAAGAGCAAGCAGTCACCGTACATGAAGCGGTGGTGGTCCCTGCATCTGACTCAAATCAGTGCGGAAACAAGACGGCTGGGCAGGAGGTCCTATGCGAAGAGGGACAACCCAGAAGATGCAATACATGGTGAGTACAAGAGCGCCAGGAACCGATATGCAGGGGCCATAGAGAAGTCGAAGAAGCAACACTGGAGGGACTTCCTAGACAAATTAGACCAGAAGACGATCCAGACAGCACGCAAGTACGCGTCGCAAGATGCGAACGATGGGGGATGAGCGCGAGTACCGACGCTATCGGAAGTAAGGGCGAATGGCACAAGGGCGACGGCGGAGACGAACGAGCAGAAAGCAGACATGCTCTTCAGCACATTCTTCCCAGACCCCAGCACCGACGTAGAACCCATACCGCCAGACTACAAGTACCCCCCACCAGCGTTAGAGTACCAACCGATATCCAATGAGCAAATACATAGAGTGGTAAACAACCTCAACCCGTTCAAAGCCCCTGGAGAGAACGGTATACCAAATGAACTCATCAGACAGTGCATTGACGTTCTACTACCCTACATAGCACCCTTATTCCACACTACCTTCGAGCTTCAGATGTTCCCGGCAGAATGGAGGGACTCCATCACAAAGGTCCTCCGCAAACCAGGAAAGGCCGACTACACTCTTCCCGGGGCATACAGGTCCATCGCCTTGCTAGACACAATAGGAAAGGTATTGTCAGCATGTGTGGCAGAGGATTTAGTTAAAATGACCAAGAAGCATCACCTACTACCTGATAACCATTTTGGATGCAGACCCAGACGAGCGACGACCGACGCCATCCACTACGTAGTGGGAGAAACGAAGGATGCGTGGAGAAAGGGAAAGGTGCTAAGGGTGCTATACCTTGATACAAGGGGGCCTTCCCAAGCATCATTCTGAATAGACTGACTCACAATATGCGCAGAATGGGGGTGCCAAAGGAATACACAGAATGGATATCCAGAAAGGTCCGAGGCAGACTCACCATGGTGTCAAGATTGGTTTTTAGGTGTTAATATCATGTATTAGTGAACACAGAGAATGCCCGAATAACTTGTGCAAATAAGTATACCGTTCGGCGAATAGGTGAACCAACAAATGTTCACAAGATAAGAGGGCTGCCCAAACGGAGCTCGCCCTATCTACAGTCATAGCGAAATAGCCCGTGGCACTTGATGATGTAACGTGCAAGGTGTCACGGAAGGGTTGTCTAAGTAGCGACAATCCCTTCGCCAGCGAAGGCACTCCTTCAGAGCCCTTCACCAACAGCACAGAAAATAGTTCGAAGGCTAAGGTAACAAAGATGAAGTATGAGAACTCACCAGTGATGCCTAAGTCTTCTTCTGGTTGAAGATAGAAATCTACAGGAGAAGGCTCAAGATGATAGTCACAGCGAGGTCAAGTTTGCACAAGATGGATGTATGATAATTGAACTGGAGAATATACATGCGAATGTAAACTACTTATATCGAATGCTCATGTGGTAACAGCGAATAGGAAAGAGGCCGTCATGAGTCAGGGTTGGATAGGGGTGCACAGTCATGATACAGATAGATGGAATAAACATACAATAGAACGAAAGAAGGGTGCGAACATGAAACAACGGAGAGGAAAGAGGGCGAAGGCACCTATGTATGGAAATATGCCTTGGGACCTGCATATACACCACCCTGCACGGACTCTTCGTCTGCCAGGTTGATCCCACACGACCTACGGGTAGGACATCCCGCGAATGCATCACGGCCATATGAATCACCTAAAGGGGTTGGATCGAGAAGGTGATGGGGTTAGTGATGAACCATCATGCCGGGTAAATGGTATCGATCGTATTTGATGGCATGCCTGGCGAAATATGCGAGCAGCAAATAGTTGTTCGGAGAATGTGGCGAACAGCGAATGGAGCGAACATAGAGGAAGGGTGGTCGAAGGGTGGGGCGAACTCAGGCGAAGATGCAGGGGGAGTGACGAGGGGGAACATAGAGACAGCGGGGTAAGGGAAATAGACAGGTCATGACACACGGTATGCTTCAACGACTACGCCTCGGCGACCAGGCCGATAGAAAGGGGCATGGATCAAGGATGCCCCCTGTCTGTGATCGCATATCAATTTTACAATGGGGACCTGATAGACATCATGCAAAGGAATAAAGGGGAGGGCAGTGTAGGTTTTGTAGATGACACAACCATCATAGGAGGTTGTTCGGAAACTATAAGAAGTATCAAACTCTAATATCTCCTTAAGACCATTTAAATACTTGGAGTCTATTCTAAACATAATTTGGATTTTAAAACTTTAGGAATTTTTAAAACTTATTTGTACACCATGAAACACAAGCATCTTTTAAGAGCTGAATAGATTATAAAACACTGTGGTGAGTTAGAACTTTAAGAATTTTAAAAGGTAGACTCCCTTAGATAGTACATTTCATACACGTGTATGCCATTGACACCTTTAAATACATACGTGTTACCTCAGAATGGGTGAGTTAACTAGAATGTATTTCTATTTGATTCAACATACTAAGAATACCTGGGTGGGTTTGCTTAATTAGGAAGGTTGTAGCATGAAAAATCTCCAATAATATCTTACATATTTTACATGGAAAGAACTGCAGTTTAGTTTTTAAAAAATGGAGTACCAACAAAAGTATTAACAGATATCTATAAACAGAAGGAAATCATATACAATGGATTCTATTAAATGACCTTTAATTGTTTAGCATGTAACATGGAGAACTATTTCCCAGAATTGCTTTTTAATGATGGAATAGTTTCAGAAAAGATATCACTATTTAAAGATAGAGTTTTATGGGAACATCACTTTTATTAGTAAACATCTGATATTATAGTAACTCCAAACACCCTCCATAGCAGAAGGATCAGACCTGAAGGACACCTTCGCAAAGCTGTCAGACATAATGGTCAGAACGGATGGGGCGTACAGCTGGGCCGAAAGGCACCATTGCCAGTTCGTGATAGAGAAGTTTGGGTTAATGGGACTCACCAGACGCAGAGAAAGAGACCCACTAAAACTGATCAAGATGAGACCAGTAGAGAGGTCGTCAATAACAATAGGTGGGCACATGGTAAAACCGACGGCAACGCACAAGTTCCTAGGGGTAATAGTGGATCAAGAGCTTAGGTTCAAGGATCACACGAACTATGCACTAAAAAAGGGAGAGCCCTACATAAGCCAATACAGGAGACTCGCAAAGCCAACGGGGGGCGCTGCAGCTAAGCACATGAGAGCATATTACTTAGCGGTCGCAGTGCCGAGAATGTTATATGCAGCTGGCGTGTTTCTCATTCCAGCGATGAGGAGAAACAAAGGGACCAAAGGTGACATCAACAAACTGGCGCGAATACAGCGCCAAGCGGGGTTGGATATAACAGGAGCCCTCAAATCCACAGCTACCTACACGCTAGACGCACATGCAAACTTACTCGCATTCCTGTTGTTAGTAGCCAAGCAAGTACACAGAGCTGTGGTGAGACTAGCATGCCTACCTCTGGACCATCCACTCACAAAGAAAGTCAGCAGGGCAGTGAAGAGATATGTGAAACGTCACCGGTTGCCGCTACATGAGATTATGCACGCCTTCAACATCGTCCCAGACAGAATGGAGAAAATCCAAACCGTCGTACACGGGCCCAAGCGGGCCCCAGAATTCAGCGTAAGGATACCACAGACAAAGGAGAGCACGATCGCAGAGCATGACACAGAAAGAGCGGAAGTGAAGGTGTACTCCAATGGATTGAGTATAGAGGGCAGCGTAGGGGCAGCGGTGGTCCTATACAAGAACGGGGTAGAGATGAGAGCCACAAGGCTATACATGGGGCCAGACACCAAGCACACGGTCTTTGAGGCGGAGCTGGCCGGGGCGGCCATGGGAGAAATGATGATGATCCGGGAAAGGAGCGAGAGGTACGCGATTGTTATAGACAATCAAGCTGCGATCCAGACGACCAGGAGGGAGAGAGCGATCCCCGGGCAGTACTTAGTCAATGCGTTACACAAGCAGGTCCAAAGGGTCATCCAACAGCAGACAGGAGCGGAGGTGGTCATGAGGTGGGTACTGGGACACCAGGGGGTGGATGGGAACAAGAGGGCGGACGAGGAAGCGAAGAAAGCGGCGAAGGGAGCAAACAGCAGGGTGCGAGACATACCGATCGAGTGCCGGGGAATGCTCCCGATAAGCAGAACAGCCGAGACCCAAAGACACAATGCCGAGCTGAAGCTAGAAGCATGAAGGATGTTTGCTAAGTCACCCAGAGCTCGTTTCACGCATGAGATTGACCCTACAATGCTGTCCACAGTGTTCACAAAGATCACTAACAACATGCCACGCAAACATGCGAGTCTACTCATACAACTCAGAACAGGAGACGTCGCACTGAACGGACACCTTTACAAAATAGGCAAGAAGGACTCGCCCATCTGCCCAGCGTGCAGGAATGCGAACGAGACTGTCCATCACTATTTGTTTTGATCCCCAGCATACTACGAACAGAGGAAAGCACTGAAGAAAAAGCTCGGAAGAGGGGCGGACTCTGTCAGGACACTGCTGGGAGGGCACAAAACCATGGGGCATCTATTCAGATATATACATGATACTGGTTGGTTCAAGGAACAGTACGGGGACACACTGCTCCCAGCGGATGAGAAGAGCGGTCGAAGGGAATGAGCAGGGGATAGGAAGGGACACGAAGAGCGCAAGAAAACACACACCTCGCCGGCACAGGCACGGACACGCTCAGGGCCCTGCCCAATGAGCACAAGCAGAGATAGAGGTCTAAAGGTGAGAAGGGGCATGTGCGAAGGAATTTGTATAAATTGTCTTACATAGGGTGATGCCCCAAAAGACGTTATATTGGATAATAATAATAATAAAAATAAAAATAAAAACAAACACAATGAGGAGATTGGAGACTTGCCTTAGATATGGCACCCAATTGAGGTGCTGCACGAGGTGGGGGAAAAGACGGCTGCGAGTTGCGGCATTATTCAGAACCTGCTCCCAGATGTTTTCATCAGAGGGATCCAGAAACATGAGTAGAGAAAGGAGCAGAACGCAGTGAAGCAAGATGATGAAAAGGATGAGCTAGGAAAAAAAAGTCCCTACATATAGTTGCTCCAAAAGGGAAACGACGGTAAGCGAGGTTTGGTATTTGGACCAAACTGCCAGGCATTCTGATAGTCTGGATTGATCAGCTGCTGACCAAGCTGGTTGTTCACGCCTCAGCTCCCCCGGTTGTACAGTTGCGGACAATCAAACTCAGCTAATTTGGAGACCCCATTTATGCACACTGCCACAAATTTCCAGAATAGTCAAAAACTGCTAGAACATGTACATTACACCTTGATGAACATAATTCTATGAGCCAATTTCCTTATTTCAAAAATTTTTGGGCTGACAACACTGAAAGTTTGGTCACCCTTCAAAAAATTCAGGAAAAATATGAAAAAATGCGCAATCGACAGCTCTGAATGAGCTGAACATGATTATGTTTGCCAAATTAAGTTCAGGCTAACGGTTGTGGCGGAAAAACAAGTGGAAGTTGTAGTCATCCAGAGGGTGACTCAGCCACGGAACCGGCACACATGTAACCGGTGGTGAGACTGGGTGCCCGTGCGCCGGCACGACATCGACACAGCAGCTTAGAGTAATACACTGACATTTTATTTAGTATATAAAAGACTGTGAAATCTAGAGTAATAAAGAATAACATATTATATTTTTATGTAACTCCTTTGTTCTACAGGTCTCCCACCTCACAGCTGTATCCTCTTCAACGGCCCGCCGACATTGGTTACTCCACACTGCCCCAAAAGCGAAAGCTTAGGAGCTCTAAGATCTAACTACTCGACGTCATTTTCTAATCGACCCAAGTCAACTGATCAATGCCGGACTCACGAGCTTAGTCAGCCCATGCAAATATTGTGCACCAGGTGCATAACGATATACTCAACGACCAAGTGTACCAAAATATATTGTGGAAGAAAAAACAACCATGGCAGGGTGAAAACAGAGCTATTACATCACTACATGCTGTTCTGAACCCAACTTAGCATACATATTTTTCAAATTTTTGGTCCAAAAAATTTGGCCACCTGCAAAAGTTATAGGAAAAATATAAAAGATGTGTTTTTTGACCTATTTCGACCCACTGAATCCGATTCTGAACTCAGTTTTAAAAAAATTCCAATCATGAGATATCAAATTGGTGGACTTTGATTGTCCGCAACTGTAGCGCTTGTCATCGCTTCAACTTTCAACTTTCCATCAATCCTCAAGACAGGTTCCAGGACCATATGTAAGGAGGCGCCCCTCAGTGGTACACCTCCGTTCCTGCATCATAGGGCCCTCCATGGAGAGAGGGGAAGCCTAACTCTTTGATATGCTTCTCCTGGAATGTCCACACGAGTTATACGGAGGTATGTTTTTTTTTTTTTTTTTGTTTTTTTTCATCATTTTATTCAACCTCAGGCCAGGCCTATGGTGGTCGCTACACGCATTGTACCTACAATAGGTGGGCCTTTCCCCTCGCTCCCTGGGACTCCCAACCTCCTGCGTCCTTGAGTGGGCGGATGCACTACCGACGAGCTCCATGCCCCCCGGCAGCCGGGATCCTCAAACTGTTTTCCGTCCCCCTCTCTTGTGAGGCAAGGTAATCTCTCTCCCTGGTGGATGTTCGCATTCGTGGGGGTCTGAATTCGTAAGTGCTCGGCCGCCGAGGCAGTCCAGCACGATGAGAGTGAGCGCCGCAGTCAAAGAAAAGAAAGGTCCAGAGGGGTCTTCATTGTCTTGCCAAGTCAGTTCTCACCGTTGCCCAAGCTGGTGGGATGATGGCATAAGGTTGTGGCTGTAGGCCTGGCATGTGTTTAGAGTGCATGGAATAGATCCGTTGTCGTTATCTCTTGTGTACATTCCTCATGCGCATCGCGTGTGCATCCCTGTCTGAGAGCATGAACCGTCTTTTTTGCTAAACAGGCGGGGGGGACACATCACCGAATGTTCCTTTCAAACGTCCTGTAGCAGCCACATAGTTCAGCAATGCCAGCATTGGCTCCGGCTTCCCTAACAGCTCTCTGATGGATGTGGCCTTCCTGCCCAGCTTCCTCCTCAGCCCATGTTGAGCATGCTCTGAGGAGGAAGCTGAGCATGCTCGTGCCCCCTGCATTCGAACAGGTAGTGGTGGGTGGTCTCATCGGCTCTGGCGCAGGCAGGGCAGAGCGGCGAGGGTGCCCGTTTGATCCTATGAAGGTGCCTGTTGAGTGGGGCGTGACCCATCCTCAGCTGTGTGATCAGGCTGCACTGGGCCCTAGTCAGCTTGGCCATGTCGCTGAGGTAGCTGCTGGAAGGCAGCTTGTTATCGATCTTTGAGAGCTGCACATAGCGAGGGGACTCCTGCCACAATATTCTCCATCTCCGCCTTGTTCCCACTCTGAACGCCTGTCGCGCAGCCGCCAGGCTGTGTGGGAGGGGCTTAGTTTCCAGAAGGGGCGGGAGAGGACTCATCTGGCTGGTGCTATCCGCTGCCGCCTTCTTGGCCTCAGTGTCGGCCTCCTCATTGCCCTTAACCCCGTCATGCCCTGAGACCCAGGTTATAGCCAGGTCTGTCTTGCGTCTCTGCGCCGGTGTTGCTAGCCTGTTAGCCGCGATGTGTATCTGACTCAGGATGTGCTGACCCGGTTTCGAGCGGATGTTCCTGACCGCTTGTATCACCCCTTGGTTGTCGAGGAGGATCGCGGCCGTCCCAGCACCTCTCTCACGTCTCAGCAGCTCCAGTCCAAGGAGCACCCCCACTGCCTCTGCCTCGAAGGAGGTGTGCTCATCCAGAGGGCCCAGGTGGTATCTCAGGATCTCCTTTCTCCTCCCCCTCCTGTACAATACCGCCGCTGCGCCCGCACAGCCCTCTGTACCCGAGCCATCCGTGTATATCTTGACCTCTGCCTCATTGGTTGCCTCATCTTCCCTGGACTCGTCCCTTGAGGCCGCTATCCTGGTCAGATATATCTGTGGCGCATCTGGCACCTGCGCGAAGGGCCAGATTTCCTCGTACACTCCAGGGGTGATGTCGAAGATGTGAGTCAGCACATGAAGCGGGGATGGGTGCTTCTTCACCAGTCGACGGGCACAGGTGCGGAGAGGCTGGTGTAGGGGGTGAGTCCTCAGGAGGGTCGCCATGCGACTGATCACCCTATAGCACACGCTGAGGAGGAGCAGCTCTATCGGGAGCACGTTGGCATGTGCTTCAAGGATGTCACTGGCAGTCGTGCTCATCGCTCCGGTGATGGCAAGGCGCTGCACCGACGTCAGTTTGCGCACCACCCTTACCGACCACGATGCTCTCTTTCGTCCTTCCGCCCTTTGTATCGGCGTGAACCACACATCCATGGCATAGGTAAATTTCGGGATGGCTACCGGGCAGTAAAGCTGTCTCATGTACATTGCTCAGACCCCTGTAGAAGGCTTAGTTAGTCTGCGTGCCAAGAGTGTCCATGTAAAGGATGTCGATCTTAGGACATTGTATCACAAGGGCACTGCAGAACTTGACCAATGAGTGGTATTCTGAATGCTACGTAGTGACAGGTAAGAGTAAGATGCGATGGGAACCGCTGGCCGGTTCCCACGCATAAACTATACAGTGGGTCTCTAAGGGGCCCACTGGGATTATGTAATAACTATTGTACATGTAGATACACAGGTTATTTACACCCTCCCCCTTTATAGACAACTATAGGAGTCAACTACGACTCATAGAGGTCATCCATAAGGGAGTCCTCTAGAGTGGCCAATACGATGACGTCGTCGTCGTACGGGGCTGGTGGAGCGCGTGACTCCTCTGGGGGCACCTCCGCGTCATCGGTGGTGATTGAGTGAGGCTGGTCGGCCTCACCACTAGCAGCGGTATCCGCTTGGGTGATGAGGCCAGCGTCCTCGCGGAGCATGGCCTCAACGGCTGGGTCCTCAGTCTGAGGAGGGGGCCGGAAGCGCGCCAGCTCTTGGTCGAGCTGAGTGTGAGTGAGGGGTCACGGCACCGCGGCCCTCACATGGCTGGTCTCGAGGACCTTTTGTTGGCCCTCGCGGGCAGCAGCACTGAATGCCGTGCCGGTGATGCTGCGTTGAATGTAGTGTTCAATGCGTGCCACTCACTCGCGAGTGACCCCCGCGTAGCAGGCCAACCATCTCGCGATCTCGGCGAGGGGGATGTCGGGGCCGGCTCGGCCCCCCATGGGGAATGGGCCTGTGATGGAGAGCCACAGGGTGGTGCTCTGAGGCGTCAGCACTTCCCTGGCGTCGACGAGGCTCGACCATTGGTCTGTCGAGCTGAATAGGTCGAGTAGCCTCGCCTTGAGAGGTGATGCAACCTCTTTGACCCGGGGTGCAAGGGCCTTCAACCACATCCAGACGTCCATGTCATCTAGGTTGAAGGTGCCATCTGCGTTGTCACGGATGGCTGATGGGATTCCTTCAGGGTTGTGTATCCAACCCTTTAGGATGGCCGCAATATCGTGTGGGGTACTGCCCGCTATCACGAGACAATCCCTTTTGGGATTGCGAGCGCGTTGTTCGCGCTCGATGTGTTTAAATATGCCGATCATCTCGCACGTACGTGCGAGCTGTGGCGTTTCTTTTGCCCGCGCTAGGAGTTTGACAAAGCGTGGGTCATCGAGCGGGCAGACGTTGTACCATTGAGTACGATGCTGTTGGGCCTTCCCTACCGGGCATGGTAGGAGGCCCGTCTCAGAGATCGGTGGATCTCTGAGTGGGATGAGCGTCCCCTCCCCCGGGTAGGGAGGGTGAACTGTCCCCGCCGGTGGAGGCAGGGCCACACCAGGCCCAATGTACTGGGCCTCAACCTGTGCTATCCACCATTGAAGGGGGGTCGTTGACAGTGTGCAACGATGACGCCGCTAGGTAAGCGCTAATCGCGCTTTCCCTCGCAATGGCTAGCCCATTGACGGTGTTGGGGGTGCCGCGCTTTTTCTTGCGCTTTTTCTTTGGCTGCTCTGCCAGCCGCTGTGCCCTTTCTGGGTCGTATGTCTTCCAGACGGACGAGTCTGACTCCCATCCTTCTGGGACACCATACGCAGAGTTAGAAGGCGCGCTATGCCCTTCCGTCGTTGTCGTCGTCGGGGTCGGCACTGACAATCGGGACGCTAGCCCCGATGTTGCGTGCGCCAGCAAAGGTGCCGTCACGCGAGGTGATGATGGCCCGGCCACTGGGTCTGTGGCCGGGTCATGTCGCGGCCTTTTTGAGGCAGCGTGGACCAGGGTAACCTGGAGCTGGGCTGCGCTCAGCTGCTGCTCCAGTTCCTTGATCTTGGCACGCTCGGTTTCGAGTGCGTCCTCGCGGTCTTCGACCATGCGTTCCAACTACTTGACCTCTTTTTTGAGGTCGTGGATGTCCCGGAGGAGCTCTTCTCGCGTGTCACGTGCGATGCCCCTTGGGAGCCATCCCCAGGCTGCATCAACGGCGTCGCCGATGTCTTCGTCCCGCAATTTGACCTTGCGGGTGCCTGTCGCGGCCCTTAAGTGCGCAGCGTAGTCCACGCACGTTGCACAATCGTCCGGGTGGATGATGGCGAGGGTGTCCTCCCATCCCACGATCATCCAGTGCTCCTGGTCTACTGGAGCACAGAGAATGTCTGCGGCCCCCTGTCTCGGGGCCATTGCTCGTGTTGTGGACATTGACGGATCAATGTCTATCCCATCTTTGGGGGGCATCATCTTTGTGGGGATGATGGTGGTAGGCTTCCAAGAAGCGATGCGCCCTCGGAAAGATCCGAGGTGAAAATTTAACCGTGCCGTGGCCGGCGCGTCACGTGGTCTGCACATGACAGACGCGTCTAGCGGTGTCTGGGGAGGTCGCGTGGCTTGCCCACCCCCGAAGCTCTAGATAGCTATCTAGGGCTTCAAGGTCCTTGCAGGACAACATGGGTTCCCATGTCACATCGCTGTCAAGATTGGTTTTAGGCGTTAATATTGTGTATTAGTGAACACAGCGAATGCCCAAATAACTTGTGCGAATAGGTATGCCGTTCGGCGAATAGATGAACCAATGAATGTTCACAAGGTAAGAGGGTTGGCCGAACGGGGCTTGCTCTATCTACAGTCGTAGCGAAATAGCCTGTGGCACTTGACGATGTAACGTGCAAGGTCTCACGAAAGGTCTGTCTAAGTTTCGACAATCCCTTCGCCAACAGCACAGAAAATGGTTCAAAGGCTAAGGTAACAAAGATGAAGTATGAGAACTCACCAGTGATGCCTAAGTCCTCTGCTGGTCGAAGATAGGAATCTCCAAGAGAAGGCTGAAGACGATGATCACAGCGAGGTCAAATTTGCATCAGATGAACAACATATGATAATTGAACTGGGGAATATACATGCGAATGTAAACTACTTATATCGAATGCTCGTAAGGTATCAGCAAATAGGAAAGAGGCCGTCACAAGTCAGGGTTGGATAGGGGTGCGCAGTCATGATACTAGGTAGATGGAATAAACATACAATAGAGTGAGGGGAGAATGCGAACATGAAACGACGGAGAATAAAGGGAGCGAAGGCACTTATGGACAAAACCATGTCTTGGGACCCGCATACATGCTACCCTGCACGGGCTCTTCATTTACTGGGTTGATCCCGCACAGCCTATGGGAGAGACGTCCTGCAATCACACTTTGGCCATACGAACACCCAATGGGGTTGGATTAAGAAGATGATGGGTTAATGATGAACCATCATGCCGGGTGAATGGTATCGATCATATTCGATGGCATGCCTGCTGATGAAATGCGTGAGCAGCGAATGGCGATCCGGAGAATGGGGCGAACAGTGGGTAGGGTGGACGTAGAGGGGAAGTGGTCGGTAGGTGCGGCGAACTCTGGCGAAGATGCTAGGGAATGATGAGGGGGAACATAGAGGTAGCGCGGTAGGAGAAATAAACCGGTCGTGACAATCGCCTAGGGTCCAACGGACATGGAACTCCAGGTCCATCGAGTTTATCCATCGATGTGTGATAATCTCGTCGACGAGCCACTCCTCATCATCATTCGCTCCGAAGTCATAAAATGACTTGGCCTCACAACAAGGGAACAATTCATTGTTGTTAGCCTCATACCGCCATACGAGGCTTGAATGGAAGACCGGCGAAATGCGACGGCTTTTCAGCTCGTCGGGAAGATCAAGGGTCACTGTCAATGCATCGTTGTGAGCCTCGATGACGTGGTATGGTCCGATGTACCGCGGGACTAGTTTTCTGGATCTTCCTTTTGGGAGAGTTAGGTTTTGTGTCGAAAGGTAGACGCGGTCGTTGGCCGCGTACCTGTCGCTTGCCATACGTTTCTTGTTTTCATGAAACGTTTGCGTCACTCGATGCTCTATGATTGCATCATGTGCCGCCATCAGGTTCCATTTTGCCTGATGTGCGAACCAGGCTACCCCCTTGAACGGGGTGTCCACGGCTATGGGGAGCCAGGGGAGGTCTATCCACGGCATATAGCTGTGGTTCAGCTCAAAAGGTGCGAACCCTGTGGTCGCGCTGACGTTGCTGTTGAGGGCAACCTCAACCATTGGGCATTTCAATGCCCAATCCTTCTGATCGTCTCTGACGACCGCACGCAATATCTGGCCGATCGAGCGGTTTGCCCGCTCGGTGGCTCCATCTGTCTGGGGATGGAAGGCAGTTGACATGAGAAGCTTAGTCCCCATGAGTCGCTGTAGTTCACACCAGAAGCTCAACGTGAACTTCGAGTCTCTGTCCGAGATGATGGAGTCGGGAACTCCGTGGAGTTGAACGACCTCCTTCAGAAACAGCCAGGCTACTCCCTTGGCTGACACGCTCGTCGTGGTTGGTACGAGGTGTACGAGCGACGTTAGTTGGTCGATGACTACCATCAGGTAGTCACAGTCATTGGATTTGGGCAGGGGCCCCATGAAGTCGATGCCAATCGACTGCCACGGCCTATCCGGAATGGGTAGGCTGTGTAGTAGGCTTTTGGGCCGTTGTGGTCCAGTTTTCGTCATCTGACACCTCACGCACGATATGCAGAACACTTCTATGTCTGGGCTCATGCCTGGCCACCAATACGCTCTTCAAACGTAGTTCGAAGTCTTCAGCTGGCCGTAGTGGCCAACTATCTGATGTGCCCGATGGATGATGATTTCGATCAGCTTCCTTCCCCCTTGAAGAACAGAGCGGGGCACAGCAATGACGTCTCTTTTGAGCCAGTTCTTAGTCCAGATCAGCCCGTCCTGGATCCCAAATCTTGGGTGCGCGTCCGGGTGCGCCATGATCTTTGTGAACATAGCGTCCCTGTGGTATGCATCTCGTAGGACCTTAGACAGGTCTATGCCTTGCTCGATGACCCGGCGCAGGGGCACACTGTCATTTCCTGCGGCGATGACTCTGACATCATCGTCATCATCACATGACGTGGCGACGTTCGCGGGCTCTGGTGAGCCCTCGTTTAATGCAGCGGATTCCGTTACTCTCGCCTCTGTCTTCTCAGTGAGGCGTTTAGAGTGCCTTGTCGCCACTGTTCGCAGCTCGATATACCGGTCGGTGGGCAATAACTCACCGTCCGGGTCTAAACACGCATCTGCGTTAAGGAAGACATGGTCTGGGTGATTGTCATCACTCGTGTTGTTCTCATAGTAGCGCGACAGGCAGTCCGCTACCTTGTTCTCTACACTGTCAACATGAACGGTGTTGAAATTGAACTGGGAGAGAAACTCCCACCATCTGACCTGGCGGTCAGATAGGCTCTTCTGGGTCTCGAAGTACTTGAGCCCTTTGTGGTCTGTGACGAGGGTGAACCTTCGCCCCAGCAGTTTGTCCTCCCATTTCATGAGAGCCTCAAGCACCGCGATCGTCTCGTGCTCTCATCAGATAGTCGGTACTGCATGTGCTTGTTGGGATCAATGAGGTTGATCTCATGGTTGATCTCCCGTAGTGGCGGGAGTTCTAATGGAATTCCACTGACTAAGTCAGTGATTCATTCCATCCATTCCTCGCGGAGGCGAGGAAGGTCATCATCCGTGAGGATGATGGTGGTGGTTGGCTTAGAAGCCATTAGGCGCTGTGGGCGTCTATTAGGTCCCGCGGCACGCGGAACCACTTTCCTCTTCCCCATTGCTTTCACCGTTAGGTGAGAGCGTCTCTCCCTATGGTTGTAGGGTGAGTTCGAGGATGAGCCATCCCACGACTCGTCCTCCTGGCTTCAATGAGCCAGGTTAGGCTTCGGTGCCCGGGTGATCCTGCTCACCCATGGCCCCTTGTCCTCATTCATCGATCCATCATCGTCAAACAAGACCTTGCCTGTGGGGATCACTTCGTTCCCCTTGCAGATCGTCCCTGGGCTCGAGAAGTCCAGGGTTATGCCGAATCTCCTTAGGAATGGTGTCCCTAAGATAGCGTCATAATATTCGATGTTCGCTACGTCGAAATATTCGTCGTATGTCTCACGACCAAATTTGATTGTCGTGTTCATTCCATAGTTGATTGTGGAACGGCTGCCTATGCAGGCTAGCTGCAGCGCTATTGGCTGCTCCAGGGAGAATGTCTTCATCCCTGTAGCTCGCGTGAATTCAGGGGATAGCAGTACCCCTTCACTGCCACTATCTAGCAGGCAGTGGGATTTTACGCCGTTTATTTCCCAGTACCCCGATAGGGTACGGTTCTCACTGCGCGGGCACGTTGGCCACGTCCTGTGTTTGCTTCGGTGGTGATACACCAGCTCGGCCGCCTTGTCTGGCATGACCGACGTGTGTGCCGCCATGACTTTCATGGCGGTTTCGTCCTCCAGCGCGAATCTGATCGCGCTGGACCTGTAGGTGGTGTCTTCCACCTCCTCGTCCCATTCATAGTATTGGGACGGCTCGGGGTCCCACTCTTCAGCAGGCGCGGCTCCGTTATCCAGAGTGTCATTGGGTTGGGGATCACCCTCCCCCTCTTCATCAATTTGATGGAGAGAATTTTGACCGAGATCCGTCTCCATATCTTCGGTCTCCTCTTCGTGCCTCACGGCCGCTGTCCTGATACTGGACTTAAGCCAGGGGCATTCCGCCCTCTTGTGGCCAGGTTGGCCGCATTCGAAGCACGTGGTGCTGCTTTGGCCGCTGGGCCAATCATTAGGTCGGCCTGACGCCTTCACCGGTGGGGCAGGTCACGGGGACGACCCTGATGCTTGAGGCTGTTTAGCTTCAGGCGGGTGTCCAGCTTGTGCTGGGCGTGGGGGCGGCAGCCATTGTCCTGTTCCGCTTCTTGAGAACAGGCTGGGCCTTGTCAGGCCAATTTGTGTCAACGGCTTGCTCCCTGTGAGCCAGGCAGTGCTTGCCATTGCTGCTGCGCTTTCTGCACGGCGCATCCCCATGTTGTATCGGGATGCCTCCTCGATCATCCGGGCCATCTCGAAGAGTTGCTCTATTGAGCTGCTCTCAGCATTATAGCCCTTTTTGAGGACTTCGCTGCGCAGCGTTTCACGCAGCGCCAACACGAACCGTCTCCGGAACGTGTAATCGTCTGGCGGCTGTATCATACGTGCCGTGTATTTCGTGAGCTCGTTCAGCATTTCCTGAACGGTTTTCATGCCCTGCATGACCGCGTCAAATTTATTCAATGCGTGATGGTACGTCAGTGTGTGCAGGAACCTTTTTTGAAGGCCTTGCATCATAGTTTCCAGCGTCCAGCTGCAGACCTGGCGATCGAAGCGTTCTACGTTTCGAAGGAACCACTCCTGGGCTTCGCCGGTGAGGCGAGTGCCCACATAGCCGACCTGCATGTCTATGCTGGTTGGCCCTAGGAGGCAATTCATTTTCAGCCATCGTAGGATGGCTGCCATGAAGATTTCAAACTCTTCGAGGTCAGATCCCCCGGCATATGGCTTGGGGTGAGCCAATTTCACGCCGGCTTTTGCTAGCACAGACTTCTCCAGGTCTGTGTCCACGGCATCTGTTAACGCCACGCGGATCATCCATGTGATCCCGTCGTACGGCTCCATTGGTACGACGTCAGCCTGGTCAGGGATTCCCTGACCTTCCGTTGGGGCCATGGATCGCTCGCGCGGCTGTGACGCCACGCGGGGCAGGCTGTTGTATGCCCTGACGGGCCCCGGGCCCGGATCAGGCTCGGGATCGGGAGCATTTTGTGCTCTCGGTTCCGGGGGCGTTTTGTGCCTGGTGTCCCCGGTCAGTCCCACGTTGCGGGTCTGCAGCCTGCTGTTGTAGGCTGTGCGTGCCTGCCGTGCATCCTGTACGGCTTGGGTGAGCTGCTCGTCGGGCAGCTGAGCGGTATGGCTGTGGGCCACTGTTTCTTCAGTGTTCTTCGCTAGTAGCTCGAGTGCCCGCGTGTGGCGGCGCACGGCTGCGGCTTCTTTACACTGCCAGTGTGCGACTTCGAGCTCTAAGCTCTCAGTCGTCATTTCAGAGTCAGGCTCTGAGGCGACCTGATCCCTAACGATCTGTTGGATCGTCTTACAGCTGTCCGTTGGGGCAGCCGGTTGCTCTTGAGGTTCATTCCCGAACCTTACGTCCTGTTCAACTGGGACGGCTGGCGGCGGCATTCGCTGCTTGTCCCACTCCTTTCGGCGCGGGTCTTCCGCGTCGTGACTGCGTTCGTTGGCTGCGGACTGTCGCAAGCTCGGACGAGTTGTGTCGCGTTCCCTGCGTGGGCGGAGGGCTTTCTGGACGTCCTCCAGCATGGCTGCATCTTGCAGCCTGATATCCTCCACCTGGTGGAGTTCCTTGCTGATTGCTATTAGGGCGGCGGTGGCGTTGTCAAGCTGAGATGCCAGCTGATCGTGCTTGTGGCGCGTCAGCGTGCTTCGGTGCAGCGCAGCCTGCACCTGTTTGTTCAGGGCCTCTGCCATCTGTGGTCGATGGCATGAGCCCTCGAGCTCTTGCAACTGGAGCTCGAGTATTCCGAGCCCTGACCATCGTCTGGGGCTCGTCCTTTTTGCCGTCGTCCCCTTTCAGGGACGATCGTCGTCGCTCTACTTCGTGAGCGTCGGTTTGAGTCGTGGCTTTGTGCCCACCTTGACGTTGTTGCTTTACCATCTGACGACGGCGAGACTTCTCTGCCCTTTCCTTTGTCTCTGGGCAGAGAGGAATGGGGGGTGGCGCCGGCTCATTGCCCAGCGTCGTCTCTTCCTCGGCCACGCTCGACGAGACGTGGTCGGGGTTTTCCTCGTCCTCTACTGGGGGGACGAGGGCGGTGAGATCTACGATCTCTCCGTCTTCTATCATCCTGGACTCTTGGTCCAGGGTAGCGTCAGCCATCATGTCGCTGGGCTGCGCCTGGGGCGTGGACCTCAGCTCGTCGCTCGTGTCCATCTTCGACTGCATGGAATCATCATGCTCGCAGCCGATAGTAGAGGGTCTACTGGAGGGTCTCAACGATGTTTAGTCTCGACACAGCGATCTTTTTCAAGATTGCTTGAATCCACTATCGGTTGGTCACGTGGCGATCAACCGCAGGATAGTTCAAAAAGGTGTAAAGGATGTCGATCTTAGGACCTTGTATCACAAGGGCACTGCAGAACTTGACCAATGAGTGGTATTCTGAATGCTATGTAGTGACAGGTAAGAGTAAGATGCGATGGGAACCGCTGGCCGGTTCCCACGCATAAACTATACAGTGGGTCCCTAAGGGGCCCACTGGGATTATGTAATAACTATTGTACATGTAGATACATAGGTTATTTACAGTCCACTTTACCGCCTTTGCTGTCGCCTTTTCCGCCTGCTCGCTCCACCTCAGTTTCCTCATCCAGTTAGCATGCCCAGGAATTTGTGGGCCGACGATGGTTGTATGGTCACATCCTCATAGACGAAGCTC
>WHVA01000166.1:0-211246 GCA_015179125.1 Gautieria morchelliformis | reverse complement strand
GTCTCCTTCAGGGACGATCGTCGTCGCTCTACTTCGTGAGCGTCGGTTTGAGTCGTGGCTCTGTGCCCGCCTCGACGTTGTTGCTCTACCGTCTGACGACGGCGAGACTTCTCTGCCCTTTCCTTTGTCTTTGGGCAGAGAGAGATGGGGGGAGGCGCCGGTTCGTTGCTCGGCGTCGTCTCTTCTTCGGCCACGCTCAACGAGACGTGGTCGGGATTTTCCTCGTCCTCTACTGGGGGAGAGGGCGGTGAGATCTACGATCTCTCCGTCTTCTATCGTCCTGGTCTCTTGGTCCAGGATAGCGTCAGCCGTCGTGTCACTGGGCTGCACCTGGGGTGTGGACCTCGAGCTCGTCGCTCGTGTCCGTCTTCGACTGCGTGGAATCATCATGCTCGCAGTCGACAGTAGAGGGTCTACTGGAGGGTCTCAACGATGTTTAGTCGTCGACGCAGCGATCTTTTTCAAGATTGCTTCGAATCCACTATCGGTTGGTCGCGTGGCGATCAACCACAGGATAGTTCAAAAAGGTGTAAAGATATCTATCTTAAGCCTCAGGTCACAAGAGCACGACAGAACTTGACCAATGTGTGGTATTCTGATGCTATGTAGTGACAGTGTAAGGGTAAGATGCGATGTGGACCGCTGGCCGGTTCCCACGCATAAACTATACAGTGGGTCCCTAAGGGGCCCACTGGGATTATGTAATAACTAATGTACATGTAGATACACGGGTTATTTACAAAGGTGTACCCCCCGGAGTGGAGGGACTCAATCACGAAAGTCCTCAGAAAACCCGGAAAAAAAGACTACACTGCCCCTGGAGCGTACAGGCCGATAGCACTCCTCGACACCCTAGGAAAAGTCCTGTCCGCATGTGTCGCCAATGACCTAGTCAAAATGATGAAAAGGTACCTCCTACTACCAGACAACCACTTTGGGTGCCAGCCGGGATGATCTACAACCGACGCGCTGCACTACATGACGGGAGCAGCAAAGGATGCATGGCGAAAGGGAAAGGTGATGGGGCTGCTGTTCCTTGACATAAAGGGAGCTTTCCCCAGCATCACCTTACCGCAGCTGATCCACAACATGCGCCAGCGAGGGATACCAATAGAATACACCGAGTGGATTCGCAGGAAGGTGAGGGGAGGCTAACTTCTGTGCAGTTTGACGACCACAGCACCTCCATGATCGAAATAAAGCGCGGCATGGATAAAGGATGCCCCCTGTCCACGATTGCATATCAGTACTACAACGCGGATCTGCTCGAAGTCGCCGATAAGAAGAGAGGCAAGGAATGCGTGGGCTTCGTCGACGACACAATGATGATGGCCGAGGGAGCAGACCTGGAAGACGTGTTTGAAAAGCTAACGAACATGATGATCAGACCTGGGGGAGCACAAGAATGGGCGAGGAAGCACGACTGCACCTTCGCAATAGAAAATTTCGGGCTCATGGGTCTGACCCGACGACGCGAGGCCGACCCAAGCAAGGCTAAGAAAACCAGGCCTGCTCCCAGACCCTCCATAACGATCGGACAGCATGTCATAAAGCCGGTTCCAACCCACAAGTTCCTCGGGGTACTGGTCGACCAAGAGCTCCGATTCAAGGAGCAGACCAACTACGCGCTCCAGAAAGGGAGCAAATTCATCGAACAGTACCGGAGACTAGCAAAGCCATCGAGAGGGGTGCCAGCTAAGCACATGCGCCAGTATTATCTGGCGGTCGCAGTCCCCAAGCTCTTATATGCCGCTGACGTATTTCTAATCCCAGGTACCGCAAGCAGCAAAGGCACGAAGGGTCACATTAATAAGTTAGCCAGGGTACAAAGGCAGGCGGCCCTTGCAATCACAGGGGCCATGAGGACCACGGCGAGTGACACGCTAGATGCGCATGCGAACTTACTGCCGTTCCAATTGCTGGTAGACAAGCTAATACACAGAGCCGCTACCAGGCTCGCCTGCCTCCCAGAAACACATCCATTGACCCCAAGAATCAATCGTGCCGCCTCGAGATACGTCAAAAAGCACCGAACCTCTTACATGAGATCCTGCATGCATACCAGCTCAAGCCAAAAGAGATGGAGAAAATAGCGAACTCTTCGCCAAATCTCCAAGAGCGACCATAGCGCACAAGATCGACAGGACCATACCATCAGCGGCCTTCGCAAGACTGACAGATGGACTAGCACGCAGACAAGCCACCCTGCTCATCCAGATAAGGACCGGTCACGTAGCCCTCAACAAGCACCTGCACAGAATGGCAAGGCAGACTCACCAACATGCGTGAAATGCAGGGGCGCCGACGAGACAGTGCACCACTACCTATTCAGGTGTCCAGCGTACAGCGGCGCGCGAGAGGAGCTGGAGAGAGAGCTCAAGAGGGAGCGAGAGCGGTGAACACCCTGCTCGCAAAGCCGAGGGCGATGAAACCTCTATTCAGGTACATAAAGGACACGGGAAGATTCGAAGGGAGCCATGGGGGAACAAGAACGAGGGGAGAGGAGAGATGATGAGAGAAAAGCGGGGAATGGGGAGGAGGGTAGAAAAGAACGGATGGGAACTAGAAGAGAGAGACGGAGAAAGGAGAGCAGGAGAGGACGAAGAGGGAACCCGAAAAGGAACACACCGCGAGCAAGCGCGCATCTCACCCCGCCACCACAGGCACGGAATTGCCCAGGCTTCGCCCAAGGAGCACAAGCGGAGACAGAGAAAGAAAGGCTAGATAGCATAACCGATGGGACGGAAACTGTAGCAACGTCTTACATAGGGCAACGCCCCAAAAGACGAAAAATTGGATTAAAAAAAAAAAAAAAAAAAAAAGCCATTAGTTTCCGATTTCTCCAAACATATTTCTACGGGTCACTTTAACGCCTGATCGATGATCTCCGAACGCTAGGCTTTGTCCAGCCATCGTATCCGTTTTGTCGACAAGTAACTCAATGCGCTCACCACGGGAGAGCGTTTGCTCAAATCGCCCATTGGTTGAATACTATCGGCTAGTGTTTATTCTTGTCCTCCTTGTTTGTGGTTCTTAATGTCTGATTAGTCTATTACAATCGAGTTCTTGTCATGGATCCGGGTCGCGTTGTCAAATTTGACACACCATTAAACCTATTCGACCGTCCCGATTCGATTTTCCGGTCATTATGTGACGAAGCGAACCTATCGGGTCAAGATATATTGAAGATTCGTGGACCATGACGAAGGATGCGTCGAATCTCGAAGAGCAGTAGGGGTCTTCATCGACAGTCGAGCTAGATTTTACAAATGCAATGCAATAACTCCAGTCTAAGTGCCCAGATCTGTGAAAGCAAGGTGTGGGTCCGAAGTCGTTCAAGTCTACGGTTAGGGCTTTGGAGTTGCGCTTTACGTACGTACTGATCTCGGTGTTCATCGACCGCTGTCCAGGTAGGTCCGGCCGTGAAGTAAAATATCTTTCGATTCCGAATCGACTTTGATTATATACACGACCGTGACGAGGGTCAAAGTCAACTTATGGCGCAGTCCATGTGACCTCTGGGCTGCGTCCTTCCATTGAAGTTGCGAGAGACTCTGTGGTGTGCACATCCGTTGCCAGAATTACACGGGGAACAGCATCTGGACAGGCTTGGCATTAGACTGTTCTGTCTCTTCCGTCATCTGAAACTGAAAGCGGTGAAAGCTGACCGTGTGCCAAAGGCTCAAACTATGAACCTACGGGGTCGCTGTTAGAAGACCATCATCTCGGTTACGTGTGCACCACCGAAGCTCACGCCTGGTGGTGGGTTCATGTCCCGCCCATAGTCCGCCGGCTCGAATCCAGCCTGCCACATTTATCTGTTCCTTCATCTGGCCCATTTACACCTATAACAAGGATTAAAATAGGACCAAACCAATGGTGAAAATGCATTTCCTTTTATGAATCATTTATCAGGCATGATGAGTTGGAAGGGAATGTACGGGAACGACTGCACCTATTCTGTTTTCTTGGGCAGTTGTGCGATGTCTACCTTCAAATGTCAAACAAAAGGGGGGTTTCCATAGTACGAGACGACAGGGAGTCAGTCGGAACCGACCTGCATTTCCTAAACCTTTGGCCAATTGCACCTTTCGGACTAGGAGCGAAGTTGGGTATATGCCATCATTAGACAAACCAGGCCGTTCGTGGTGGAAGTAGATACCAAGAATAAAGACGAGTACATACTGTTATCGTTCCTAACCAACCTAACGTGTCCCTCGCCCAACAACCTTCGACTCTCCAGGGTTAGACCATCGATTCAACATATCGTCAATGCTGTGTGCGCAGGGCTCCATACCATCATCGAACCATGATTGTGTAACTTTCTTGTGAAAGATATAGGAAAGGGATGAATGTAAGATTGTGGATTGGGCGGAGAAGGTAAGCGTTGTAAGGCCCAATATGAGCAGCTTTCTAGGAATAGCGAATGAGGGTTGTCACGTTTGAGGTACGCCATGGACGACTGAAGCTGCAGTACTTCTCGCATGGGGACTGACGACAAACATTCCCCGGTAGGTGCAATGCATGTAATTCCTCTAGTTTGCTTTCAGTATTGAAGGTATTGGTCAAATCGGATCATCAAGGCACGCGCGTGACACGTCACACATTATCACATTTGGGTCGCCGTCAACCGTTGCTCAGCTACCTTGCTCATCTTACACTTCGCTGGACCTAATTTGTGCCAAGTTGGCTACTTTCAATGAGTACCTGACCTAGTATGGGATGCATGCCCTTCTATTCACAGCCACCACAAGTCACATGTATCTAACGAAGTCAACATAGCTGTTAAGCCGCTGACTTTTTCCAGGAGTTCAAGACATCGGGTCCGCGTTTCGCTTTCCATTGTTTTGCGGCCACGGCCCTAGCCTTCCTATCCGTTAGATTCTTCCAGCAGGTCTCCCGGAAGTGCCGCAGCAGATGGAGCTGTCGCGAGAACGTCTCAGGCTGGTTGTACAAGTCCTTGCATCCGTAAGGACAGACCACCACTAGCCCCTCTGCCCAGAGAACGTCGGCATCGGACTTGAGTATCCTGGCCCTGGATATGTCCAAATAGCCCTCTGGATGTCTTTCAGTTCCCG
Organism: Gautieria morchelliformis; assembly: GCA_015179125.1. Taxonomy (NCBI): domain Eukaryota; kingdom Fungi; phylum Basidiomycota; class Agaricomycetes; order Gomphales; family Gomphaceae; genus Gautieria; species Gautieria morchelliformis. Next base: position 206,168 of record WHVA01000166.1, on the reverse strand, counting down.
CATGATGTGCTCGTTGATCCAGTGCCGGGTGCGATTGGTATCGAATGGCTTTCGACAGATCCGGCCATATGCATCGATATGGCCGCATTCCTTGGGGTGTGGGGTTTCCGTTGTTGGTGCCAAGTCATCATCCTCACTATCGGGTGATGATGGCGACTGGTATAGTGGGGTAGGCGAGGGTGCTGCTCCTGCTCGCCTAGTTGAGGATCCCGCCAGCTGCACACTGGCAAGGTTTGCAACGGGTGGGGTGGCAGTGGTGGTCCACGCCATCCCCCTGTTGTAATAGGTTTGTGTTGTGTAGATGGTGGGCCTGCGACATGTGTCAGTGTCATGTTCCCCTTTGTCAAACATCCACGAAACCACTCACACATTATGCCCACCACCTGTGTGGACCAGATTTTCTGGACTGTCATCAGAGAAAGGCGTGCCTCCCGGATCCAGACCATTGTGGAAACATGGTACATTTCCTACGGGCGGTAGGAAATAGGATCCAGTCTCTTGACCGCTTATGAACAACATCAGAGTGTGCTATTTCACATAATATGTCTGTACTTACTCATCAATATGTTGTAACGATGTAAAGCCCGGAGAGAGCCAGAATGGCGTGTCGTAGCCTGACTTTGAGCGGAGTTCTCCTTCCGCTGACGAGCTCATGCGGTCACAGACAGAGCTCATCAGCGAAGAACTTGGGTCAGGGTCAGGGGCGATGTAGTGCAAGCCCTGCTGCTTGAACGCCAGGGAACAGTCCAGGCCGACGCTGGGGACGGATGCGCCGTTCTGGCGGGGAGAAGGACCACAGTGCCAAGTATTATCACCTGCTGGCAGTAGGCAATGCGGCTCTTCCGGCTGTCCGCTTAAGAATGAAATCAGTTAATTTCTCACGTACGATGGCTGTCCCTACCCTAGAGCATATTCCCCCCGGTAATAATTGACATCTGCGGACCCAATGCCAAGTCCCGGGTCCGACCCAGTGAGACTAGTTTGCATCATTTCGGCCGCAGCCTCTTCGTCGATCACGGGTTCGCAGGTGATGCGTTGGAAATCCTGCGTGAACACCGAGGAACAGTCCGGGCTGGCGCTGGGGAATGGTGCGCCTTCCTGATGTGGAGGAGGACCTGATAGCCAAGTACTGTCAGATATTGACAGTGGGTAATGTGATGCATCCCCCTGCCCGCTTAAGAATGAAATGAGTTATTTTCTAGACTCAAGCATGATGGTGTCCCTACCTGAGATGCGCGTATTCCTCCACATAATCGACAGCAGACCCTACCGATGATCCACTAGGCTGATTGTACTAGATAACCTCCCTTACAGTCGGCTCGGTTTCGATCAGGGGTTCGCGAGCGGTGCAGCCGTATGATCTGGTGCCAGAGAGGTCGTTGAAAGCCGAGTATAGAGCTTCTGGCACTGGGCAATGTAGTCCTCCCAGGTACCCACTTAAAATTTGAATAAGTCATTTTCCAGCGTCCAATTAATGGCTGTCCGTACCCTGGAGCAGTCCGCACCCAGTCATCAAGAGCCACGTGGCTACCCGTGCGGTATGACATGTTGTCCACAACACAGGCGACACATGGTGGAGCTTGTGGAACGAAGCCATTGACAGCTGGAAGCATGGTGTTTCTGCAAGTGGGTCAGTAGTTTCATCATCTCGCACAAATTCGCGACGCATACTGAGAAGGTTCATCGTGGATGACATTGTCATACACGGCCCCTGCCTCGTCGCTCCAAATTCCAGACATTCCCATAGCATCCTGAGAAGTCGTCAGAGGCATACATTACAATCTCGAACAAGTTTGAATTCTCACTTGTAGGTTTCCATCCTCAAGCTGGACAAAAGAAGGGGCCACTGTGTAATCAACCACTACTTCGGTTGATCGTACCAATTGATGGTACGCCCTACTGTAGGAGGCATCGTCCATGGGGTAGGAAGTGTTGGCGGTGGTGCTGTCCTGTGGCATATAGCTACATCGTATCGCGTGGTAAGCATACAGAAGCTGTATGAGGCCTCGGAGTGGCAAGCCTCACCTCCATCCATCATCGTGCGAGCGCATGGTGTAATCCTGAGACATCTCGAAACGAGTAGCTAGTGTGGAGGGGAAGAACGTGCAATAGCGTCTCCTTTATATCTATCTACTCGTACACACACCATTCCATGAATGGCTATGCTAATGCAGGGCTCCCCGATAACCTGACTCAGAGACACGCTTTTCCTGGATTATGTCGTACTTATTGTAACAGCCTTCCAGTAAATGACACTTCTAAACAAATGTACGACCACATGACCATTCAAACGCCAGTGACCTAACACGTGCATCAGCTTCGTGATGTGACCATGTCTGCCCCACGCCTATACCCAGTGTAGTTTTTCCCAGGCTCTGCACTGTCCTTGCATAACACTGTTAGCTTTCAGATGTCGCCCCCGGCTGTCACTGAGCCTCCATGCATGTCTCGTAACCCGACGCAAGACACTATCAACCGATGTCGCTCCACTTCCTTTGTCTTGTACTCATTGTAACAGCCTTGGTATAATTATCCCAGAATGATTGTGATCCTTGCGAAGCATGTGCCTACGTGCCAGGAATTCATCGGCGAGAAGACATCGAAGCCCAGCGGTTCTTAAACCCCCACGTTTTCAACACGTAGCATACTCTAAAGAAACTGGAGCGACATAACTTGATGCCATCCGTGGAATAGCTGGCGCAGCATGATCACATATCAGAAGCTACAGCGCCGCCATGCACGTATTAGGTCGACTTGCGATTGAACGATTTTCCCAGGTCATGGTCATCGTGCGTATACCTCGTGTACGTGTCGTTGTTGATTAGAAGTATCATTGAGTGAATTTCTGGCACCTTGGCTCCAAGTGCCTGGCACGCGAACTCTGATTGAACAGCGGAAGATTAGGCTTCCAGCTAACAAAATTCCCAAATTGTAACTCCAGCGCCGCCCTGCATCTTCACCCATGCCTGATGCCTGGGCTTATGATTTTGGAGGTCATAGGACTTGCTTTAATTGAAGAGGCGGTGACAGAACCAATTGAAGAACAGCCAATTGAAGACGCCAGGCAGGAGGGACTCGGAAAGAAAGAAAAACGTGACGAGGTTAGTGCATGGTGGATTGTCCATGCTTGTGTCTCATAAAAGCGAGGATGGATTTAGCAATGGATAAGGAATACTAAATATACACTCAGGGGGTCGCTAGTATGCGAAGATCAGCTGCCGCAGCGGTTCAGTGCTGCTCTGCAGAACTGGGTTATGAACAAGTAAATGTAAAACTATGTCACAGGTGAAAGTGAGCAGGTCTGCGTAGTACAATGTACTCACCAGGAAAGCTGTAGCGCCTAAAACCATTAGTTTCCGATTTCTCCACAACATTTTTCTACGGGTCGCTTTCAAAGTAGTGCCTGATTGATGATTGATGATCTCGGGAATGCTAGGCTTTGTCCAGCCATCATATCCGTTTTGTCGACGAGCAGCTCAATGCGCTCACCACGGGAGAGGATTTGCTCAAATCGCCCATCGGTTGAATACTATCGGTCAGTGTGTATTCTTGTCCTCCTTGGTTGCCGTTCTTAATGTCTGATTAGTCTATTACGATCGAGTTCTTGTCATGGATGCGGGTCGCGACGCCGAAATTGACACACCATTAAACCTATTCGACCGTCCCGATTCGATTTTCCGGTAGTTATGCGACGAAGCGAACCTATCGGGTCAAGATATATTGAAGATTTGCGGGGGCGTGGTGAAGGATGCGTCGAATCTCGAAGAGCAGTAAGGGTCTTCATCAACAGTCGAGCTAGATTTTACAAATGCAATGCAATAACTCCAGTCTAAGTGCCCCAGATCTGTGAAAGCAAGGTGTGGGTCCGAAGTCGTTCAAGTCTACGGTTAGCACTACGGAGTTTGCGCTTTACGTACGTACTGATCTCGGTGGTGTATGGGAGGTCCGGCCGCACTTGTTAGTTGAAGTAGAATACTCATTCGATTCCGAATCGTCTTTGATTATATACACAAACGTCAGGAGGAGTGAGAGTCAAGTTATGGCGCAGTCCATGTGATCTCTGGGCTGTGTCCTTTCGTTGAAGCTGCGAGTGAGACTCTATGGTGTGCATCATCCGTTGCCAGAATTACACGGAGAACAGCATTCCGTGTGGACAGGCTTGGCATTAGAATGTTTTGTCTCTTCCGTCATCTGAAACTGAAAGCGGTGAAAGCTGACCGTGTGCCAAAGGCTCGAATACGAACCTACGGGGTTGCTATCAGAAGACCCTCATCTCGGTTACGTGTGCACCACCGAAGCTCACTCTGTGGTGGTGGGTTCATGTCCCGCCCATAGTCCGCCGGCTCAAATCCAGCCTGCCACATTTATCTGTTCCTTCATCTGGCCCATTTACACCTATAACAAGGATTAAAATAGGACCAAACCAATGGTGAAAATGCATTTCCTTTTATGAATCATTTATCAGGCATGATGAGTTGGAAGGGGATGTACGGGAAAGACTGCACCTATTCTGTTTCCTTGGGCAGTTGTGCAATGTCTAACTTCAAATATCAAACAAAAGGGGGTTTCCATAGTATGAGACGACAGTGAATCGGTCGGAACCGACCTGCATTTCCTAAATCTTTGGCCATTTGTACCTTTCGGACTACTAAGGAGCGAAGTTGGGTATATGCCATCATTAGACAAACCAGGCCGTTCGTGGTGGAAGTAGATGCCGAGAATAAAGACGAGTACACACTGTTATCGTTCCTAACCAACCTAACGTGTCCCTCGACCAAACAGTCTTCGACTCTCCAGGATTAAACCATTGATTCACATGGCATACTATCAATGCTGCGTGCCGTGCAGGGCTCCATACCATCATCGAACCATGATTGTTTAACATTCTCGTGAAAGATATAGGAAAAGGGATGCATATAAGATCGCGGATTGGGTGGGGAAGGTAAGCGTTGTAAGGTCCAATATGAGCAGCTTTCTAGGGAAAGTGAGGGTTGTCACGTTTGAGGTACGCCATGGACGACTGAAGCCGCAGTACTGCTTGCATAGGGACTGACGACAAATATTCCCCGGTAGGTGCAATGCATGTAATTCCTTTAGTTTGCCAGTTGAAAGTATAGGTACTTGGTCAAATCGGGTGACACGTCACACATAATCACATTTCGGTCGGTCAACCGTTGCTCAGCTACCTTGCTCATCTTACGCTTCGCTGGCCCTAATTTGTGCCAAGTTGGCTACTTTCAATGGGCACCTGACCTAGTATGGGATGCATGACCTTTTATTTCACAGCCACCACAAGTCACATGAATGTAGCCAAGCAACATAGTTGTTAAGCCACTGACTTTCTCCACGAGTGCTTGGTCAAGACATCGAGTCTGCGTTTTGATTGCCATTCTTTTGCGGCCACAGCCCTAGCCTTCCTATCTGTCAGGTTCTTCCAGCAGGTCTCCCGGAAGTGCCGCAGCAGATGGGCTTCTTGCGAGAACGTCCTCGGTTGTTTGCGGTATGTGGTGCATCCGTAAGGACACACCACCTGGAGCACCTCTGCCCAGAGAACGTCGGCATTGGACTTCAGGATCGTGGCCCTGGATATATCTAAAGAGCCTCTCTGGATATGTTTGAGCTCCCGCATGACGTGGTCGTTGATCCAGTGCGCTGTATGATCCACATCAACCTTTCGACAGGTCCGGCCATTTGCATCGGTATGGCCGCATTCCTTGGGGTGTGGGGTTTCACTGGTAGTTGGTGCCAAGTCATCATCCTCACTATCGGATGATGATGGCGACTCGTATAGTGGGGCAGGCGAGGGTGCTGCGTCTGGTCGCCTAGTTGAGGCTCCCGCCAGCTGCCCACTGGCAATGTTTGCAGCGGGTGGGGTGGCAGTGGTGATCCACGCCATCCCCCTGTTGTAATATAAGTGTCTATGGTTGATGGTGGACCTGCGACATGCGTCAAGGTCATGTTCCCGTCTGTCAAACATCCACGAAACCACTCACACATTATGCCCACCATCTGTGTGGACCAGATTGTCTGGACTGTCATCAGAGAAGGGCGTGCCTCCCGGATCCAGACCATTGTGGAGACACGGTGCATTTCCTACGGGTGGTAGGAAATAGGATCCAGTCTCTTGACCGCTTATGAACAACATCAGAGTGTGCTATTTCACATAATATATCTGTACTTACTCATCTTAAGGACCTGGCAAGCACGTGCTTCTTCCCAAGAAGGGCGCCGTGGATGTCTTTTTCGGCACGGGAAGTGATGAGAACACGCAAGTTAGGCGGCAATTCTGCAGCTTCGGTGCCAAGGACAGACAAGAGACCCAGGTGAGATTCCTCGTTTTCGCTCTCATCTAATGCATCAATGACTATCACCGTCGGCCCCACGGTGGTTAGGCCCTGGGCAGGATCTAGAATGAACCTCTTGAATTGCTCACTAGGCACGAATGTGGTCCGAAGTTCTTGACTCTCCCCAATCACTCTCAATAAAGACACTTTGCGTTTTGGATCTAGATCAGCTAGACCACGAGCAATTGTGCTAAAGACATTGCTGGGGGAGCGTTCTCCCTGATGAGCGTGGGTAAAACAATACGACGATCTGAGACGCTTGAGCCCGTCAAATCGCTTAGCGACCTCGTGAGCAATTGCAGACTTGCCGGCACCCGCAACATCGTACAAGAAGAATATCCAGGGGGTGTCGCCGCTATCCTCCTGGTTGACCCACTCACATATGTCCGCGATAACTTTCTCCCGAGTACCCGGCAGACATCCCTTATTAGGATCGAAACGAGCCCCCTGTGCGTGGGGCATGTCATTAAGTGGAACTTCTCCAGCTAGTTGCAAGGTGTATCGGCCTAGGGAAAGGCCGCAAATCAGAAAACTCACCAATTTCTTCAACAACATTCAGAACACGTAGTACAGTGATTTCAACACGTTGTACAGTGATTTCAGTATGGATCACGCCAAGTCGTTGTAACTCCAACTGGAGTTTGTCGAAAGATTCCAGGTATTGTTTGACCTTGCTGTCGACATCCGACACTAGATATTTCGCGGTTCTTTTCCCTGAACAGAGATCATCAGCTATGGCCACGTGACAGTGGGTCCAACGTACAGAAATCCTTGTTTTTTGCGTAGGCGCGGACAAAGTAGCTGCATTCTAACGTCTGCTCCTCCAACGATAAGATAATTGACTTGTGCGATTCAATTTTCTTCAACGGCTCTGCCAGATGGATGAATGCATAGGTATCTCCAATAATCTTCGCCAGGCCATGGATGCTATCGTCCCGGTCCATCTGAGCAATGACCGTCTAAATAGAGTCAACCCCAGATGCCAGCTATATTTATCCGATTGGCGTATGTCATAGACGTACCTTGTGTGCAAGAGACAGGATAGACCATGCCATTGCCGCATAAGGATGGAGCGAGAATCAGAGCACACCGTGTCAATGAGATGACCTGGAAGACAACCAACCTAATCATACCTCTGAGGCCTTATCCACAATATCAGTATACAGCCTGATATTGTCCATGAGGGTAGCCCAAGTCGTCGATATTGTCTTCAAACTATCGATGGTGGAAGTCGTGACATCGACCCCAGCCCCTGCATCAACAATTAGGGACGGTGGGGAGAACATTTCATCGACCGCTTCGTTCAACTGCACCTCCCGCGCCTCGTCGGGCCCTCCGAAAGACGTAATGGTGAACTCTACGACAGTCTGAACCACGTGGATCTTCCCTGCCTTATCTGATTTTCGCAATTTGCGAGCGACGGCTGCTGTGTTCGATGATTACGCATACATTCCGCCGATGAGTGAATAGGACTGACCTCCAGTTGCTCCTCCCGCAAGTAGAAACTCAACCTTTTCCTTCGTACCGCCTATATAGTCATCATGGCCGATGGTATGATGCCCATATACTTTAATTTCCAACACAGAAGACCGATTCAAATTGAAGCTGTGGATGGATTTAAGGTCACATTGAGACAATAACGCTGGAATTCATGCACAAATAGAATATCTCATTCCACGATGCAGTATTGCCTCTCGCTGAAAACGCAGTCTTCTGGGGGGTGTCCTTATCGACGACGAGTTTCATGAAGCAATGACTAGGACGCTTGCCAAACAGTGTAACATTGGGAAGATGGGTGCATCTCAACTCTGTTGCCATGGCCAAGAGTCAGTATACAATAGGTAGTGCGAATGAAAGGGCCTTTCCTGCAACTCTGATTGCTGCGGGAATACTTCGGGGTTTTTCCACTGAAACCGATTCATTGAATTTTCAACGGGTTCTATTGGTATTTACACTAGCTAGTATGGTTTATATACTGAATCCTCAGTGGGTCCACCCAATAGGATTCATTGGGTTGACTACCCACAGTGACATGTTCTAACTTAGAATGTTAGCACCATGGTGTGGACAAAATGTTTTGGCTCGAGGCAGGCCCCACGAGGACCAATCAGGTATACTTCTGTCGGTCACTGATCGAATGTATCAGATAAATTACTCTTCATCGTCGAGTGATAGGTTGAGACCTCCGGTGGGAAGAGAGAGGAGAGCGGCAAGCAGGCAATGACGCACGCTCGTGACCGGAAGCGGCGACGTCCCGCTTGAGTATAGCAGCCTGCACACGACACTGACCACCGTCGGTGGCTCCACTCGTATCCGCGCACCCGCTTGTCCAGCGAGCCGACCCGTCGCGTGCGCTGTCGGACCCCGCCGCCAGCGCACGAGCGCGGTGCAGGCGGAACGGGGGCTCGGCGGGCATGGGCGTCGTCGTGGGAGACGGCACCCAGCGCGCGTGCGCCCGGATGCTGCAGCCACGCGCGAGCAAGAAGCACACGCGAAGTGCCTGAACCTCGATCAATCCCATGCGCCGACGCGGACCTGTCCCTGATCTATTCTTAGTCCGGTGTTGCATGCATGTACATTCTGATGTGGCCACGCACGACACCAGTATCCGGTCGATAACGCTATACAAGGAACCATTACGAAATGCGATGGAAATGTGTGTGTCTGGATGATGTTGCTAAGTGACTGATGCAACGAGCTTACTTAGCTTGTTACTACCCGGTGCGCAGACATTTTGATTCATGACAACTACAAAATTTTCCAATCTAATTACTGTATTGGATGACTGCAAAAGCATGCCAGAAGTCCAATATATTCTCGCTGTCATCATTCTAATGCATTCATACCAAGTTACAACTGCGACCACTGGTCGCGGGCCACTGGGAACAGCTCTACATCACCGCACAGCTGATACGCCCCATGCGCCATATCACGGATGCCATGTCGTTGTGCCTCACGTCTTAACCCAGTAGTCAGTGTAGAGGACAGGAATTATAGGCAGTAGGTATGGACTTGTTAATGAAAAGAATAGACTAGAAATCAATTCACTCTCTCAGTGAATTTAGTGGTCACTATAAATATATTATACACTACCTAGAAATCAATTCACTACAGAGGATTTCTAGGTCAATAAATGCAAAGACTACTAGACTAATTTACTTGCCTCTCTCAGTGAATTTAGTGGTCACTGAGAGAGGGGGAAATGTGTTCCACTGCGCATGTACTACTACCCGGCCCTTTAGCGCCCAAGAGCTCGCGCGTCGAAGTCATTTCAGACTCCGCTGGGTGCAGCCGCTTGTGAAAGTAGGAATAACAAGATGAAATAGAGAGATAAGGAATGAGTGGAAAATTTCGAAAATAACCAGAGAAATGGATGCATAATACAAGAACAATGTGAGAAGAAATTGGAAGGCCTCACAACAAATTGGATATATTATGCTTGATTTTGGTGCAGGAGCATAAATGCACCCAACACGCCCCCTCAAGCTTAATATATTCCGATTTGCTCGTTGAGAATCTTCACTCTAGGACTAGGAAGTCCTTTAGTGAGGATATCTGCCAACATTTGTTCGGTTGGCAAATAAACGAGCTTGGCTTGTTGATTTTTGATTATATCTCGAAGGAAATATAATCGGATGTCGAAATGCTTGGTTCTCGTGTGTTGTTGGGTGCCATACGTGATGGCAATGGCTGATTGATTGTCTGAATAAACTTGGATGGGTCTGTTCAGTGGTTGGAATATTTCAGAAATAAAATGGCGCATCCAAAGAGCCTCTTTGCCCGCATGGGTCAGGGCGACGAATTCGGCTTCAGTTGATGAGAGGGCTACTATCGACTGTTTCTGGCAACTCCATGAAACAGTGCCTCCATCAATCTGAAATAAGTATGCCGAATACGAACGCCTATGACTCTGTGAACCCCAATCCGCATCTGAATACCCCATCAAGCCGTCTTGATTTCTTCCAAGTGTGAGTTTGTAATACTTCGTGCCTTTCAAATATTTGAAGACACGTTTGACTGCATTCCAGTGTGTGCCACCTGGATTTTCAAGGAATTGCGAGAGTAATGACACCGCAAATGCAATGTCAGGTCGAGTGGCTACAGCCGCCCACATCAGTGATCCTATAGCTTGCCTGTATGGAAACTTCGACATGGCTTTCTTGCCTCTCTCTGTAGAAGGACATTGGTCTTTAGATAATTTTACGGCTGGATCAAGAGGCGTAGCATAAGTCTTTGCATCTTCGAGATTAAATTTTTTGATGATCTTCTCGATGTATGCAGGTTGTGAAATTGCAATGGTCTTCTTCTGCCAGTCTCTTTCGATTTTGAGATTCAATAGCCAATGAATCTCGCCTAGATCTTTCATACTGAAGACCTGAGCAAGATCTCGTTTGACTTCGTCCAGGACTGATTGATTCTCAGCTGTGATGGTAAGATCGTCCACAGCTGTTGCAATGATCACATGCCCCTTTCCGCCACGTCTATAAAATACAGCCCCGTCTGTGGCTGACGTAGTGAATCCTAACTTGTGGAATTCACCACTTAGACGTTTATACCATTCTCTTCCAGATTGCTTGAGGCCATAGAGTGCTTTCTTCAAAAGTAGCACTTCGCCTTTGTCTCCTGACTCATATCCATACGGCTGCTTCATGTAAATAGGTTCGGGCAACGTAGCATTGAGGTATGCGTAGTCCACGTCCATTTGATGAATAGGCCAGTCATTCCTAGCAGCAATGGCACATATGATCCGTAGGGAGGATAACCGAGCAACAGGTGAGTATGTCTCATCATAGTCGACTCCAAACTTCTGTGTGAAGCCTTGGGCGACCATTCTCGATTTAGGCATTATTGGTTTCCCTTCTGGATTACGCTTCCAAAGGTAGACCCATTTATTACCGACAATGTTGGCTCCAGGAGGTGGTTTGGCTCGTTCCCACACTCCCTTGTCGATTAGGGCCTCATACTCTTTGTCCATTGATTTCTTCCATATAGGATTATTCAGAGCTTCGTCTGCATTGCTAGGTTCAATTTGACTCAAATCCGGCGCCTTGTTATTGTTTTGACCGTCGGTTAGAAACGCACTGATGGCACACTCATAGCTACTGATGCCATCAATCTCGGAGGATAATTCTTGGTCGAATAAAACTTCTTCATGGTCCTCAACGTCCTCGTAAGCTAGCGTAGTCATATGTGCGCCAGTTTGTCTCTGAGTTTGAGATCTTGTCACGGGACCTGATGGGGCCGGCTGCACTTGTTGTTGACGGATCCTTTCGCTTCTCCTTATCGGTTCAGCTTCTCTAGGTCTGTCATCAACTCCCTGAATAGGTTGCAGCTTTTCAAGATATTCTTCCGGTGCACTTTCATCAATTTCTTCGATCTTTGCCTCTTCGCTGACTAAGCGACCGGGCACAGGCACTGATGCCGGAATGGCCTTCTTCTCCTCTTTAGACGTAGGTAGCTTGGATTCCTCAATAGAAATGATTGGGACCTTTCCCTTCTTCATTTCTGAATCAAAGACAACGTTCCGCTCGACAGAAACTTTGTGCGAGTCAGGCCAATAAACATAATGACCATGGCTCTGCGCAGAAATTCCTATCCACCGAGCTCTCTTGGCACGAGCTGCCAATTTATCTCCCTGAGTGACTTTGACATAGATTTCAGTTCCCCACGCGTGAATGTCTTTGAGATTCGGTTTTTCATGGTGAATCATCTCGTAGGGCGTTTTATTTGGTAGAGCTCTTGTATGCGTCCTGTTCCTAAGATAATTGGCATGCTGTATCGCATAGCCCCATAATATCTTAGGAAGGCCTGATTCTAGCAGCATGGCACGAGTTCTCTCAGTGAGAGTTCGGTTCAGGCGTTCCGCAACACCATTGGACTCTGGTGTGTCGTGTACCGTCAACTGATGCTTCGTGCCTTGTTTGGCTAGATGCTGTTCGAATTCAGAGCTCGTATACTCGCCCCCTCGATCAGAAACAAGTGCCTTGATGTGCACATTTCTCTGTCGAAGCATTAAAGCCTCGTAGAGCTTGTATTTTGAGAATGCTTCTGATTTGTTCGCCATGAGATAGATCACCGATTCTCTTGAGTAATCATCGATAAAGGAGACATAATATGACTTCTTATCGATTGTGAGGTGCCTTGCAGGTCCCCAGACATCAGAATAAATTCTGTCACCGAATTTTGATGTTCGGTCTCTGGGTTCTCGAGGAAGAGGTTTGCGCGCAATCTTGGCCTGAATACACGCATCACAGACAATTCTATCGCCTGTGGAGCTCAGTTCAATGCCCAATATCATGCCATGATTTAATAGATGTTGTAGGGACTTCTGCGAGATGTGCCCCATCTTTTGATGAATTTCCATGGCAGATAAACACATATGGGCTTGAGCACTTGGTGACTGGAGGTCTAGTCGATATAAGCCATTGACTTTCGGTGCTTGCATCAATACTTTTCCAGCAGCATTAGATATTGTGCATTTCTGGCCACCGAGTCGAATGTCGTAGCCAGCATCATCGCACCGACCGATCGAGACGAGGGTAGCAGCAATTTTGGGTGCATAGTATGTATCTTGCAACGTGACTTCTACTGTTCTATCTCCAACCTTATTGGATAATACGAGCAGTCCTGAGCCGAAGGCATCAAAGGTACCTTTGTTGGCTGCTCGGATAGTCCTCGGCTGTGAGAATTGACAGTAGTTCCTCAATAAATTTTTGTGAGGAGTCATATGCGATGTCGTTCCGGTGTCGAGTATAACTATAACTCCTGAGGATGTGCTCAAATTGAAATTAGAGCACTCGTCAAAATTGGTGAAGGCAAGATGCCCATCACCACTTTCCTCAGAAGAGGACTCTTCTTCGGCAACATTCGCTTTTGCTTTACCCTTCTTCTTCTTCTTGCCTTTGGCTTTCTTCTTCTGACGTGGTCCTTGACCTTCTTTACCACCTCCTTTAGCCCAGCAATTTTCGATGGAATGTCCAGGCTTTTTGCAGTTGGTGCATACATGCGCCTTCTGCCCCTTCTGGTCCTTCTTAGTAGATGAACCAATAAACACCTGCTCTTCTTGCGGGAGTGTTTTCTTCCTGTCATACTGAGCCTTTAGTACCCTAATAATATTATCAGGGACCAATGGCATCCCGCATTCTTCAAGCGAAGTGGTAAGGGCGTTCATGACTGCCTCATAGGATGGTGGAAGTGATGCAAGGATGATGTCCATGAATTCTTCTTCGGAAACTCTAGCTCCCATCTCATTAAGACGAGCATATAGGTCTTGGGCCTTGTCCAAGTGATCTCTCAAGTCTCCATCCTCAGGACATCTCATACTGCGGAGTTGTCTCTGCAGGCTGGTGAGGACCATCTTGGGCTTTTTGGTCATTTCATTGACCAGTGCATCCCAAGTCTCTTTTGCTGTCTTCTGCTTCTGTAGCATCAGGGCTAATGACTCTGACACTGAGACGATTATTTGGGTCTTGGCTTGTCCTTCTCTAGCAAGGTATCTCTCCAGCTTCTCCTCGGCCTTATCCATCTGAGTTTCCTCAGCTTCTGTTAGAATATGGCCTGGGGGCATGACTGGAGGATCAGGAGGTCGAGTGACTCTCCCTTCTACATGCTTGAGCAAATTTTTGGACTCGAAATAGCTGATGAGAGTGGCTCGCCACAATGGCCAATTACTTCCATCAGTAGCAAGCTTCTCAACACCCAACAGCTTCTCAGAAGTGTCTCCGGGGCCCATAACCCTGTAGAGGACAGGAATTATAGGCAGTAGGTATGGACTTGTTAATGAAAAGAATAGACTAGAAATCAATTCACTCTCTCAGTGAATTTAGTGGTCACTATAAATATATTATACACTACCTAGAAATCAATTCACTACAGAGGATTTCTAGGTCAATAAATGCAAAGACTACTAGACTAATTTACTTGCCTCTCTCAGTGAATTTAGTGGTCACTGAGAGAGGGGGAAATGTGTTCCACTGCGCATGTACTACTACCCGGCCCTTTAGCGCCCAAGAGCTCGCGCGTCGAAGTCATTTCAGACTCCGCTGGGTGCAGCCGCTTGTGAAAGTAGGAATAACAAGATGAAATAGAGAGATAAGGAATGAGTGGAAAATTTCGAAAATAACCAGAGAAATGGATGCATAATACAAGAACAATGTGAGAAGAAATTGGAAGGCCTCACAACAAATTGGATATATTATGCTTGATTTTGGTGCAGGAGCATAAATGCACCCAACAGTCAGTTCCACTACACGCAGGAGGCCGAATTATCCATATATCCATCCATATCCTGATATACTGCCACGACGAGATGGCGCCTCTACCGAGACTATCTGACATCGCTGAAATTGCCATTTTAGGTCATCGTCCCTTTTCCTTCCTCGTGTTCATTTTTTTGATCCTCGTATATGTCACACTGACAGGGATGGCGATGCGGAGCGATACTATCGATGCGTCATCTTCGTCATATGCCGTACCTTCGCCAACGCCGGCCTTACCATACGTGAGCTTGTAGCGGTTGGTTTTCATTAACATTCTTCTGGCGCTCACTCTGGATTGCCAATGAGGACCAATTACATGCCGTTCGACGTCGAATTGCCTGGAATGATCTCTAAAATCGCTCCGAATCACTTCCAGCCCATGCTGGATCAGTGTAGTGAACAATCTGACGAGAATATTCAGTCGGCTAACTGTATCTGATACACCTACTTGGTATTACTTACTAACTTACAATCTTTTTAATATGGTGTTCATCTATCAAACACACCCGTATTGCAAATTATGCCATCTTTCAGAGATGCTGCGAATATCTGTTGATCTGACATGGCCAGAATCATATATAGGCACATTCCGCGGTCTGCTACTCCAACCGCACAGCGCTACGCAAAACTGAGTCCCCCGTCTGCATCCCATTTTTTCTTTCTCGCCCCATGGCTCAGACGGAACCCCCCGGCTATTATCCAGATACTATCAGACAGGTACGTACTTACTGTATTCTGTGAGATGCAGAAGGACTTATCTGAACTAGCTTTGCGGTCCGCTCTGTCAACTTCGCAGCACTTGGTATGCGTACACGTTCTCAGTATAATTCCACGATTTCCATAGCTTGTTACACAGCACTGCTCATCTACGACAGTCTCCTCACACTGCCATCTGAGGTCAGATACATTTGGTGCAAGAACGTCAAAATCGGCACCATTCTCTATTTATTCGCTCGTTACTTGGGTTTAGCTATGTTTCTTATTCTTATGTATGTCGGTCAATCTAACATATCCCTTGAGGTGATTACCAAGGTTCTCATGTGTACACCCCAACTGATTTGCATGAGTATCTAGTATGACTTTCATTCCTTATGAAGAAGCAACATAGCAACTCAAATCATTGAAGGAAATGTAATACTATAATTCGCCTAGGTTATGCTTTTAGTGTCTTTCCTCTGATCGGAGTACAGGGTGAGTGATAATAACCATATACTTTCAATTAGAAATATTAACCCAATTTTTTTGTCTAGGCCTTCTGCTAGCTCGCACCTATGCTATCTCCTTTCAGAATCAAAGGGTTTTGGGTGTTATCTGGCTGCTTATGCTTGGTGCTATTATCCCTGAAGTGGTATGTGCCTGTCCATATTTTACATAAATAACATATATTCACTTCACTGGATATAGTATGTGTCTGTTTTGAACAACTGCAATCCCACTGCTTCACAAGCAAATACATTGGAGTTGTTAATATGGCCTAGGACTTTCTACCTAGGTTTATGCTAAAAATTTCTTCAGGTGTAAGCTTTAGAGGCCTTGCCCACTCTGTCTCTGAATAGCTTTGACAGTGGATGCCATCGGTGGTGTTGCTGTAATCCTTTGTGACACTGGAGTTGTGCTAGTAACCATTCAGAGCTCAATTGAAACCTTGAAGCTTTGGCAGAAAGGTGCAATTCGGGATAAGACATCTCTCATTAGCCTTGTGATTTACCAAGGTGAGTATACAATGTACTGCTTATATGTGTGGACATATCACTAATATACAGGTAAGGCTTTGTCAGATATGGGTATAGAATATGGTTCCCTATGATATTTCATACATCTGATTCATATCCAGATTTGTGCTTACAATTACTTTGGCTGATACTACCCCCTAGGCCCTATCGGCCTCGATCACAAAGAAGGTACATTAACTTATAAACCTGTTGAGCTTCAGAGTTCACTTGGTGTTCTCTCTCAATTTAGGTGTTAAGGGTATGTAAGGTATCGATAATGATAATAAAATGGCTAATATCAGCTCCTCTGGGATACAAAGCCAAGCCTTGCTGGCTTCTTAAACCCTCTGCAGAATAGGTATATTCTCACCAATTTAAAAAGAAGGACACAATAGTACTAGCAGTGCACATACAGCTTTTCAGTGATTATCATCTGCCGGTTCCATCTAACTCTCCAAGAGAGACACAGTCAACTTCACAGCCCCTCATTACCTACTCTTTCATTCTCCACCTTCCAAGCTGCCAGACAAAGTGTTCACAATGCCATAGTGGCTGAATTTGGGAACCCACAACTGAGCCAGGCTTTTAGTGCTGAGACCTCAGAGGACAATGTGGCTGTTCGGGAAAGCCTGCATGAAGGGGCTGGGCCTGCTGGGATAGAGTTGGATGAGTTTCCTTGGGCAACTGGATGTCCCAGAGATGTAGAAATGGTGGGGCCTATTGTCTCCAGTGAGCAGTTAGTGTCTCCTTCAGGTACTGGTTAATCATGCAGTAGGGTCTGGAAGAATAACACAGTTTGGTGACAGCATGCAAGCTAATGCATCATAACTGCAATGCCAATACAAACACACCAGGAATCAAGATGCAGAGACTTACATTAACCATCCCATTCTCACCTTTCCAATCTATCAGTCTATTGCAGCACTCTGGAATTAGTTTGCCATAGAATATTTGGCTATCTACTCACTCTGGCCACCCATATCAATATATATATATATATGCTGGTTTCATTCTGAATTTTCCATATAAGCTATTTAATAACAATTTAGAAATAATATAATTATCATGCACGACGCCCAAGAGGGGCCTCTACATGATATCCACAACTTCAAGAAGGAGGTTGTGGACTTGAAACATGTGGCCAAAGACTGTGAAGCTGCATTCGATGCCGAGAGTGCCAAAAGCAAAATGATGGAGGAGCAACTCAAAGCCCTCCAGGCCACCACGTGGCCTCCAAAAGGCCACACCTGGACCGTGTCGCTGACCCAGTGGCCAGTCCCTCTTCTTCTTGCACAATGGTGCCCCTACCAGCACACGCAGCTCCAGGACTAGCCCCCAGGTTCATGGCCACAGAGGGCCGGAGTGAATACTGAGTATAACAGGTTTGAGAGTGAGTTTATTGTATGCATACACTTGGATGTCCAGTTACACACCAGGTCAATAGCCCAGCATTTCACCAATCCTTACAGGTGTGCAAGACAGGTCAGATCCAAAGAGCCTAGATAATGGGATATATGGCTAATGCTACATGTAGTCTATCTACCATGGCATTTGTCATCTTGCCCTTCAAGAGAGGGTTGCTCACCCTAATGGCACCACCCATTCGGCACACCATCCCATAACAAGCTTTCATGTAGCCACACAACAGATTCATTATTCACTTATGGAGGAATTCACAATCCAAACATTGAGGAGAGTGGAACATCTGAAGCAGTTGAACCTCACATGGAGGATGACCCTTGTCTGATGCAGCCATGGGAATTGAGCTTGAGGAAATCCCTCACGGCAGGGAAACTGTGGGTGCTGTAGATCGTGATGTACATGCTGAACCTCACTATGGTGAGTCATTGTTCTATTTGTTTTGGCGGTTCATGCCTTCTTGAGACTCAAAACAATATCCATTGTAGTCGCAGCATCTATGGGTGAAGTATCACTAGAGGCCTAATGCATGTCCGAGAGCATGACAGGAGGGAGAGCAAGATTAGATGAAAGGCATCAGGGAGAGGGCATAGAGGAAAGAGTCATCAGAACATTGTGTACACGAATACCCATATATAAGGCACACAATGAATAATGGTATTATTTTGCTAGAGATATATTTATAATGGGACACAGATTGTTTGGAACCACGAAAATCCCTTGAAGTATTATAGATGTCAAACTTGAACTGTGTTGTGAGCAATGTCCCTGACTCTCTCCAAAGGAGAGGGAGGGTCTGCACATATGCAAATGGCCATGAATATGGTTATGCAGATGAATTTGTATTTATTTTATTGGATGGCCTTTCCTATTGGCTTATTCCATGGTGGGGTGTCCTCTTAGGGGTGGGTGGTGCAGTCTCTCCGAGTCTCTCTGGGGGTAAAACCTACACCGTGTTTGGTGTCATTTGTGATTGCCTGGTGGTTCCTTCTCCTGTCATGCCAACCCCTTGCCATCATCTACTGGATTTGCAGTGGATTTCTTGGGAAGAGTTGTGGAGTAATTTTGGTGTGTGTTGGGAGGGCGGTGTTTGCATTGTGTTCACTAACGTGGTAGGGGAGCGTCGTCTACATTGTTTGGTTTTCATCACAGCCTTCACGGTGTCCTTTCCTTTACCCACCCTGCTAAATATCTACATTTGTTCTTTTGCATTTTGATTTCATGTATTTCTTACACAATTGTTCACCAACATCATAGGACACTTCCATTGCACAGGGGATGCACACTGTTTCAACAGGAGTTAGGTTGTACATCCATTGGTTTTCTTTACAGTGTTCTGTGTGTGCTCTCCTTCAGCTGCCATGGGTGAATGTCTCATGGTGCCATGTGCATGCTACCTGTTGTCATGCAGTGTCAGACATCACTGTTGTTTAAGGATGATTCATGCAAACTATTAGGGTGAACTGAAACATCATTAGTAAGACCATTTTTAAAGTCCGAAAGGAGCGTCAGTGACTGAGGTGTCAGCCACCACCGCTATGATTTGGAACATCATACCATGAATTTCTTGCATCTCCTAGAGGCATGAACATGTCTGCATAATGATTGAGTCACTTCTTGTCACCTGCCCATCAGATGAACATGAGCACAGCTATTATTCATGTGGGAAGGCGGCTACATTCCCCGGAGAGTTCTCATGACCCATTTATTATAGTATCAAGTTACCCCCATTTTCCCATTCACCCCTCCATCTTTATGTTCACTCCATTCACCATTCGCTGGATTCGCCCGCAGTCACACCATCAAACACGATCAACATCCTAGCTGGTGTGATGGTTCATCACTATCCCCATCACCTGCCTGGTTTAAGCTCATCTAGGTGTTTCTATGGCCAGTATGTCAGGTGACACCCTGTTTTCCAGCTCCGACAACACCCTAAGTTCCGCTTCCATTTCTGATTTGTGGTTCCACTTCCATCTCTGACTCCGTTTTCAGAAATGCTTCCGCTTCTGGGGGAACTCTCACCAGTTCCATCCGCTTCACCAATTTCTCCACTCTCTGACTTCTGACTTCGGAACAGTGTTGGGAGTCAAGTGATCGCATAGTATGTGGCATCAAGGTCGGTCAAGGGTCAAGGGTCAGGGCAATGCAGGGTTGATGGCAAGTGCCGAGTGTTGTCCCTGGCTGCAGACTAGCATAGTATAATATGGGCTCACTGACATTGGGGGTCCTTAGACTTTTCTTTTTGGATTTCCCCTTTTCAGGTGAGAATCCCCTCTCACTGGAGCCATATCAAAATCTTCTGGTCTGAAAAACTGTTCAAAAAACTGTAAATATATTCCATATTTTTTTTAGTCTTTTTAATGTAAAAAAAACTTGACCAAAATTTTGTGTTTTTGTTAGAATTTGTTGAGCAAGAAATTTGTAAAATAGTTTAAAGTTTTTTGCAGGGTATTTTATATGTTTCTTTAAGTTTCTTTGTGAAAACAAAGGAACCCATAAAAAAACCTGCAAAAAGCTTTGAATTTCTTTACAATTTTCTTGCTCAACAAATTCTAATAAAAACACAAAATTTTATTGCAGTTTTTTTACATCAAAAACACTAAAAATATTTGGAAAATCTTTACAGTTTTTGAACAGTTTTTCAGACAAGAAAATCTTTCTATGTCTGCAGTGTCTCTTGTGTATTCTGTTCATTTATATGTATACTTCAGATTTCCCCTTGTCAGCTGTGTGGTAGTGTGACCTCCACAACCAGCTAGGGTTACCCTTACAGCAGAAAAGTTTCTCCACTAGAGGACTGGCAGTTGTACTGCACGTTGCATTCACCATAGGTGCATTCAGAATCGGAGATAGCAACTTGGAGATTGCAACCTCCTCCGTGCACATGGCATACGACAGCCCCTCTTCTTATGTCAAGCTCCCAACACCAGAAATCACATGCCATACTTCTCCTCCTTCGGACATGGATCCAGACAATCATCTTTGGAATGTGGAGGAGGAGATGACAGGGAACCAGATGAAGACTGACATGATTGAAACAGCGTTACAAATGATTTTGGCTGAGTTAGATATTCCACGAAGTAGTGGAAATGCAATGCAGGATGAGTCGGATTTTGGAAAAGCGGAAGTAGCAGAAGAGAGGATGCCCATGAAATAGGCAAAAGTCAAACCTGCAACTCTGGCGGACTTTGACGGAGATCAGGAGAAGGGATGCACATTCTTCAACACGTGCAGCATCTACTTCGCAATTGTCGGAGACCTCTTTCCGAACGACCAGGCTCGGATTCACTGGGCATTGTCCTTTTTCAAGTTGGACCGCACAGCCCATTTTGCAAACAAGATGATCTGACACAAAGCAAAGGGCAAGGGCAACTACTTCTGGGACTGGGACACCTTCGAGAAAACCTTTTCTGACTAGTTCTGCCTGAAAAACAAGCAACTCACAGCCCTCACAAAGCTCGAGGGGACCAGCTGGTACCAGGCTGAGTATCCGATCGATGACTACATTGATCACTTCCAGGAGCTCATCAACCTCGCAGAGTATGGCGACGACAAGATGATCGTCATAATATTCCAATGAGGACTCAACCCGACACTCCAGAAACAAGTCGCACTGCTTGGGGATGGAGCTCCAGATTTCGATGACCCAGAAGGGTGCAGGGCTGTCCACAAGTCAACCTGCAGGTTACCTGGACTTGGACTTGCAGGTTTGCCAGCTTCCAGAAGTGGAACCTGGACTTGACCTGAGTTTTTCTGCAGGTTGACTTGGACCTGCAGGTTAAACCTGCGGGTGACTTGCAGTGACTTGCCAGATTATTCCGAGCTGACTCACCCCGTGCGAGTGCATGACGCGTCTCCTCCAGTGGGGATGGGGGTGAGCTATTTCACACATCCTTACATCCTATTTTGACCATGCTCCTCTAGCAACATCCACAGATGTCAAATATGCATTCAGTCAGGGCCGACTGACTGTATCACGGATGTGTCACTCTCTGAAGGAAGAGTCGACACATGCCGGGACCATACTCAGCACATGGCTGTCATATGAAGGACTTGTTCCTGAGGAATGTGTTGTAGAGTTGCTGCATGATAAGGGTAAGCATGTCAAGAAGGCTGTTGTGCAGAAGGAAGTAATAGTAGTTGAATGACATGTAAATGACATGAATTCTTGGCATTTAAGGCTTGCAGGTCTGCGAGTCACCTGCAGAATTCCAAAGGCCAAACCTGGACTTGGCAGGTTTTTAGGCGCCGGGTCACCTGACTTGTGGGAGTTGGATCTGCAGGTTAAAATCACAGGTTGAACTGTGAGTCACCTGCAGGAACCTGGACTCGTGGACAGCCCTGGAAGGGTGGTACCAAGCTGCACAAAGGGTGCCTGAAATAGGGAAGCAAATGAGGCCTTTGTGGAGATGAACCGGAACACAACACACAGTTCTGCTCATCCTACTACACCTGTGCTGAAACCCGGAGCAGTATTCATTCTGACACGGAAGATATTTCTGACAGTTTCTCCACCTGCCCCTGCTCAGAATCCTAGCCCCCCTCCTTCGAAGAGTGGCCCGGCCCCAATGGATGTTGACTGTATGCGCAGAAAACCGTCACCTGTTTCCAATGCCGGCAGCCAGGCCACTATGCCTGAGAGTGCCCCCAAGCTTTCGACATCTGGCTTATGACCATGGAGGAGAAACTTGAGGTCCTTCCAGAGTTCCTCAGGCTGGCAGACACAAGCAGAGTGCCCACTGCGGAAGACAGTTCCAAAAGTGTGGAACATGGCACGTTGGAAGTGGAAGATGCGTTGGATTTTGTGACACACAGCAGGTGATATGTGTGCCCCTGCTGCCTGTACATAACCAGTTTGCCTGTCTTGAAGTAGAGAATGAGAAACTCCCACTCCCCTCACTTCATGCAGACCCACCAGATAAAGTCACACAAAAGCCAAGTCTGACATCCTGCCCACTCTGCAGCTGCCCTTGGGAGAGACACCTCCTCAAGTGCTATGTTGTTGCTGCCACCCCTGGCCCCAAGTCACTGCTCATTAAGGTTGAGATCCAGATGACAGACACAGCGGAAGTCAAATCTGGACCCACACTTGTCAACTGCGGGGCCACTGGTCAGTTTATGGACCAGGACTATGTGGAACAGAACTGACTGACCACACACAAGTTGCAACATGCAATCCCGGTGTTCAATGTAGATGGAAAGGGGGCGGGTTAGCGCAGGTGGAACTGATCCAGACCAAGCGCCCGTTTGGGATCACGCGAAGGGAGAGCCTCCAGGTTCGAATCCCCCCCCTCCCCATTTGTAGCAGTAATTACTACAATGGTTCACCCCACCGATAGGTGTCGATAAGTGTTAGGATTACAAGGCTCCTGGACTTCCACCCGGCATATAAGACCTACTGAAACTGACCCGTACTGATATGTATCTAAGGTGATTAGGCATTGTAGACAAACAGGAAGTATCCTATGTTGGTGCCAGCATATCTCTGGCTTACTTCGGTAAGTACGATACCCTAGCATGTAAAACACTTTGATTACTCTATTCTGCGTTCCGGGTAGAGACTGCCTATATAGGGCTCGGCCCCAAGGTGGAAGTATAATAAACGGAATTCAAAAAAAAAAAAAAAAAAAAAAAAGTAGATGGAAGCCCTAATGAGGTGGGGTCCATCACGGAAATAAGAGACATGATACTCAGCTATAATGGACACACGGAACACACTTCCTTTGCAGTCACCAGCCTGGGGAAGCAAGACATCATCCTCCGGTTTACCTAGCTGCAGGAGCACAACCTGGAGATCAACTGACAGAGTCAGAAGGTGCTGATGAGTCGATGCCTGACCAAGTCTCACATGTGTAGATCGGAAGTGTAGAAGGAGTGTCAGGAGCAGTGGAAGACCAAACAGCTCATACAGACATGTCGTTCTGGCCCTCACCCATTGCTTGCAGAAGAGGATTCGGAAGCGGAATATGAACCGGCACCAACACCCTATTCCAACTCCGACTCCAATGTCATCCGACTCAGCCCAGAAGACACTTTGGTGGAAGGGAAGCACTTGCTGTACGTAAACCTTCCACCGGAAGCAGAATGTGTCCATGCCACCGGAAACATGTCGCAATGCCTCACAGAAGCCTCCAGAAGCATGATGAAGTGGAGATGGAGATCCCAGAGTACCTGCAGGAGTTTGAGGACATCTTTGCCAAGGAGTCATTTGATGCCCTGCCTCTACAGAAGCTGTGGGACCATGCCATTGAAAGTTGGAGCCTGGGTCAAAGCCCACCAACTGTAAGGTCTACCCACTGTCACCGAGGGAGCAGGGAGAGCTCAATGCATTCCTTGCGGAGAACCTCCGTACTGGGAGAATCTGCCCCTCCAAGTCACCCATGGCATCTCTGGTGTTCTTCATCAAGAAGAAGGATGGCTCACTCAGACTCAGGCAGGATTACCAAGCCTTGAATGCGATCATGATCAAGGATCGGTACCCCATCACACTCATTTCCAAACTGATCACACAACTCCATGGTGCAAGGCACTTCACTAAGCTGGATGTCTGCTGGGGTGATCTGCAAGGGAGACGAGTGGAAGGCCGCATTCCACACCAACCGAGGACTCTTCAAGCTGCAGGTCATGTTCTTTGGCCTCACCAACAGTCCTGCTCATTCCAGACGATGATGAATGACACCTTCCAGGACATGATAGTGGAAGGGGTCATCTGCGTTACCTTGATGACATCCTCATCTTCACAAAGACACTGATGGAACATCAGGAGATTGTGCGGAGAGTACTAGAATGGCTCCGGAGTACAACCTGTGTCTCAAGCCGGAGAAGTGTGAATTTGAGTGGATGCAGATTGAGTCTCTTGGGGTGATTGTGTCCAAAGGAATGGAAAGTTTCCAGTGTGTTGAAATGGCCTATGCCGTCGAACAAGAAAGAAGTCCAGTCCTTCATCAGGTTTGTCAATTTATACCAGTGGATCATCAAGGACTTCTCCTGCCATGCCCATGCCCTCTTTGACATCACCAAGAAGGACATTGGATGGCAGTGAGGGGAGCTGGAACAGGCCTCCTTTGACAAACTCAAGGAGCTGATCACTTCTGCCCCAGTCCTGATCTTTGCCAGCAACTCTCGCCCTTATCGAGTTGAAGCGGATTCTTCTGATGCAGCCACTGGAGCGGTCTTGTCACCGCAGTTGTCAGAAGATGGTGGAAGGTGGCAGCTGATTGCCTTCTTCTCCAAAAACCTTAGTCCCATGGAGCAGAATTATGAGATCCACAACAAGGAAATGCTGGCAATCATCCAAGCGCTGGAGGAGTGGTGGCACTTCCTTGAGGGTTCTCTGTGTCTGTTCGAGACCTGGACAGACCACAAGAACCTTCAGTACTTCCACATGTCCAAGAAATTGAACTGATGACAAGCACGGTGGTCCCTACACCTGTCTTGGTTCAACTTCATGCTCCATCACCACCCCGGCCACACCATGGGCAAGCCCGATGCCCTATCCCGCCACATGGATCATGGAAGTGGAAGCGGAGACAATGCCAACATGACAGTGCTCCACTCAAGCCTTTTTGCAATCCACACCCTCGGAGTGACCACAGTTTGGGCGGAAGCGGAAATGCTCCAGGACATCCAGAGGCAGTGGCAGAATGTAGAGAAGGTGGAATTGGTGGTGAAGGTGGTAGAGGGGCTGTGGAAAGGACACTCGTGGTCAGTGCAGGTGGCGGAGTGGTCAGAACGCAATGGCTTGCTCCACTTCAGGGCGGATGCTCACAACTTTTTATTACCTGTAGCTTCACCCATTTTATTCTCAGATTATAGAAAAGAAGAGGATGAAAGTACATGCCAATATTATTGTTGGGATATAACTAAATTTACGTTTGTCCCTCCCCGAGCGGCAGCTCCGCCGACGAGAACGCCGATTCTTATTTTTATGCCTCTTCTTATTTTTCTACCCACTTTAATATACACTATATCATTATAACTATTCATACTAATACTCCTACTCATACCTATTAGAAGTATCTAGCCAACTATCTGTTATTCTATCTTGTAGTCAGATACTCTCTCATATGTATATATATCTTCGAGATGTTTAAATATATACAGAATCATCTAATAACATCTATTATTCTCCTCATAAATACTACTGTATATTCCTATATGTTGTTATTAATACTCTTATAGTATATATCATATACTCATATATGCTGTATTACATAACCATTATGATTATCCTCCCAGGGGCAAGGTCTACGTTCCGGATGGGGAGGACCTCTGCAACCGCATCATGTCCCAAAACCATGACACCTGATTCGTTGAAACGTGTTCTCATCTGCGTTCTAAAAGCGGGAGGAAAGCAGTGATTGAATAGACCGTGTCCCATGGATTCAATGGTCCAGTGCTTAATATCAGGTGTGATAAACGTCATGAAATATTGTTGCGCCTTTCCTGACATGAAGGCAAGCATCTGTTTGACATGATGCTTCTTAGGGAATCCAGTAATCTCAAACCAAGTGTTTACGGCATATGACCAACGCTCGAAGGCATCAAAGTCTGGTGTGCCGTCCTAAGCGGTGGGTGTGTCAATCTTGACTCTGGTCACCGTGTCCTTCTTGGACCTCCGCTGCTCACGGTTGTCATCTTTCTTTTCAGGACGGTTAGCAGCGCGGGGCGTTCTCGTGCTACTACTGGACGAGCTTGAGTCAGATGAGTCAGATCCGTCTGGGTCTGGCTGTCCAGCAGGCGCGATGTTCCTTGCAAAGTAGCTCATGGGAGGAGCCTGATCCGCCGTCTTATGCATCTCACATGGGATGCTGGGCTTCATAATGTTCCCTCCTGGTGTTATGCCTCGCAGCCTTCTGATGTCTGGCAGTTTGGATGATTTAGTACGATTATACGGTACCTTGGCATTCACGGTGGCTTCGTCTGTCAAGCTGGTGTCGCTCAAGGTGAGACTTTTCTACAGTCCCATGCTCGTGCTCGTCGATGTGCTCATCGATTGTCTCAGAGGGGGCAATGCTACTTCCTCTCTGACGTGCGTCTCTCGTACGGGAGGATTCTGCTACGGGTGGCATGCTCATGGCGTAGGGCAACTGAGCGTGCAAGTAGGGAGAGACTGCGCTACATGTAGTGTAGGAGTCTATGTCCGTTGTACGTTTAAGGTGCTCGAGTGTATAACTCATTCTGTATGTCACTGTCTAGACCATGCAGTATATTCACCATGAATTCCATGTAAGAGCTACGCGTAACTGTGTCTGGTTCGTGGATTTCACGACTAGTACGCGTTGGCTGTCTCAAGTTGTTACTAGGCTTGGTTCCTCCCCAACCAGTCGGCAAACAACCGTAAGGGTGTTTGGAGCGGTCGAAGTCCTCCCACCTAGTGGGGGTAGTCTCCCTGTCATTGGGAGGGGCAGCGCCAGGGTCATTGCTGGGTGCAGCTCCCACTGGGTTGCGCTCAGCGCTCCCAGGAGCGTTCGCAGCATCTACCTCGGCCATTTGAAGGCCCGAGGGAGCGTCGACGTGCTCAGTAGTCGAGATCACATCTGAGACGGAGGGAGGGAGTGGCACCTCCTCCGCTCTAGCCTCATTGGTGTTGAAATCCAAGGATCGATTGACTCCTCGCTATTACAACAACCGATCCTTCCTTTCTTGATTACTTAGGGTAGATTACATAACTACTGTACAGCAGCGCTACAGACCTTCTCTGACACCGCACAGGTCTGTGAACTGCCAATAGAAGTTGCCTTCACAATAGGTTATGGGCCCTGCTCCCTGAAACCTTAATTTAACCTAACCTTCAATGCAAAACGCACGAGAGTCCCACTATCCTACACCCATACCATGGCCGACACAATGACCTCGAAACTCCTATCAACTATCTGTTAGCAACTCGGGGTTATGGCAGGGAAGGTTCGGTAGAGTTCTTAGAAAGCTAGAATCAAATGCACTCTCTCAGTGAATTTATTGTCACTGTTATATTAATACAATACCTAGAATCAAATGCACTACATGATTTTCAGTCAACATGCTATGAAAATATAAAGAACACTACTTGCCTCTCTCAGTGAATTTATTGTCACTGAGAGAGGAGCACTATCCTGTCTCAGAAGGCATATACGTGCACCCGGCCCTTTAGCGCTCAAGAGCTCGCGCGTCGAAGTCATTTCAAACTCCGCTGGGTGCAGCCGCTTGTGAAAATAGAGATAACAAAATGAAATGGAGAGGTAGGGAGTGACTGGAAATTTTCGAAAATAATCAGGCAAGTGAATGCATGGTACAAGAACAATGTGAGAAGAGATTGAAACACCATACAATAAATCGAATACATTATGCTTGATTTTGGTGCAGGAGCATAAATGCACCCAACACTATCGAGAAGTTCGAGGGAACAAACTGGGAAATGTGGTCCTTCTCACTGAAGGCTGCGCTAATGTTCATTGACGCATTGTGTATCGCTGAAGGGACTGAGACAACCCCTCCACAGAGCATAATTCCCACCGACGAAGAATGCAGACGACTTGACAACTGGGAGAAATGTTCTCGCCAAGGTCTCTTGCTGCTACTCGTCTCGGTCAAACCCTCAGTCCACCAGTCCCTCGACATGGTGAAAACCCTAGAGCAAAATTGGGGCAATCTCAAAACAACCTACGGGACGAGGACCGGTCTAAACTTATGGGTCGACTACCGAAAGTACACTACCATGACATTCTCACATGACACCCAGCTCACTCAGCAGATCGACGAGATGTCTGAGCTAAAAAATCACATCGTCGCCGCTGGATTAGCAATCAGCAATCCCCTACACACTCTCAACGTTCTCCAAGCCCTACCCGCATCGTACGAGATTGTACAACAGATGATCCTAGCTACCATTACCGACTTCTCCAAGATCGATTGGGTGAGCACTCAAAGCCACATTCAATCCGAAGAACTGCGACAGGGCTCACAACCGAATGTAAATGCGATCCATACGAAGTCGAAGTCCAGCAAGGACAAGTGCAATTACTGTGGGGGTACCGGGCATTGGGAAAAGGACTGCAGGTGCAAGACGCGTGGCTTGTCTCGAGAAGAGGCACAGTCAGAGAGAAAAAGGGGGACAGGCGACAGGAAAGGAAAGGCGAAGGGAAAAGAGAAGAGCAATGCGAAAGAAGCAACACATACCGTGAGCACCGCCATCATGGGAGACTCTACAAACACGCCCAATAGCACTAACGATGTAACATCCGGCACCGCAATTGACTCAATTTGCTTCTATATCGCAAGAACAAATAAGTGGATGATTGACTTGGGATGCACCGACCACATAACGAATGACATCGCCGACTACTCCACATATCAATTGCTCAAAACCCCTCGCACCGTGTTCCTAGCCGACAAAAAGAAAGCAGTGTCTTACATTGGTAGTGGTACAGTCGTAACGAAAACATGGGTAAATGGAAGAGAGAAGAAAATAGAACTCCAAAATGTGCTCCACTCACTGGACATTGGAGGCCGCTTCATCTCGATACTCAGAATCAGAGAAAAAGGCATCTCCGTCACTTTTGAAGGCCCTAGAGTGATATTCAGCAAAGACAGAGTGGAATACGCGGTAGGACAACTCGATGGACGACATTATTGGCTTGCACTAAGCTCAGCGTCGCCCTCCGTCCACTCAGCGCAAACTGGAATCCCCATCGACACTCTTCACGCTTGCCTCAGTCATCTATCATGGTCATCCCTCGAACGGGTAAACGACCAAATAAATCCGACGTCGTGACGCCCACTATTAACGTGCGAAGGATGTTTGCTAGGGAAATCCACAAGACGGAAGTTCAAATCATCCACCCATAGACACACTCGACCCTTCAACCTCGTTCACATGGATCTTGCAGGCCCAATGCGCACGTGATCCATCCAAGGGCAAAGCTATCACTACATACTTGTGGACGACTACACGCGATACAAATGGGTTTTCTTCCTGCAAGCAAAGAGCGATGCTTTCAATTGCTTCAAGAAATACCATGCACGTGTGTCCACACACTACAAAGGTACCCTACGAGTGATGCGCTCGGATCACGGGGGGGAATTCCTATCGATGGAGTTCAACCAATACATAGAGGAGCAGGGGATAAAACATGAGCTTACCGTGCCACACACACCGCAACAAAATGGGGTTGCTGAAAGGGCAAACCGCACGATTGCGGAAGCCGCACGTGCCATGCTCCAGATTGCAGGAATGTCTCATGGCTTCTGGGAAAGCGCTGTAGCCACAGCCACACACGTGCGAAACCGCGCTCCATCACGCGCAACTGACTACGTCTCCCCACACGAATGCCTCCACGGCCACCCACCCGACCTGAGCTACCTCAGGACATTCGGATGCTTAGCCTACGCGCACACAACGACACAGAGAACAAAATTCGATCCGACATCGAAAAAGTTCATCTTCATTGGATACGATGGGTCAACGAAGGGGTATAAACTATGGGAACCGTCCTCACACAAGATAATAATATCCACTGACGTCCTTTTTGAGGAAAACGAATACCCCCTCCGCACCCTGACAGCCAAAATCGAACAACCGAGCGCCATTCCCCCACAACAGCTGCAGCCGCCCCCTGAGCTAATCGACCTATCCCTACCAGAAAGCAATGACGAAGACGTAGGAACAAACCCACCGCAACCACCGCCACCTGGTCCACCTCTACTGGGCCCACAACCCCCTCCATGCAGATTGGCACAGATCATCGGCCGGTCCTTACGCCCCGACCCAATGAACGCCAGCCCAGACAGGGCAAACTGATGGGTCCCTGCTGTATGGACAAATGCCATCTCAGTGTTCCTGGCAGCAACCAACATCACGCCGACTGTTTTGGAACCCGTTGAACTAAACGTAAAACTGTGGTGTTAAACACAATTCTAAAGTTCAATCAGAGATTTGACTTTACAAGCACACGCAAGCTTCGAAACTATTTTAACGGAGAACCCAATTAAGAAATTATACTCTGGTGAACAATCAGAATCAGTATTGGTACAGGAAGTGTAGCAATAGAGGTTTAACTGAACACATGTAGTTCTTAGATTGTGCAATACTTTGTGAGGTCAAAGAATGTTATTAGATGTCCAAGGGTCCAGATACTTTAAGGGGGAAAGCTACCTAGAGTCTTAGGACCGGGGTCGAGTGAATTAAAGACAACAATAATCCCCAAGATGTGAAAAGATAATTCTGCACTTGAACTCTTCCTCAGTTCAAGTATGTCACTATCCTTGTGGCTTTTCTGGTTTTCCAACTCAACAAATGTAGGATATTAACTCACTTACCCTGAGTTAGGTTAATATCTGCAGTGGTGATGTAAGAAAGATCAATCACTCAAAAGGCTATTAACCCACTTAACTCAGAGTTAAGTTAATAATCTATTGTGTGAATTGAATAACTAATAACCAAGTCTATTAGATCACTGCTCAGAGTGGCGTCTAATGGTACAGGATTACTAATCAGTTACTCTTAGTAATGTTGCTGTTCGCAGCGTGATTATTCAGAGCCTGCTGCAATTAAAATAGAGCACTCTTGTACTTCTCAGAGCCAATCAGAGTTCCTGCAATCTTAGACTGTAGCCAAGTCAGTGAGCCAGTACTTCGGTACAAGGCTGTGTTGAAGTCACACTTCAGTTACTCAAGGTATGGGTGGTTTGGGTGAAAGATGATTGATTGCTTCACTGCTAAAACTGCAGGCTATTTATACTGCATCTATCTAGCTTATGTAACTACTGCTAGGAACCTTGTAGAGGCTTCTATTACTGTGAAGAACCTTGTGGAAGCTTAGAGAAGCTTCAGGAAATGTTTGGAAACTATTGGAAGGCTGTGGAAGGTTCTATAGCCATTTTGGGTTAAAGTCACAGCTCTGTGACAGTAAAGCTAAGAGTATGTAAGAAACTCCCATGCTCATGTGATTATCATGTGACGAAGGAAAGTCATGTGATTGTCAGGTGACCGTAGATAATCAAGTGACTTTGAGGTCAGGTGATTGTCAGGTGACTGTGGATGATCAGGTGACTTTGAGCTGTTTTGAGGTCATGTGATAGTCATGTGACCATGGAGGATTCTTAGCTAAACTATCAAGAGATTGTTGTACCTTGTGGACCCAATGTGAGTGTAGCATAGAAATATTAATACAACCTTTCTTGAGGACATTTGAAACTAATTAACTACCTAGTAAATGTTCATAAATAGGTAGCTACTTTGTGGACAATCCCTAACACTGACAGGAGACCCGACTATTGTAAGAGCAGCTTCTGTGCGCAGCTTACAACTACCTAGGCGGCGTCAGATAAAGGTCTGAGCCGCCATGATACAAGTGTCGTGTACTTATACTAAGGTAACGTACGCAGGGATCGGTCAGGGAAGGAATGCAGGGACAGGGACATATGATGGTACTTGGTGATGGGTCAATCGTCTTCACAACACTCCCCCGCGATTGAGTCATCGACGAGACCCATTTTTGCACGCAATTTTTGGTGCTGGTCATGGGCCAAGGGCTTCGTCAGGAGGTTGGCTGTGTTGTCTTTTGTTGACACAGGTGAGATTTCAATGGCCCCCTTCGTGATGCAGTCCCGAATGTAATGGTACTTGATATTGATATGTTTCGTTCGCTTGTGGAAAACGGCATTCGAGGCAATTGCACGAGCGCCCAGCGAGTCTGAAAAGATGTCGACTGGTAGTTCGACTTCGAAATCGAGTTGCTGAAGTAGGGAAGTGGTCCACTGGGCATGTTTCGTGGTTTCCGTCAGGACCATGTATTCAGCTTCGGTAGACGATAAGGCTACAGTTTGTTGTTTCTGTGTTGCCCACGCTATAGATCCCTCCGACAGTATGAAAATGTATCCGGTTGTGGATCGACGTCCGTCAGTACCGGTGGCCCAGTCAGAGTCGCTGTAACCGATGAGCTTGGTACAGTCGTTCCTGCCATATGTTATTCGTAGACCTCACGTTGTGGACAAGTAGCGAAGCACGTGCTGAGCGGCGAGGAGGTGTTCCTCCATGGGGTTTGAGCCGAACTGTGAGAGATGGTTCACGGCGAAACAAATGTCCGGTCCCGAACCTAGCATCGCGTACATGAGCGATCCTACGATTTGCTGGTAGCGATAGGTGATGGTGGTTGGATTGAAGCAGGCAGGACGGCAATGGCATGCGCACCTGCAAGACACGCTCACCAGGCTCGGTTTTCAGAAAAATCTTGCAGGGGACGTGTCGATATTCATCAAGTGTGATAACGGAGGGGACCACCCAACCATCGTACTTGTCTACGTTGACGACATCGCGATCATAGGTGTTCTTGCCGCCGTCAGCGAACTCAAAGCGCAAATCGGAACGCGCTACAAAATAACCGACCTAGGAGAGATAAATCACTTCCTGGGCATCCACATCACCCGAAACCGCTCAGAAAGGATGATAACCATTGACCAGTCCCATTACATCGACCGCATGCTGACTCGATACGAAATGCTTTCGTGAGTTTGCACACCTTTCCCTCCTGTCCTTGGACCACAAAACCCTCAGGTTGGTCCATGTACAGCTCCTGTCCAGGATGCCGTTGAGGTAGGCAGCTGTTGATTTGGTGTACCTCCAGGTCGAAAGTAGCTGCGAGCGCTAGCAGCAATCTTAGTGAATTGAGTCTTGCAACAGGCGCGAATGTTTCCTCGTAGTCTATGCCGGCAGTTTGCAGGAAACCCTTGGCGACAAGGTGCGCTCTGTGCCATGTGACTTTTCCCTGGGTGTCACGCTTTGTCAGATACACCCACTTGCACTTGACGGTGCGTTTGCCCTCCGGTAAGTCTGTCAGTTCCCAAGTCCCGTTGTCGATAAGACATCTGATCTCTTTTTTCATGGCTTGGAGCCAGAACTCGGCATCTGGGAGGAGATTGCGAGCTTATATGACATTGGGTCGCCTGTAGGAGTGAGTTCGGTCGCAGCTAGATACACGGTAATCGTGTTTGTCCACACGGCAGGCACCCATCGTTGAGCCCTGTCTGGGCTTGCGTTGGTTGGGTCTGGACGCAGGGTCCGCCCAACAATCTGCGCTGATCGTCGCGGAGGAGGTTGGGGGGCCTGTGGATGCGGTGGGAGTGGACCAGGTGGCAGCGGTGCACCAGGTGGCGGCGGCGGCGGTGCGTTGTGATCAACGTCCTCATCATCACTTTCTGGTAACGCCAGTTCTAGCAGTTCCGGTGGCTGTTGTGTGGGTCGCGGAGGATCGGCGTTGGGTTGCGCGATCTGTGCGGTCGGGGTGCGAAGAGGATACACTGATTCCTCAAAGGTAACGTCAGTGGACACAATTATCTTGTGTGTGGATGGTTCCCATAGCTTATACCCCTTAGTAGAGCCATCATATCCGATAAAAACAAACTTTTTTGACGTCGGGTTGAATTTGGCTCGTTGGGTCGTGGTGTGCGCGTATGCCAAGCATCCAAAGGTTTGGAGGTAGCTTAGGTCGGGCACACGTCCCAAGAGTCGTTCGTGTGGGGAGGCATAGTCGTTGGTGCGTGAAGGGGCGTGGTTTCGGATGTGTGTGGCCGTGGCAACGGCACTCTCCCAAATCCGTGGGACATACCTGCACTCTGTAGCATGGCACGCGCGGCTTCCACGATCGTTCGGTTTGCTCTTTCAGCAACACCGTTCTGTTGCGGTGTGTGCGGCGCTGTGAGTTGGTGCTTTATCCCTTGTTCTTCAATGTGCCGGTTGAACTCCGTTGACAGGAATTCCCCCCCGCGATCCGAGCGGATAGCTCGTAGTGTACCCTTGTAATGTGTGGAGGTAAGCGCGTGGAATTTTTTGAAACATTCGAAGGTGTCGCTCTTCGTCTGTAGAAAGAATATCCACTTGTAGCGTGTATGGTCGTCCACCAGCACATAATGGTAGCTATGGCCTTGGATTGATCACGTTCGCATGGGTCCGGCAAGGTCCATATGGACCAGTTCGAAAGGTTGGATGTGACGTGAGTCGAGGATTTAAATTTACGCCGTGTGGACTTCCCAACAGGCAACCTTCGCACGTCGATAGTGCGCGTCGCGATGTTGGGTCTATTTGGTCGTTGATTCACTTTAGGGATGACAAGGAAAGGTGGCCTAGGCGTGCGTGGAGTATGTTGATGGGGATGTGTGTCTGCGCTGAGTGGACGGAGGGTGATGCACAGCTCAGTGTGAGCCAGTAGTGTTGCCCGGTGAGCTGTCCCTCTGCATACTGTACTCCGTTTCTGCTGAGGATCACTTTTGTGCCCTCGAAGTTGACAGATATCCCTTTTTCTCCTATTTTGAGAATCGAGATGAACCGACCGCCAATGTCCAGTGAGTGAAGCACATTCTGAAGTTCGATTCTTCTCTCTGTGCCGTTCACCCACGTGTGCGCCACAACCGTTCCAATGCCTATATAAGGTAACACTTTCTTCTTGTCGGCTAGGAACACTGTGCGTGGTGTTGAGAGCACTCTATAGCTTGTATAGTCGGTGATATCGTGTGTGATATGGTCCGTACATCCCGAGTCGAGCATCCAATGGTTTGATCTCGCAACGTAGAAGCAAATAGTGTCATTTGCTGCATCAGACAGTACAACGGTTGTGCTATCTGAAGAGTTAGGAGGATCGTCTGTGATAGCAGCGCTCACAGAAGGGGACGTTTCCTTCTTGTCCCTTTCTTTTCTCTTCACCTTGTTCTTTTTGTCACCGGCCCCTTTCTTCCTCTCAGACTGTGCTTCTTCTCGTGACAAGCCACGTGCTTTTTGTCGGCAGTCCTTCTCCTAGTGCCCGGTGCCACCACAATAGTTGCACTTGTCCTTGCCGGTGTTGGACTTTGCGTGAATGGCGTTCACACTCGGCTGAGATCCCTGTCGAAGTTCTTCGGACAGGATTCGGCTCTGCGTGTTCTCCCAGTCGATTTTGGAGAAGTCCGTAATGGTGGCAAGTATCGTTTGCTGCACTATTTCGTATGATGCGGGCAGCGCCTGGAGTACGTTGAGAGTGTGGAGGGGGTCGCTGATCGCTAATCCTGCTGCGACGATGTGGTTTTTCAACTTGGACATCTCATCAATCTGTTGAGTGAGTTGCGTGTCATGTGAAAA
The DNA here is from genome assembly GCA_015179125.1 of Gautieria morchelliformis. Classification (NCBI taxonomy): domain Eukaryota; kingdom Fungi; phylum Basidiomycota; class Agaricomycetes; order Gomphales; family Gomphaceae; genus Gautieria; species Gautieria morchelliformis. Next base: position 170,348 of record WHVA01000166.1, on the reverse strand, counting down.
CGTCATGGTCGTGTATTTTCGATTATCGACCCAGAGGTTTAAGCCTGTCCTCGCGCCGTAAGTCGTTTTGAGATTGCCCCAGTTCTGTTCTAGGGTTTTCGTCATATCGAGGGACTGGTGGACAGATGATCTGACTGAGACCAGGAGTAGGGAGAGTCCTTGACGTGAGCATTTTTCCCAGTCATCGAGTCGCTTGAGCTCATCGTCGGTCAGTGGTGTGCTTAGGGATGGAGATGATTCGGTTCCCTCGGCTATCCATAGCGCGTCGATGAACATGAGCGCAGCTTTTAGGGAGAAGGCCCAGCTGTCCCAGTTTGTCCCATCGAATTTTTCGATGGTTGACAACAGCTTTGAGGTGGTCGTGTCGGCCATGGTGTGAGTGTGGAGCGGCAGGTAGAAAAAGGGGTTTGATACGTTTGCGTCGACCGTTAGGTGAGGTCAAGTTTCTAGGGAGCGGGGCCCATAACCTATTGTAAGAGCAGCTTCTGTGCGCAGCTTACAACTACCTAGGCGGCGTCAGATAAAGGTCTGATGGTATTTAGGACTCGCAAGAAATACCTAGGCGCGTCAGATAAAGGTCTGAGCCGCTGTGATACAAGTGTCGTGTACTTATACTAAGGTAACATACGCGGGTATCGGTCAGGGAAGGAATGCAGGGACAGGGACATATGATGGTACTCGGCGATGGGTCAATCGTCTTCACAACACCGACGTCATACAAAATCGCGATGTCCTCCGCAGAAGCTGAGATATGGCTGGGCGCCATGAAGGAGGAAATAAGATGCCTGATAGAAAACGGCACCTGGGAACTAGCAGACCTACCGGAGGGCAGGCACACGGTCAAACGCAAGTGGGTCTACCTGACAAAACACGACACACAGGGAAACGTCACCCGATATCGAGCATGCCTAGTCATCAAAGGGTTCCTAGGCATCGATTACGACGAAACCTTCGCACCAGTCGCAAGACTAGACTCGTTGAGACTGCTCCTATCACTCACAGTGAGATTCGACCTAGAAGTACACCAAATCGACATCAAATCTGCGTATCTCAACGGTAACCTGGACGAAGAGCTTTACATGTAACAGCCGGAGGGCTTCACAGCCCAAGGAAAGGAAGGAAAGGTGTGCAAATTAACGAAAGCTATCTACGGCCTGAAACAGGCAGGACGGCAATGGCACGTGCATCTACAAGACAGGCTCAACACACTAGGATTCCAAAAGAATCTGGTGACGTGTCAATATTCATCAAGCACGACAATGAGGTGGAGCACCCCACAATCGTGCTCATATACATAGATGACATTGCCATAATCGGCGTCCTCGCCGCAGTCAGCGACCTCAAAGTGAAGATCGGTACACGCTACAAAATCACCGATCTGGGGGAGATAAACCACTTCCTAGGCATCCACATCACACGTGATCGCTCAAAAAGGACGATAACGATAGACCAGTCCCATTATATCGATTGCATGATGACTTGCTACGAAATGACGCAATGTAGACCAGCGCACACGCCCTTTCCACCAGGTACAAAGCTCACACAGAATACGGAAAAAATTTCCGATTCATCCATCATTTCCCAATACCAACAAATCATTGGTTCGCTCATGTATGCCATGCTCTGCTCCAGACCAGACATATGTTTCGCTGTAAACCGACTCTCACAATTCGGTTCAAATCCTATGACAGAGCACCTCCTTACCGCGCAGCACGTCCTACATTACCTGTCCACAACACGTAGCTACAGCGTGACATACGGAAAAAATGACTCCACCAAAATTGTCAGCTATTCTGATTCAGACTGGGCTTCGAACGCTGATCAACAAGTGGGTACATCTTCATCCTGGCAGGAGGCTCCATCACATGGGCCACGCAGAAGCAACGGACAGTCACCCTGTCCTCAACAGAAGCTGAATACATGGCCCTGATGGAATGCACGAAGCCCGCTCAATGGACCATATCATTACTCCAGCAACTCGACTTTGAAATCGAATTACCCCTCGACATCTTCTCAGACTCGCTAGGTGCTCGCGCAATCCCACAAACACTGTTTTTCACAAGCGAACAAAGCATATAGACGTCAGTATCACTACATCCGTGACTGCATCAAGAAGGGAATTGTGGAGATATCTGCTGTACCGATGAAGGAGAATGCGGCCAACATTCTGACGAAGTCTCTACCCCACGAACAACATCAGAAGCTGTCCTCAAAAATGGGGATTAGCGATTGTCAAATCGCAGGGGAGTGTTGAAATCCAAGGACTGATTGACTCCTCGCTAACACCCATTCTATTACAACAACCGATCCTTCCTTTCTTGATTACCTAGGGTAGATTACATAACTACTGTACAGCGGCGCTACAGACCTTCTCTGATGCCGCACAGGTCTGTGAACTGCCAATAGAAGTTGCCTTCACAATAGTTGGGGGTGTCCGCCGAGGGCATAGATCCCTCGTGGCTGGTCACTTGTAGCGATGCCTGGGACGGCGGGTGCGTTGTACCCCGTCCGTCCCCCTGTCGTCTACTCAGTGCCTCATGGAACGCCGTTAGGCGTTCACCATGAGTGGTATCGAGTCGCGCTGCGGGCGCGTTGCCCGTTGGTACGTTCGGCCGGTTCGAGTCGACATAGTGGGTTTGGTTAGTTGTGGGAAGTTGTGCGATATGCTCACCGGTTGATCAGGCTGGAGAGTTTCGAAAGGTATTGGATTTGTGAAGACGGGTCAAAAAATGTAAGATGGTTTTAGAGGGGACTTCGGAAATATCTTAGCAGACGGGATGACCAGTCGTAACCAAGTATATGTTCGGGGTAGGTTCTCTCTATTATACATGTATCGTTTTGGTAGGCTACTTATATGAGGAGACACGGGCTAGGTACCTTTTGGTGTGCGTAAGTGGTCGGCCGTATTGGATCTCCGCTAGTAATTATGCCGGTTCCTTACATAACCACGCTGGGCACCATCGACTCGACGCAATGGCTGAAGCTCTGGCAGGTCTGGGGGTAGCAGGTAGGTCAGCAATATTCATCTGCCTTCTACTGCGATGCTAATCACCCCATTCAGCGAGTGTCATCGCCGTCGTCCAGATCACCGAAGATGTTATCACCAAATGATCCGCATATCGAGTTGCTTACAAAAATGCGTCCAAAGATATGATTAGACTCAACGACCAGGTCTCCAGACTACGGGGGGTGCTTCTTAACCTCAACGAGCTCATAATGGCTGAGGAAGCACAAACCTTCTCTCGATTGCCGACTTTGATGACCGCGCTCGATATATCCCATGGCGGTCCAACTCTAGGCGGGCCTCCCGAAATGACAAAGAGCGAGGACGAAGCACGACCCGGCTATGGGCTCACTGAATCCATGCTAAGTCAGCGTACGGGTCTTTTAAAACGCCTATTGAAGAACTTCAAGCGCAAAGGAGGCAAGAACACCCAATGTGAACACACAGATGGCATACCTTCCCTCACTCTGACAACGGGTGATTCCTTAAGAGCCGAGGGCGGAAACACAGCAGGGAATGCGTCGGAGAGCAAAAATGATCGCAAGAGCTTACCTCGTGTTCTTAGGGACTGTCACAACGAGCTGCATAGCCTTTCGAAGAAGTTAGAAACGAAGAATGTGAAGACATCTCGCAAGGAAGCGCTGGCCTATGCATTCAAGCAAAGCAAAGTTAACATGACTGTCAAAAGGCTGCAAAGGTTTCAGCAGCAGATTGTTGTGGCCTTGTCCATTGATCAAATGTGCGTTCAACTCCCTACCCTCGACTGCCAATGATCTCTTATCATGCTTTAGCGCTCGAGGCAGATGACAACCAGCGTCGTCAGGATATCTACCAACGACGTCAGGATGTCTACAAGTGGCTGGCGGCTCCTGATTACGAGTCGAAGCATTTGAACGCCGCTGGGGAGTGGGAGAAAAACACCGGCTCGTGGGTTCTGCAGGGAGGCAGTTTCCATGAATGGAAAACCCAGCCTAAATCGTTCTTATGGCTTCACGGCAAGGGTGTGTTTTCTTCTTGTTTGATGCTCACGCTAATAATCACGTGCAGCTGGCTCCGGGAAGACTGTCTTATGGTAAACAAATTTCTTCGGGTATCTCGGTACTTTGCTAACAAACTCGTGCATCAAGCTCCACCATCATAAGAGCGCTCTCCGGCCACTCTAAATCAAACCCCTCCATCGCAGTCGCATTCTTTTACTTCGATTTTCGCAGCAAGGATATAGAACCCCATAGCCTTCTTCGTGCTCTGATCAAGCAGCTGTCCTTGAAAAGCACCAAGACCTTTAACTACGTGGCCAAACTATTTTCTGACAAGAATAATGGTCAATAATGGCCATCTCTGGAGGAGCTCAAGTCAACGCTCGAGTTCATCATTGGCACTTTCGAGGAGAACGTGTACATTATCTTCGATGCTCTCGACGAGTGTCCAGACCGACATAAATTTCTGGAGCTGATGAAAGAAATTCACGGATGGGACTTTGACACATTACACCTCCTGGCAACGAGTCGAGACGAGCAGGACATCGAGACGACACTGCAGGACTTGGTTTCGCATCAGGTATCTATGGACGAAGGTCTCGTGGACAACAACATCCAAGTCTGTGTCAAGAAAACTGAAAGATGATAACAAGCTCAGTAAATACTCGGCAGAGAAGAAGGAAACAATTAAGAATACGTTGATGGACGGAGCACATGGAATGTATGTAATTGTTTGACGTATGCAGCTAGCATCGCTGACTGGACAGCCAGGTTTCGATGGGTCGTTTGTCAGCTAGATGCACTACGAAAGTGCCGATCTCCGTACGAGCTCAGGAAGACACTCACGAATCTACCCAAGACCCTATATGAGACCTACGATAGGATTCTCCTGGACATAGACGAGAGCAATAGAGAGTATGCTCTGAAACTGTTGCAATGGCTCGCTTTCTCAGTTGATCCGGTTTCACTAAGGCTGGCTGTGGAGGTTCTTGCTACAGATCCTGATGCTAAGACTGGACCTCTATTTGACCCAGAACGGCGCTTTGACGACCCACGGGACATCCTGACCCTGTGTTCCAGCCTGGTCTCCGTTACTACAGTCACAGACGACATATTATGGTACCCTGAATATATTAAGGATGGCCAGGGAAAGTTTACAGAACTCAGGCTAGCCCATTTCTCCGTCCGTGAATATTTGGTCTCGGAATGCCTCCGCACCCACAGCAAGCTGTCGATCTATCACTGCGACGAGCCACTCGCTAATACGTTCATTGCCAAGACTTGCGTAGCCTACTTGCTGCAATTCAACCAGCATTGCATAACCCAAGATATATGGATATCCCATCCATTATGCTCATATGCGGCGGAATACTGGATTCGCCATACTCAACCAGATAACGATGATGATTCGACTTTGCATCACCTGATCATGAGTCTTCTACAACCCGAAAGTGTGGTGTACTCGAATTGGCTCGAGCTTTATCCCCGAAATCAGTGGTCGGGGAAGCGTGCTCCTATCCAATACACGGCAGAGGCTGGACTAGCAATACTATCCCGGGATCTTCTGGAGAATGGAGCGGACGCCAATGCGCAAGGCGGCAAGTGGGGCAATGCGCTCCAGGCGGCATTGTCAGAGGGTCATCATCTGATTGTTGAGCTGCTTCTGGAGAAGGGAGCAGATGTCAATGCGCAAGGTCGTCAGTATGGCAATGTGCTCCAGGCGGCATCATTATGGGGTCATCTTCCAACTGTTGAGCTGCTCCTGGAGAAGGGGGCAGACATCAATGCGCAAGGTGGTGAGTATGGCAATGCACTCCAGGCGGCATCATCATGGGGTCCTTATGCGACTGTTTAGCTGCTCCTGGGGAAGGGAGCAGATGTCAACGCGCAAGGCGGCCGGTATGGCAATGCGCTTCAGGCGGCATCATTATGGGGTCATCATGTCATTGTTGAGCTGCTCCTGGAGAAGGGAGACATCAATGCACAAGGCGGCGAGTATGTCAGTGCAGTCTGTAGAGGACAGGAATGATAGGCAGTAGGTATGGACTTGTTGCTCAAAAGAATAGACTAGAAAACAATTCACTACAGAGGATTTCTAGGTTAATAAATCGAAAGAATGCTAGACTAATTTACTTGCCTCTCTCAGTGAATTTAGTTGTCACTGAGAGAGGGGGAAAACTGTTTCACTGCGCATGTACTACTACCCGGCCCTTGAGCGCCCAAGAGCTCGCGCGTCGAAGTCGTTTCAGACTCCGCTGGGTGCGGCCGCTTGTGAAAGTAGGAATAACAAGATGAAATGGAGAGATAGGGAGTGAGTGGAAAATTTCGAAAATAACCAGAGAAATGGATGCATGATACAAGAACAATATGAGAAGAAATTGAGAAACCACACAACAAATTGGATATATTATGCTTGATTTTGGTGCAGGAGCATAAATGCACCCAACACGCCCCCTCAAGCTTAATATATTCCGATTTGCTCGTTGAGGATCTTCACTCTAGGACTAGGAAGTCCTTTGGTGAGGATATCTGCCAACATTTTTTCGGTTGGCAAATAAACGAGCTTGGCTTGTTGATTTTTGATTATATCTCGAAGGAAATATAATCTGATGTCGAAATGTTTGGTTCTCGTGTGTTGTTGAGTGCCATACGTGATGGCAATGGCTGATTGATTGTCTGAATAAATTTTGATGGGTCTGTTCAGTGGTTGGAATATTTCAGAAATAAAATGGCGCATCCAGAGAGCCTCTTTGCCCGCATGGTCAGGGCGACGAATTCGGCTTCAATTGATGAGAGGGCTACTATCGACTGTTTCTGGCAACTCCATGAAACAGTGCCTCCATCAATCTGAAATAAGTATGCCGAATACGAACACCTATGACTCTATGAACCCCAATCCGCATCTGAATACCCCATCAAGCCGTCTCGATTTCTTCCAAGTGTGAGCTTGTAATGCTTCGTGCCTTTCAAATATTTGAAGACACGTTTGACTGCATTCCAATGTGTGCCACCTGGATTTTCGAGGAATTGCGAAAGCAATGACACCGCAAATGCAATGTCAGGTCGAGTGGCTACAGCTGCCCACATCAGTGATCCTATGGCTTGCCTGTATGGAAACTTCGACATGGCTTTCTTGCCTCTTTCTGTAGAAGGACACTGGTCTTTTGATAATTTAACAGCTGGATCAAGGGGCGTAGCATAAGTCTTTGCATCTTCGAGATTGAATTTCTTGATGATCTTCTCGATGTATGCAGGTTGTGAAATTGCAATGGTTTTCTTCTGCCAGTCTCTTTCGATTTTAAGATTCAATAGCCAATGAATCTCGCCTAGATCTTTCATACTGAAGACCTGAGCAAGATCTTGTTTGACTTCGTCCAGGACTGACTGATTCTCAGCTGTGATGGTGAGATCATCCACAGCTGTTGCAATGATCACATGCCCCTTTCCACCACGTCTATAAAATACAGCCCCATCTGTGGCTGATGTAGTGAATCCTAATTTGTGGAATTCACCACTTAGACATTTGTACCATTCCCTTCCAGATTGTTTGAGGCCGTAGAGTGCTTTCTTCAAAAGTAGCACTTCGTCTTTGTCTCCGGACTCATATCCATACGGCTGCTTCATGTAAATAGGTTCAGGCAGTGTAGCATTGAGGTATGCATAGTCCACATCCATTTGATGGATAGGCCAGTCATTCCTAGCAGCAATGGCGCATATGATCCGTAGGGAGGATAACCGAGCAACAGGTGAGTATGTCTCATCATAGTCGACTCCAAACTTCTGTGTGAAGCCTTGGGCGACCATTCTCGATTTAGGCATTATTGGTTTCCCTTCTGGATTACGCTTCCAAAGGTAGACCCATTTATTACCGACAATATTGGCTCCAGGAGGTGGTTTAGCTCGTTCCCACACTCCTTTGTCGATTAGGGCCTCGTACTCTTTGTCCATTGATTTCTTCCACATAGGATTATTCAGAGCTTCGTCTGCATTGCTAGGTTCAGTTTGACTCAAATCCGGCGCCTTGTCATTGTTTTGACCGTCGGTTAGAAACGCACTGATGGCACACTCATAGCTACTGATGCCATCAATCTCGGAGGGTAATTCTTGGTCAAATAAAACTTCTTTATGGTCCTCAACGTCCTCGTAGCTAGCATAGTCATATGTGCGCCAGCTTGTCTCTGAGTTTGAGATCTTGTTACGGGACCTGATGGGGCCGGCTGCACTTGTTGTTGACGGATCCTTTCGCTTCTCCTTATTGGTTCAGCTTCTCTAGGTCTGTCATCAACTCCCTGAATAGGTTGCAGCTTTTCAAGATATTCCTCTGGTGCACTTTCATCAATTTCTTCGATCTTTGCCTCTTCGCTGACTAAGCGACCGGGCACAGGCACTGATGCCGGAATGGCCTTCTTCTCCTCTCTAGACGTAGGTAGCTTGGATTCCTCAATAGAAATGATTGGGACCTTTCCCTTCTTCATCTCTGAATCAAACACAACATTCCGCTTGACAGAAATTTTGTGCGAGTCAGGCCAATAAATATAATGACCATGGCTCTGCGCAGAAATTCCTATCCACCGAGCTCTCTTGGCACGAGCTTCCAATTTATCTCCCTGAGTGACCTTAACATAGACTTCAGTTCCCCACGTGTGAATGTCTTTGAGATTCGGTTTCTCATGGTGGATCATCTCGTAGGGCGTTTTATCCGGTAGAGCTCTTGTGTGCGTCCTGTTCCTAAGATAATTGGCATGCTGTATTGCATAGCCCCATAATATCTTAGGAAGGCCTGATTCTAACAGCATGGCACGAGTTCTCTCAGTGAGAGTTCGGTTCAGACGTTCGGCAACACCATTAGACTCTGGTGTGTCGTGTACCGTCAACTGATGCTTCGTGCCTTGTTTGGCTAGATGCTGTTCGAATTCAGAGCTCGTATACTCGCCCCCTCAATCAGAAACAAGTGCCTTGATGTGCACAGTTCTCTGTCGAAGCATTAAAGCCTCATAGAGCTTGTACTTTGAGAATGCTTCTGATTTGTTCGCCATGAGATAGATCACCGATTCTCTTGAGTAATCATCGATAAAGGAGACATAATATGACTTCTTATCGATTGTGAGGTGCCTTGCAGGTCCCCAGACATCAGAATAAATTCTGTCACCGAATTTTGATGTTCGGTCTCTGGGTTCTCGAGGAAGAGGTTTGCGTGCAATCTTGGCCTGAATACACGCATCACAGACAATTCTATGGCCTGTGGAGCTCAGTTCAATGCCCAATATCATGCCATGATTTAATAGATGTTGTAGGGACTTCTGTGAGATGTGCCCCATTTTCTGATGAATTTCCATGGCAGACAAACACATATGGGCTTGAGCACTTGGTGACTGGAGGTCTAGTCGATATAAACCATTGACCTTCGGTGCTTGCATCAATACCTTTCCAGTAGCGTTAGATATTGTGCATTTCTGGCCACCGGGTCGAATGTCGTAGCCAGCATCATCACACCGACCGATCGAGACGAGGGTAGCAGCAATTTTTGGAGCATAATATGTATCTTGCAACGTGACTTCTACTGTTTTATCTCCAACCTTGTTGGATAATACAAGCAGTCCTGAACCGAAGGCATCAAAAGTGCCTTTGTTGGATGCTCGGATAGTCCTCGGCTGTGAGAATTGACAGTAGTTCCTCAATAAATTTTTATGAGGAGTCATATGCGATGTCGTTCCGGTGTCGAGTATGACTATAACTCCTGAGGATGTGCTCAGATTAAAATTCGAGCACTCGTCGAAATTGGTGAAGGCAAGATGCCCATCACCACTTTCCTCAGAAGAGGACTCTTCTTCAGCAACATTCGCTTTTGCTTTACCCTTCTTCTTCTTCTTGCCTTTGGCTTTTTTCTTCTGACGTGGTCCTTGACCTTCTTTACCACCTCCTTTAGCCCAGCAATTTTCGATGGAATGTCCAGGCTTTTTGCAGTTGGTGCATATATGCGCCTTCTGCCCCTTCTGGTCCTTCTTAGTAGATGAACCAATAAACACCCGCTCTTCTTGCGGGAGTGTTTTATTCCTGTCATACTGAGCCTTTAGTACCCTAGTAATATTATCAGGGACCAATGGCATCCCGCATTCTTCAAGCGAAGTGGTAAGGGCGTTCATGACTGCCTCATAGGATGGTGGAAGTGACACAAGGATGATGTCCATGAATTCTTCTTCGGAAACTCTGGCTCCCATCTCATTAAGACGAGCATATAGGTCTTGGGCCTTGTCCAAATGATCTCTCAAATCTCCATCCTCAGGACATCTCATACTGCGGAGTTGTCTCTGCAGGCTGGTGAGGACCATCTTGGGCTTTTTGGTCATTTCATTGACCAGTGCATCCCAAGTCTCTTTTGCTGTCTTCTGCTTCTGTAGCATCAGAGCTAATGACTCTGACACTGAGACGATGATTTGGGTCTTGGCTTGTCCTTCTCTAGCAAGGTATCTCTCCAGCTTCTCCTCAGCCTTATCCATCTGAGTTTCCTCAGCTTCTGTAAGAATATGGCCTGGGGGCATAACTGGAGGATCAGGAGGTCGAGTGACTCTCCCTTCTACATGCTTGAGTAGATTTTTGGACTTGAAATAGCTGATGAGAGTGGCTCGCCACAATGGCCAATTACTCCCATCAGTAGCAAGCTTCTCAACACCCAATAGCTTCTCAGAAGTGTCTCCGGGGCCCATAACCCTGTAGAGGACAGGAATTATAGGCAGTAGGTATGGACTTGTTGCTCAAAAGAATAGACTAGAAAACAATTCACTCTCTCAGTGAATTTAGTTGTCACTATAAATATATTATACACTACCTAGAAAACAATTCACTACAGAGGATTTCTAGGTTAATAAATCGAAAGAATGCTAGACTAATTTACTTGCCTCTCTCAGTGAATTTAGTTGTCACTGAGAGAGGGGGAAAACTGTTTCACTGTGCATGTACTACTACCCGGCCCTTGAGCGCCCAAGAGCTCGCGCGTCGAAGTCATTTCAGACTCCGCTGGGTGCGGCCGCTTGTGAAAGTAGGAATAACAAGATGAAATGGAGAGATAGGGAGTGAGTGGAAAATTTCGAAAATAACCAGAGAAATGGATGCATGATACAAGAACAATATGAGAAGAAATTGAGAAACCACACAACAAATTGGATATATTATGCTTGATTTTGGTGCAGGAGCATAAATGCACCCAACACAGTCCAGGCAGCATCCTCAGAGGGTCATCATGCCATTGTTCAGCTGCTCCTGGAGAAGGGAGCAGATGTCAATGCGCAAGGCGGTGAGTGTGGCAGTGCATTACAGGCGGCATCGTTAAAGGGTCATCATGTTGTTGTTCAGCTGCTCCTGGAGAAGGGAGCAGACATCAATGCACAAGGTGGCTGGTATGGCAATGTGCTTCGGGTGGCATGTTCACAGGGTCATTATGCAATTGTTAAGCTGCTCCTGGAGAAGGGAGCAGATGTCAATGCGCAAGGTGGCGAGTATGGCAGTGCACTCCAGGCGGCATCGTTACAGGGTCATCATGCCATTGTTCAGCTGCTCCTGGAGAAGGGAGCAGACGTCAATGTGCAAGGTGGCCTGTATGGCAATGCTCTCCACGCAGCATCATTAGGGGGACATCAAGCCATTGTTCAGCTGCTCCTGGAGAAGGGAGCAGACGTCAATGCGCAAGGCGGTGAGTATGGCAGTGCACTACAGGCGGCATCGTTAAAGGGTCACCTTGCTGTTGTTCAGCTGCTCCTGGAGAAGGGAGCAGACATCAATGCGCAAGGTGGCCTGTATCGCAATGCGCTCCAGGCGGTGTTGTCTCAGGGTCATCATGAGCTTGTTCAACTTCTAATAAGCCATGGGGCGCACAAGGAATGACCGACAACCAGCTGATCCATATAGCGTTCCTGAAACGCTTGATCATGTCCCTCTGTACGAATTTGACTTTGTGATTGACGAGTAATAGAGCAGATGTGTGGGGCTGCGGATCGACACTTAGGAGTGTCTCAACACTCTAGCTAGTGTGCCATGAGTATGAGAACAAGAATGGGATTGCTTAAACACGTGTAACTACAGGATATGATTTGTATTTGGTGGTGCTACTTGTGCAAGTACATTTTTGATTGGTGAAAATTTCAAACTTGACATCTTTTGACTATGCTCCCTATACGTACTGCGCTGCTATAAGGGCCGTACCACTGGCTCATGTGTCAAATCGGGCATTGCATTGCATCCTCGCTCATCTCTTCTCTCTCTTAAAAATTTGATTAATCACCCGCTAGTTACTTGTGTTCCCCCAGAATATATGCTCCACCATATGTGCGACCTTGGCATCACATATCGCAGGTTTTTTCTTTTTCTTTTTAAAAAAAAAAAAAAAAATCCTTTATATTTATTGGGGCAGGCCCCTATGTAAGATAGTGCTGCACTATAATACACTACTCTTTTGCAGGGATTTATTAGGCAAGTCATGGTCTGATGTATTTGGGTGAGTCTCATGGGGAGAGCTTACGCATGGGTTTGGTAGGGTATGGGTCAGCCGGGCTGGCCATCTCCTGTCAGGTCCCTATCTGGTGGTTGCTTTGAAGTGCCCTGTGGCATCAACATATTTTAGCAAGTGTTCTGTCATGGCAGGGTTGGAGAGCAGTGCATGGAGGGAGTACCCATCCTGGGGGAGGGAGCCGTGGAGGGCTTGGCAGGGGGCCTCGTGTGCTGGGCATCTCAGGAGGAATTGGAACACTGTTTCTGTGCTACTGTGGCATGCAGGGCCTGTGGGTGCTTCTGAGCAGCAGTACACATGGCAGCCCTCCCAAAGCCCCACCCACTGCACAAGCCAATAAGGTCATGCGCCCGCCGCCTGGTAAAATGACACCAATCCCCACTCCACTCCCTATACCATGCCTTTCACATCAACCCTGACAACTTCAAGACTATAACACCAGCCTCCCACGCACCAGATGCGCCAGCCCTGTTCACAACTGACATAGTGGGCTCAAGGGAGGAATCCAAGGACGATGACTGAGCCAACGTTGCAGACGCCAAAGTCTACAGAGGATAATCGAAATGGTCATGTGATACAGCATATATGAGTATATAATATATACTATAAGAGTATTAATAACAACATATAGGAATATATAGTAGTATTTATGAGGAGAATAATAGGTGTTATTAGAATATTCTGTATATGTTTAAACATCTTGGAGATATATATACACCTGAGAGAGTATCTGACTACAAGATAGAATAACAGATAGTTGGATAGATACTTCTAATAGATATGAGTAGGAGTATTAGTATGAATAGTTATAATGATATAGTGTATATTAAAAGTGGGTAGAAAAAATAAGAAGAGGAGTAAAAATAAGAATCGGCATTCTCGTCGGCGGAGCTGCCGCTCGGGGAGGGACAAACGTAAATTTATTTATATCCCAACAATAATATTGGCATGTACTTTCATCCTCTTCTTTTCTATAATCTGAGAATAAAATGGGTGAAGCTACAGGTAATAAAAAGTTGTGAGCATCCACCTACACAGATGGATCGGGGTTAGAAGGTAAGGCAGGAGCAGCAGCGGTACTCTACAGGAATGGCAAGCGGGTCCGGGCCCTGCGATACCAGCTTGGCGTGCTCAAAGACCACACCAGGTATGTAAGGGCAACCCTGGCTGGTTGTGGAGATCACACTACCACACAACTGACAAGGGGAAATCCAAAGTATGTATAAATGAACAGAGTATACAAGAGAGGGGATTCTCACCTGACAAGGGGAAATCCAAAGAGAAAAGTCTAAGGACCCCCAATGTCAGCGAGCCCGTATTATACTACGCTGCGCAGCCAGGGACAACACTTGGCACCCGCCATCAACCCTGCACCTCCCTGACCACCCTGACCCTTGATCGACCCTTGATGCCACCTATTACATGAGTCGTTTGATTTCCGACACTGTTCCGAGAGCAGAAGTCAGGAATTGGAGTGGAACTGGCAAGGCGAACGGAACTGGTGGAAGTTCTCCCAGAAGCGGAATCATTTCTGAAAGCGGAGGCGGAGATGGAATCGGAACCGGAAGTGGAGTCGGAAATAGAGTCGTAACTGGGTGTGGTGTCAGAACTGGAAATGGAAAACAGGGCGTCCCCTGACAACGTACATGGCCGAGGCGATCGGGTCACCCTGGCCCTAGAGATCCTAGCCCGCGAGCGGGGAATAGGCTGGGAAACGGTGCTACTTGACAACCAAGCAGTCATCCAGTCCCTCGGACACGTCTCCGCCAGGCTGGCCCAACACATACTGGGACAGGCCCATGACATGGCAAACCGAATGTCAGCCCCATCCCACAGGAGGCACACCAAGGTCAGGATCACATGGATCTTGGGGCACAATGATGTTGAAGGCAACGAAGAGGTGGACATAGAGGCGAGAAAGGCAGCAGAAGGGGATAACAGTCAAGCGAGTCTCCTCCCTGCCTACCTGAGTCATAGCACGCTACCGTGCAGCGTGGCTGCTGTGCAACAAGCCTTCAAAACAGAGCTCCTACAAACATGGAGAAACAAGTGGATGACGTCGCCACGCTACACCCCCATGGTGCAGATAGATGACAAGCTCCCCGTGAGGATGTACTAAAGGTGCTAGCAGGATACATGAGAGCGCAGCTTAGCCTGATCATCCAGTTATGCACCGGGCATGCCCCCCTCAACAAACACCTCTGTCAGATCAAGAGAGAGAGATACACCGATGTGCCCAGCCTGCTCAAAGGCCGAAGAAACAGTTCATCACTTCCTCTTCGACTGCAGGGCACACAAACATGCCTGGGTCGGGCTTCAGAGGAAACTGGGGAGGAAATCCAAGTTGCTAAAAGATCTACTGGGGGGGCCAAAATCACTGGAAGCCTTACTGGGATATGTTGCTAGGACAGGGCGGCTGAAGCCCATATTTGATGATGTCACCCCAATCACAATTCATTGACCGCCTGAATCACACTGTTGGACAGGTAGATAGGCACAATTCAGCACAAGTGACAGCCAGACAAAACGACCCTAACACCCACACATCCAAGTACTTCACGACTCGCACTTGACTGGAACCGGACTCGACTCAGTTATGAGAGCAGACAAGCACGCACACAGCAGTCAAGGTGGCCCATGCAACACCCAACCAGACGAACCCCACCTCTTTTATTTCCTCCCCCTCCGCCAGAGTGTCTGTCTTCCAGGCCAAGTTGGACAATGTCAGAATCAGAATCGGAAGTGGGTGTAAGGACCCGGCCTTTGGCCGGCTACTTACCGGTAGAACCTTCTTCCGAGCCCGAGCCTTGTGATATTCATGCCCGAGTACATATGATACTTATCCGTGCCCGAGCCCGAGCCCGATCCCGAGCTTGAACTCATATCCGACCTTGATCCCATGCCCGTATCCCCTTAGTTACTGATTCCGCTCCATCACGCATCATTCGTATATTACCTCGCCCTGACCTCGGTCTCCTGACCCCGCCCTGACCTCCACTAATCTGTTCGCCCCTGACTTGCACCTCGTCCGTATATAACCCCCTTGTATGCATTCCTACTCCTCAGTCTGAAAATCAACTATCGTGTCCCTTCGATCCCTAGCTAGTTTCTACGCCTCGCCTCTTAAGCCAGAACCTCGCCTCTTATTCGTTTACCTCCGAAATTGGGACTCGTGCGTAGGGTCGGCGCAGCACATAAGCTGAAGCCAAGTCCCTCTCCGACTTCCCCATCCAAACCTTGCCCCGTAACCTCGGACCTTGCCTCGGGTTTCGTTCCCAACCTCGGCCAACCTTACGACGGATCGTAATCGTAACAGTATTTTCAGACTGCTTACACCCTACGTATCCCTTTTTTCACGATGTCCATGATAACTCGTTCTCGCACCCTTCGGGGTATCTCAGAACAGCGACGTTTCTCGGAAGCCCCCGATGACTCACCCCCGTCCCCGGGGATACCCCTCGCAGACCCCGCCGAGCCTAGTAACAAAGGCAAAGGTAGGGCTAACCTCGGTGACCCTTCAGGTGATCCAGGGATGGCTCTAGAAGTTCTGACAACGATCGGGACCTCCCCAACCTTCCGCCCGAGGACCTCGGTGACCTCGAGGACAACGAGCTTATGCGTCGAGTGTTCATCAAACTCGCGAAACCTCGCGAGCCCGAAGCACGAGCCAAGGTCAAGGAACCGGATAGTTATGACGGTACTGACCAAGCCAAGCTTCGCACCTTCTTCCTTCAATGTGTACTCAACTTCAGAGATCGCCCCACTGCGTTCAAGACGGGGGCCTCAAAGGTGCAGTATGCTATTTCTTACCTGTCCGGCTCGGCTCTGCAATATTTCGAGCCGGCGATCCTCGGCGAAGTCCAACCCAAGCCAGATTGGCTCGAGGACTGGGACAGTTTCAAGGCCGAGCTCGAGCTTAACTTCGGCCCATACGACAACGCGGCCCAAGCCGAGATTGACCTCGAGAAGATCGTTATGAAAGAGCACCACAAGGCCGCGCGATTCTTTATCGATTTCGCCCGAGCTTCGACTCGGACTCAGTGGAACGACGCGGCCCTCCGACACTTTGCCTACAAGGGCTTGGCCAAACGGATCAAGGACGACTTACTTCACTTCCCTCGATTCCGCAGCCTCGCCGAGCTTAGGAACTTCGCGCTGGAATGTGATAGCCGTTACTGGGAGCGAAAGGAATACGACGCCATGATCAATGGTCGTAGCTCCCAGCCTGCACGCACCACTAATCAGTCCAGTAGCAATGCCACTAACAACCACCAGTCTTCCAGTGGTTCCAATAACAATAAGAACCGCAACAAGACTAACAACAGCGGCAAGGGTTCCAACAACAACAACTCTTCGAACAACAAGAGCCAGCCCGACATTTCGAGCAAACTCGGGAAGGATGGCAAACTGCTTCCCGAGGAGCGCCAACGTCGGGTCGACCAAGGACTTTGTCTGCTTTGCGGCACCAAAGGTCACGTCGTCAAGGACTGCCCGAAGAACAAGTCTACCAATAGTAGCGGTTCTAAAGGTCGGGCAACGAAGACCCCTAACGAGGGGACTTCAGCCTCCATTACGGAGGTGAAAAAATAGGTAGCAACCTCGGAACCACACGATCCGAGGATTGCGGTAACCTCACCCGTGTGCTCAGACTCAGCGCCGCTTCTCATTCATTGTCCAAAGATTCCCTTAATGTAGATCTAACCTCGCCTTCGCTGCCCAACGTCGCTTTTGTTGCATTAGTTGACTGCGGGTCCTCAGACTGTTTTATTGAATCCAGATTTGTCCAGAAGTACTCCATGCCTGCTTATCCTGTCTCTCCTATACCCTTGAAACTATTTGACGGTAGTACTAACACTACCATTACCCAAGCTCTAGACCTCTGCATTTGCTTTCCGACCGGCGAACAACAATGGGTTACCTTCTACGTAACCTCGCTCGACTCAAGTTGCTCGATGGTACTTGGCCACAACTGGCTCACCCGCTACAATCCGTCGATTGACTGGGTATTGGGCAGTATTACTTTCAAGACCATCGACCTAACAACGACTCCAGCGACCCCGGCGACGTCAGCCCGCTCAGCTTCGGCTACGACTTCGACCTCGCCTACGGCATCTTCGCCCCCGCCTCCGACCTCGCTTCCGAAGTTGCAAGCACCCCTCGTTTCCCTAATCAATGCACCCGCTTTCATGCGCGCATCTAGATTGGAAGGGTCCGAAGTGTTTCAGCTCAATTTGGCTTCGCCTGAGCTCCTCGCCAGAGGGGCAACATCGGGAGGAAGCTCTTCCGAGCTTCCTGAGAACATTAAGAAACATGTTCCTGAAGATACCACGAATTTCCAGATGTGTTCAGCAAAGCACGCGCTGACACTCTAGCTCCCCACCGACCTCACGATATCAAAATCAACCTCGAAGAAGGGACCTCGCCACCAATCGGTCCCATCTACTCTCTCTCAGCTTCCGAACTCAAAGCACTTCGCGAGTTCATCGACGAGCATTTAAACATCGGTTTCATCCGACCTTCACGCTCGCCTCATGGTGCACCGGTATTGTTCGTTCGCAAAAAAGATGGCTCACTTCGGTTGTGTGTCGACTTCCGAGGTTTGAACAAAATCTCAAAAAAAGATCGGTATCCATTGCCATTGATTGCTGACTTACTTGATGCTCCAAAGAATGCTCGCATCTATACGAAAATTGACCTTCGTCACGCTTACCACCTCGTACGGGTGGCCGAGGGTGACGAATGGAAAACCGCCTTCAGGACTCGCTATGGGTCTTTTGAATGGTTGGTTATGCCATTTGGTCTCACTAATGGCCCTGCTGCCTTCCAGAGATTCATGAACGAGGTGTTCGCCGACCTTTTGGACGTTTGTGTGGTGGTATACTTGGATGACATTCTAATCTACTCCAGTGACCCCTCCAAACATGTTGAACATGTCAAGGAAGTCTTGCGACGACTACGACTCAACAACCTCTTCGCCAAAGAAGACAAATGCGAGTTCCATCGCGACTCGGTTGAATTCCTCGGCTACATACTCTCTCCCGAGGGCCTCACTATGGCGGATGACAAGGTAAAGGTCATTCAAGACTGGCCTGAACCTCGCAAAGTTCGCGACATCCAATCCTTCCTCGGCTTCGCCAACTTCTACCGACGTTTCATTCACAACTACTCCGACATCACCATTCCTCTCACCCGACTTACCCGCAAGGGTACCCCTTGGAATTTTTCCGAGGATTGTCGACGGGCTTTCAACCTGTTGAAGAGGGCGTTCACTACCGCTCCTATCCTTACTCACTGGATTCCTGACCTTCCACTGATCGTAGAGACTGATGCATCAGATTATGCCTTAGCGGCAATCTTATCTCTACAAACCTCGGAAGGCGAACTTCATCCCATCGCTTTCCACTCCCGCACATTCACCTCTACCGAGCTCAACTACGATGTTCACGACAAGGAGCTCCTCGCCATTTTTGAAGCCTTTCAACGCTGGCGACACTACCTAGAGGGCTCAGGCGAACCAGTCGACGTTATCACCGATCACAAAACCTCGAATACTTTTCAACTACGAAGCTCTTGACCCGTCGACAAGCTCGGTGGTCGGAATACCTTTCCCAGTTCAACCTCGCCATACGCTTCCGACCTGGTCGCCTCGGAACGAAGCCTGACTCTCTCACTAGACGATGGGACGTCTACCTTAAAGAGGGGAATAGCGACTATGCCACCATAAACCCGCAGAACCTACGGCCAGTGTTTACTCAGCACCAGCTGGCATCGTCCCTTAGAGCTACTAACCTCGCTCCCATCGTACTCCGAGCCGCTTCACTGCTTGATACCGAGCAGATCCGAGCTGACATACTAGCAAACCTCCCCTCGGACCCCATAGCCAAGTCGCACCTCGGCTTGGTTAATGACCCGAGGTGGACCACAGACCCCGAGGGATTTCTCAAACTTGACAACCGAACCTATGTTCCAGCGGCCCAAGACCTTCGACTTCGCATCCTGCAATACAAGCACGATCACATTCTCTCGGGACACTTCGGGGTCAACAAGACCTTGGAGCTGATCCGACGAGACTATACTTGGCCAGGGATTAGATCCTTTGTCAAGGAGTATTGCAAGACGTGTACCACTTGTATGCGAAGCAAGCCGCAACGTCACAAACCCTATGGTCTCCTCAAACAACTTCCTGTTCCCGAGAAACCTTGGAATTCCATATCTATGGATTTCATTGAGCAACTCCCCCCTTCGTCCGAGTTCACCTCCATCCTAGTGATTGTTGACCGCTTCACTAAGCAGGTTATCTTCATTCCAACCACAGACAAGATAACCTCGCAAGAGCTCGCTCACCTCTTCGTCCTTCATGTCTTTTCAAAGCATGGAGTTCCCTCGCACGTCACCTCGGACAGGGGTTCCGAGTTTGTTTCGCGCTTCTGGCGTTCCCTAGGGAAAGCTTTGGACATGCGGTTGCATTTCACCTCGGGATATCATCCCGAGGGTGACGGTCAGACCGAGCGTGCTAACCAAACTTTGGAACAGTACCTCAGGATCTATTGCAACTATCAGCAGTCCAATTGGGCTTCGCTCCTTCCCCTAGCCGAGTTCGCCTACAACAACGCGCCTAGCGCAACCACCGGCATCTCCCCATTCTTTGCCAATAAAGGCTACCATCCGAACCTCGCAGTTCACTCCGAGCGCGACCTCGCCTCGGCACGAGCCCGAGACTTCGTGGTTGACCTGGACGAGCTTCACCAAGAACTTCGCCGCGCCATCCTCGAGGCTCAGAAAACTTACCAAGCCTCGGCCGATGTTCGTCGCAAGCCCGCTCCTGATTTCCAAGTAGGATCCCTCGCTTTTGTAAAGGCACAGTACTTTCGAACAACTCGGCCTACCAAGAAGCTCGCCGAGAAGTTCTTGGGTCCTTTTGAGATCATTTCCCGAGCGGGTACTCACTCCTTCACCCTTCGACTTCCAGAACACATGCATTCAGTCCATCCGGTCTTCCACGTATCTATGCTCGAACCAGCCTCGCCCAACACCATACCAAACCGAGTTCAGCCGCCTCCGCCCCCAGTCGTTATCGACGGCGAACCCGAGTTCGAGGTTTCCGAAATCCTCGACTCGAAGATCGATAATAGACGCAAGAGCTGCAAATTACTCTACCTTGTTAGGTGGACTGGTTACGAAGGTACCGACGAAGAAACCTCGTGGATCCTCGCTTCCGAGCTTGATCATGCCTCGGAGCTGGTCACTGATTTCCACGAATCTTACCCGGGCAAGCCGGGCCCCTTGACTGCTCTATGATCGTTTTCCCTGTTAATCCCCATGACCCCGGTAGTTAGATGACAAAAACCCTTCAAAACAAAATCGATAAAATCCAAGAAAAGTCTATTATTCCATTTACTAGTTATTCCACCATCCTCATATCCTCTCCCTCGCTCTCCTCGCTCCCCTCGCCTGACTCCTCCTCATTACTGCTACTACTTCGCTCCACCAGACCCCCATGTCCCCCATAATCCGCCAAGTCTCTCGCCCCCTGCATCCGCTTCAAATAATTCCGCCTCCTCCTTATCCTCATGAACTCCACATCCGCCCTGTTCATCCTGTCATTCGCAGCCCTAAACTCCCCTAGCAACTCGCACACCCTCTCCCCAACCTCGCCAACCTTCTGTCCCACATCCCTCACCGCCGCTATCAACTCCCTCATCTCCGCACTTCGCTCCGATCTTTTCGTCTTCTTGTCCTTTTTCGCCCTCCGACCTCCAACCTCGGTTTCCTTCCCCTCAGTCTGCCTCGCTTCCCAGACCTCTGTCTCCTCACTCTGCCTCACTTTCCCAGTCTCCTTACCCTTCTCCTCGCTCAACCTCGCTTCCATCCGCTCTACCCTCATCTCGAGGTTCCTCTCGACCCAATCACTCGAGTCGTCGTCCTCTGCAACTTCGTCCTGAACCTTGGCCTCTTTCCTCGGCCTCGGTCCATCCTCGGCCTCCTCGCTCCTCGCTCGCTTCTTGCTCGCGGTACCCGCCTGACCCTTGCCTGGGGTTGCCTTGCTGCGGCGACCTTGGGCGATACTACAGCCCAAGGAACGGGTCCTGCACCACACGCAGGCACCCTGGTCGGCGAGGCCGAAGTCGAGACTAACGGCCCGAAGGCACGTATAGTCGCGCTCTTCGCAGCGCGCGCACCTCGCCTCGGCCTTGGTCGCGAGCTGCCACTCGCGAGGTCCCCCGTCGGCGAGCTTGTACCCGTATAGGGACAAGTCGGTCGGGTGGTAGGAGAATAACATGCGCTTATACTAGACGAATCAGCAGCGTCCATGACTAGACAACAAGGGTACTCACCTTCTTTCCACTCGGCCCTTCCTGCCACGGCTGCCGCATGTCGATGGCACCAGTGTCATCGATTTGCAGGACGCCAACCTTGGGTCGATCCTCGGGCATAACCTCGCCCGAGGCTCCGTTCTCCTCAGACAACAAAGTCTGGTCGAACGCGTTGTTCACGCTGTTCTCGTCGACGGCTGAGCTGAAGAGGGCTTGAGGGCGCACCATATTAGTTGGCAATGGGGTTCGCTGCCTCCTACCCACCCTTTTATCCAACCTCGGCTACGATTTAAGCTTCGCCTTTCCGGCTACTTAACATCGGACTGAGATCTAGATTCAAGGATAGGCGAACCCTGTTCACATTACGGCCTCGAGGGTCTCGGCCATGAGGGGGGAATACTGTAAGGACCCGGCCTTTGGCCGGCTACTTACCGGTAGAACCTTCTTCCGAGCCCGAGCCTTGTGATATTCATGCCCGAGTACATATGATACTTATCCGTGCCCGAGCCCGATCCTGAGCTTGAACTCATATCCGACCTTGACCCATGCCCGTATCCCCTTAGTTACTGATTCCGCTCCATCACGCATCATTCGTATATTACCTCGCCCTGACCTCGGTCTCCTGACCGCGCCCTGACCTCCACTAATCTGTTCGCCCCTGACTTGCACCTCGTCCGTATATAACCCCCTTGTATGCATTCCTACTCCTCAGTCTGAAAATCAACTATCGTGTCCCTTCGATCCCTAGCTAGTTTCTACGCCTCGCCTCTTAAGCTAGAACCTCGCCTCTTATTCGTTTACCTCCGAAATTGGGACTCGTGCGTAGGGTCGGCGCAGCACATAAGCTGAAAAGTCCCTCTCCGACTTCCCCATCCAAACCTCGCCCTGTAACCTCGGACCTTGACTCGGGTTTCGTCCCCGACCTCGGTCAACCTTACGACGGATCGTATCGTAACAGCCACGGACGTTCAACGACGTCCAGTGTTTCCTCGGGCTGGTACAGTATCTGGCACACTACATGCCAGATGTTAGCACATATACCACCCCGCTATCGGGCTGTGCACGTAATAACCGTCCATTCGAATGGACACCACTACTCGACAAATGCTGGCAAAGCATTAAGGCGTTGGCCTGTAAGGCCCTGATCCTGCGTCCAGTAGACGCAAGGTGCCCAGAGCCGATCTGGGTGATCACCGACGGATCAAAAGCCGGCGTCGGTGCGGTCTATGGCCAAGGTCCTGACTGGAAAACTTGTCGACCAGCCGGCTTCTTGTCAAAGAAGTTCAGCATTGCTCAGCAACACTACCGGACTCATGAGCACGAGACGATCGCGGTGCTCGAGGCTCTCATGGAATGGGAGGACAAACTGCTGGGGCGAAGGTTCACCCTCATCACAGACCACAAAGGGCTCGAGTACTTTGAGACCCAGAAGAGCCTATCTGACCGACAGGTCAGATGGCGGGAGTTTCTCTCCCGGTTCAATTTCAACACCATTCATGTTGATGGTATAGAGAACAAGGTAGCAGACTGCCTGTCGCGCTACTACGAGAGTGACACAAGTGATGACAATCACCCGGACCATGTCTTCGTGAACGCGGATGCGCGTTTGGACCCGGACGGTGAGTTATTGCCCACCGACCGGTATGTCGAGTTGCGAACAGCGGCGACAAGACACTCTAAATGCCTCGCTGAGAAGACAGAGGCAAGAGTAACAGAAGCCGCCGCATTAAACGAGGGCTCACCAGAGCCTGCGAACATCGCTGCAGGAAATGACGGCGTGCCCCTGCGCCGGGTCGTCGAGCAAGGCGTAGACCTGTCTAAGGTCCTACGAGATGCGTACAACAGGGACATCATGTTCACAAAGATCATGGCGCACCTGGACCCGCACCCGAGATTCGGGATCCGGGACGGGCTGATCTGGACTAAGAATCAGCTCAAAAGAGACGTCATTGCCGTCCCCCGCTCTGTTCTTCAAGGGGGAAGGAAGCTGATCGAAATTATCATCGATCGGGCACATCAGATAGTCGGCCACTACGGCCATCTCAAGACTTCGAACTACGTTCGAAGAGCATATTGGTGGCCGGGCATGAGCCCAGACATAGAAGTGTTCTGCACATCGTGCGTGAGGTGTCAGATGACAAAAACCGGGCCACAACGGCCCAAAGGCCTACTACACAGCCTACCCATTCCAGATAGGCCGTGGCAGTCGATTGGCATCGACTTCATGGGGCCCCGGCCCAAATCCAACGACTGTGACTACCTGATGGTAGTCATCGACCGACTAACGTCGCTCGTACACCTCGTGCCAACCACGACGAGCGTGTCAGCCAAGGGAGTAGCCTAGCTGTTTCTGAAGGAGGTCATCCGACTACATGGAGTTCCCGACTCCATCGTCTCGGACAGAGACTCAAAGTTCACATCGATCTTCTGGTGTGAACTACAGCGACTCATGGGGACTAAGCTCCCCTTGTAACCGTCATATATATGTATATATAGCTTAGCTCATCTATATTTCATAAAATATATCAATATTGAGGCAGTTGCCAGCACCTGTAAGGAATGCTTAATCCTAGCCCCAAAGTTCTTTCTCACAGTCTGCTGCTCCCCCAGGAAAGGGTGTATACCCCATTGTCTAAACATCAATAGTTACATATCTTTGTACTATACATGCATATTATTTTAAACATACCTTCTAATCAGATCTATCAACCATATATAATAATATAGTACAGGTATTGTCCATACTTGCTTCTATATTCTGTGATTGTACATCTAACATGTTTCATATATACTTCCAACGTGTACTCATATAGTCCATACTCGCCTCTACATTCTATCATCATACATGTAACAAGCGTCATATATACTTTTAATATATAGTCATCCAAATCCTATCTGAAATTGCTCTGTTATATCAATACACACCATGCTTTAGCACATACAACTATATTTTTAAAATATCAGAACATTCAAAAAAATTTAGGATGTCCACAATATACAAGTTGCTCAAAATGATGGATTATGAATTTGGTTAGGGTTGATATTTTAAAAGATATCTAATATATCCTAGAAGAGTATACATTGTTGTCAATGTGAACATCCTCCTATCTGCGGCATATAGCCATGGTTCAGCTCGAAGGGTGCGAACCCTGTGGTCGTGCTGACGTTGCTGTTGAGGGCGACCTCAACCATTGGGAATTTCAATGCCCAATCCTTCTGATCGTCTCTGACGACCGCGCGCAATATCTGGCCGATCGAGCGGTTTGCCCGCTCGGTTGCTCCATCCGTTTTCCTCCATAGTCCTCCCCATAGCCATGGACACCCCGTTCAAGGGGGTGGCCCGGTTCGCACATCAAGCAAAATGGAACCTGATGGCGGCACACGATGCAATCATAGAGCATCGAGTGACGCAAATGTTTCACGCGAATAAGAAACGTATGGCAAGCAACAGGTATGCGGCCAACGCCTGCGTCTACCTTTCGACACAAAACCTAACTCTCCTGAAAGGAACAGCCAGAAAACTAGTCCTGCGGTACATCGGACCGTACCGCGTCGTCGAGGCTCACAACGACACCTCGACGGTGACCCTCGATCTTCCCGATGAACTGAAAAGCGGTCGCATTTCACTGGTCTTCCATTCCAGCCTCGTACGGCGATACGAGGCTAACAACGACGAATTGTTCCCTCGTCGTGAGGCCAAGTCATTTTATGACTTCGGAGCAAATGACGACGAGGAGTGGCTCGTCGACGAGATTATCACACATCAATGGATAAACTCGATGGACCTGGAGTTCCAGGTCCGTTGGACCCTAGGCGACGTGACATGGGAACCCATGTCGTCCTGCAAGGACCTTGAAGCCCTAGATAGCTATCTAGAGCTTCGGGGGGTGGGCAAGCCACGCGACCTCCCCAGACGCCACTAGACGCGTCTGTCATGTGCAGACCATGTGATGCGCCGGCCACGGCGCGGTTAAATTTCCGCCTCGGATATTTCCGAGGGCGCATCGCTTCTTGGAAGCAACCACCATCATCTACCCACAAAGATGATGCCCCCCAAAGATGGGATGGATGTTGATCCGTCAACGTCCACAACGCGAACAACGGCCCCGAGACAGGGGGCCACAGACATTCTCCGTGCTCCAATAGACCAGGAGCACTGGATGATCGTGGGATGGGAGGACGCCCTCGCCATCGTCCCCCCGGATGATTGCGCAATGTGCGCGGACTACGCCACGCACCTTAGGGCCACGACAGGCACCCACAAGGTCAAGTTGCGGGACGAAGACATCGGCGACGCCATCGATGCAGCTTGGGGATGGCTCCCAAGGGGCATCGCGCGTCACGCGCGAGAAGAGCCCCTCCGGGACATCCACGACCTTAAAAAAGAGGTCAAGGAGCTGGAATGCGTGGTCGAGGACCGCGACGACGTGCTTGCAACCGAGCGTGCCAGGATCAAGGAACTGGAGCAACAGCTGAGTGCAGCCCAGCTCCAGGTTACCCTGGTCCATGCTGCCTCAAAAAGGCCGCGACATGACCCGACCACGGACCCAGTGGCCGGGCCATCATCACCCCGCGCGACGGCGCCGTTGCCGGCACGCGCAACATCAGGGCTAGCGTCCCGATTGTCGGCGCCGACCCCGACAACGGCAACGACGGAAGGGCAGAGCGCGCCTTCCGACTCTGCGTACGGCGTCCCCGATGGATGGGAGTCCGACTCATCCATCTGTAAGATGTACGACCCCGAACGGGCACAGAGGCTGGCAGAGCAGCCAAAGAAAAAGCGCAAGAAATTGCGTGGCTCGCCCCACACCGTCAATGGGCTAGCCATTGCGAAGGAAAGCGCGATTAGCGCTTACCTAGCGGTGTCATCGTCGCACACCGTCAACGACCCCTCCCTTCAGCGGCGGGTAGCACAGATCGAGGCCCAGTACATCGGGCCTGGCGGGGACAGTTCACCCTCCCTACCCGGGGGAGGGAGTGATCATACCACTCGGAGACCCACCGATCACCGATATGGGCCTCCTACCACGGCCGGTAGGAAAGGCCCAACAGCGTCGTACTCAATGGTACGACATCTGCCCGCTCGACGACCCACGCTTCGTCAAACTCATAGTGCGGGCAAAAGAAACGCCGCAGCTCGCGCGTACACACGAGATGATCGGCGTATTCAAACGCATCGAGCGCGAACAACGCGCTCGCAATCCCAAAAGGGATTGTCTCGTGATAGTGGGCGGTACCCTGCACGACATCACGGCCATTCTGAAGGGTTGGATACACAACCCTGAAGGGATCCCATCCGCCATCCGTGACAACGCGGATGGCACCTTCAACCTAGACGACATGGACGTCTGGATGTGGTTGAAGGCCCTTGCGCCCCGGGTCAAAGGGGTCGCATCGCCTCTCAGGGCGAGGCTACTCGACCTCTTCGGCTCGACAGACCAATGGTCGAGCCTCATCGACGCCAGGGAAGTGCTGAAACCTCAGAGAACCACCCTGCGGCTCTCAATCACGGGCCCATTCCCTGTGGAGGGCTGATCCGGCCCTGACATCCCACTCGCGGAGATCGCGAGATGGTTGGCCCGCTACGCGGGAGTCACTCGCGAGCGAGTGGCGCGCATTGAACATTATGTTCAACGCAGCATCATCGGCGCGGCATTCAGTGCCACCGCCCGCGGGGGCCAACAAAAGGTCATCGAGACCAGCCACGTGAGGGCCGCGGTGCCGTGACCCCTCACTCACGCTCAGCTCGACCGAGAGCTGGCGCGCTTCCGGCCCCCTCCTCAGCCTGAGGACCCAGCCGTTGAGGCCATGCTCCACGAGGACACTGGCCCCATCACCCAAGCGGATACCGCCGCTAGTGGTGAGGCCGACCAGCCTCACCCAATCACCACCAATGACGTGGAGGTGCCCCGGAGGAGTCACATGCTCCACCTGGCCCTGTATGACGACGATGTCATCGTATCGGCCACTCTAGAGGACTCCCTCATGGATGACCTCTATGAGTAGTAGTTAACCCCTATAGCTTTCTATAGAGGGGGAGGGTGTAAATAACCCGTGTATCTACATGTACATCAGTTATTACATAATCCCAGTGGGCCCCTTAGGGACCCACTGTATAGTTTATGCGTGGGAACCGGCCAGCGGCCCCCATCGCATCTTACCCTTACACTGTCACTATGTAGCATCAGAATACCACACATTGGTCAAGTTCTGTCATGCTCTTGTGACTTAAGGCTTAAGATAGACATCTTTACAATGAGGACCCACTGGCACTATCTAAGCTACCGAGTATTATGTATTGCTATGAGGAAATACAAGTGAAGATGCATATTTACACCTTCCCCCTCTATTGTGAACTCTAGTCACCATATATCTCTGCGTCGAGGTCCTTTTCCTCGGCGGTGGGTGATCCATCCATCTGGACATCTGTATATGGAGACAGCATGGGCCGGGGATCCACATGCATTGCATCTGTGTTAGTGGATGTGGAGGGGCCAGGTCCGTCTCGGGGCTGAAATGGACTTGCTTCAAGAGATGGGTTGATACCCATCTCCTTGATAAATGCGGCATCCGGGGCCAGATCAGGTTGTGGATATGGGGGTCGGGATGCGCATAGCTCCTTATCAAGCTGCTCCAAGGTACTCCTGGCCACTTTTTCACGGGCATGCTGGGACAGCTTTAGTCCCTGTTTGTGTCGCTGCTGCCCCATGCAAGCAGCAGTGTTTGCGACTTCTTTGTCCCAAAGTCATTGGAAGTATCCCTTGATCCAAGGGACACGTTCCTGAGTCATGCCACCATGGAGAGCAAGCCATAACATGAGCTCCTTCAGCGGGATCTCATGTGTGAGCCTATCTCTGACTGGGAACTTCCCTGTGACAGAAGGCTGCAGGGTGTGCGCCGTGGGAGGAGGAATTGATATCGTCCATGAGCTCCTGCCATTGGTGTGGCATACCAAACAAGTCGCTTAAACGCGACTTGAGGGGGGATGGTGGCTTGGTTTTGGGAGCCAGGATCCTTATCCACATCCAGATGTCGATATCTGTTGTGTTTAATCCGCCTTCCACATCATCGCGGATGGCAGGAGGGACACCCTGTTACGTATCGAGATTTCCGCTAAGTCGGAACTGGAAAGGACAGCGGCTTCAACTTGTAGGTTGTGCCCCCAATGAACTATCATCCTAGGTATTTCGGAATGAGTCAGAAGTCGGAAGGTCCTGAACTAAAGGTTGGTCAGAACTTGAGGCGGAACAGAGGCGGAAAACAGAAGGCGGAGAGACGGAGGTCTTGCTAGACTTGCTGTGCTGGGAACAGGAGATGGAGCGAAGGAAATCAAGTATCGAAGGCGATTATCTGATTGCAGAATAACAGACATACATGACAGGCTTTTATACAAAGAGCTGAGACAACAGGTAATGATATGGTACTAAGCAAATTCCGGGGGAAGCGGAAGTCGAGTAGACAATGCGTGGGAACTAACTAATTGGGAACAATGGGACTACAAGGGGGGTTCAGGGTAAGGTAAAACAATGGCGAAGAACGAGGGGTCGGGAAAACATATCTGACAACGAAACACAAGGAGGGCCAGACATATGGTCTTGATGAACGATGAAGCGGGTCCGGTGGGTCCGAGTAATAGAGTCGAAAGAACAAGGGAGTAGAACAAGGGGTGGAATGTCGGAAATATCGGAGGGGCGGAAAGTGTTGTGGAACTGAAGGTCGGAAGTTGGAAATGCACGGTCGTAACACACCCTCAGCATTTGATTGCCAGCCATTGAGCACCGTCGCAGTGTACCATCCAGAAGGTTTATATAATTCTGGCAGGGCTTACGAGGCCCCTCCTATTGCAGGCACTGGAATGCCGTGTTCATTTCCAGTGTGTGCTGGTTGGCCAGGGTATCCTTGGTGCATGCGAGGAGGTCTTGAAACCTTGGCTTAGATATCGGGCAGACATGGTACCACTCAGCAAGCCAAGGGACTGATCTGCCTAGGGGCTGTGGCAAGTGGCCCATCATGGATATCCTCCGATCTCCGTGTCTCAACAGCTCCCCTTCCCCCAGGTATCATTGTACAACTTCCGCCCCTGGCGGCGGCAGCACGACATGGGGCCCTATGTATTGGGCCTGGATGATGGCTAGCGCTTGGTGTAGCCTGGGGTCATCGGTGCTGTGCATCGATGATTCTGCTAAATATGGATTCTTGATGTGTTCTAGCTCTTCTGCCAGTCCGTTGTCTGGGACTGGTGGTGGGAGAGGTTTTCTGTGCTTCCGTTTGGAAACGCGTTGGGGCCAATCTGAGTCGTAGCCATCCCAGACAGACATGTCAGACAGCCACCCGTCTGGGATGTCAGCATGTGCTGGCTCGAATGGAGCCAGCACTCTCAACATGGATGTGACAATCATCATTCTGGATGATGCGCAGGCGTCCTCAATGGGCGCCGCATAGGGCTCCATGTTAGAATAAATGAGATAGATATATCACACAGTATTCTAAGGTCTATACAATCGTCTAACTGAGCTAACATCTGGGAGAAATGATCCATGCACCAGTAACAGTGCCTGCCCTGGAAAGCAGGCACCTGGACCCTGGTCAGAAGAAGTATTGCTATGGGACTAACAGACCCATACAGGGACATCGGACACGATGGAGATTACAGTACACTGTCCTATCTATGGAAGTACTGAATAGCTACCTCAGGAGAGAGGTACAGAGATGGCAAATGCCTTTCCAAGGCTGCTGTAGGCACACAGCACAGGACACACATGATTTCTATTCTATTCTATTCCCCTGACCAGCTCCATTGATTACGAGCTGTATTACATGTTGAAAGGGGCTTTGTACATTGCTCCAAGGTCCCATCTTAGATACTTATCAGTAGGACAAGTATCCCCATCATTGTTCCTGCTCCACAGCTGTATGCAGCCTGTGGAGCATTTCCACATTATCCTGACCCATTCTATCACTATCTTGAACACTGGTAGTCACTACTATTTTAGTATAAGTAGCTACCATAAATGTACGAACAAAACATCCAGAATATTATCCAGAACCATCCAGAATTGCTGTTTCACCTCCTGAAGTAACTGTAGACTTGTTTGATAGCTACAGAGCTCATTTCTTGATAGTTTATTCCAATTCTTTGTTGAGAGTCTATTATCACTGTTTACTCTATACTATCTCAAAAGAGAACGCTTTTGATCTGACTGTTCTTCGGATCGACACCAATCTTCTATCGACTCGGTCACGTGACCTACATCAATCAGTGACGCACTCGCTCCACAGAGCTTAGTCAGCTCGCGCATATACCGTGCACAGGGGTGCACAAAGAGTCCCAACTCCCTGAGTCATCAAATATATCACTTCTGATATATCTAATCTATTTTTCCTAAAACTCCAGTATCCAGCTGGTGAGTGCCAAGCCTGTTGGGAGGGGTGCGGTTCCTGGGGGGGCTGGTGCTGGGGGAAGTGTCGCTCCTGTACAGCACGATGGTAGTGGGGCCATCAGGTGGGATGATGGGCTGGCCACAGGTGGAGCCTTTGGCCATGGTGGGGTGGGGTGTGTCGGCCTGGCTCGCTCGAGTTGTTGTCTCAACTCGTGGATCTTGTCATCCTGGTGTGCTATTTGATCATGCTCGGATGCCAGGTCATACTTGAGGTGCTCGATTTCTGACCAAGAGTCCTCGAGAGTCCTTCGTCTGACCTCCTTGGTGAGCCAAGGCCAGGCAGCTTTGGCTGCGTAGGTGATAGCTTCGTCTATGATTCTTATATTACTGGAGTTTGACAACTCCGCTAAGTGTGTTGCATCTGGCTCACAACAGTCCCACTTATCTGAATGGATAATTGCGAGGCTGTCGTTCCATGTCGCTATCTCCCAATTCTCGGGAGCCAACTTTTCAAGAAGATTGCGGCGGCTCCCTTTTTTGGAGCCACTGGCAGTGGCTTGGATGTTTATGGTCTCTTTGATGCGATCCATCTTTGTTAGAAGATGGTGGTGGTTACTTCTTAAGGAGTGAAATGCCCTCGGAGAGATCCGAGGCAAATATTTATGGCACCATGGCTGGCGCATCACATGATCACACGTGACCGATGCAACTTAATGCCATTTAGGCAAGTCGTGAAGCTTGGCCACGCCTCGAAGTTCTAGATAACTATCTAGGGCTTCGAGGTCCTTACACGATGACATGGGATCCCATATCACGTCTCCTAGAGCCCACCTAATTGGAACTCCAGGTCCTTCGGGTTTATCCATCAGTGGGATAATATCTCGTTGACGAGCCACTCTTCCTTGTCATTCACTCCAAAGTCATAAAATGACTTTGCTTCACAGTGAGGGAACAGATCGTTGTTATTCACTTCATACCATTGTATGAGGCTGGTATGGATTCCATACTATGGAATGTCGGCGCAATGCATCAAATTTTCAATTCCTCCGGTAATTCAAGGGTTACTGTTGAGGTCTCATTATGGGCTTCATTCACACGATATGGCCCAATATATCATGGTACTAGTTTCCTGGCCCTTCCTTTTGGCAGGGCCAGGTTCTGGGTCAACAGATACACATGGTCTCCTGCCGCATATATGTCCCCTTCATAACGTTTCTTATTTGCGTGAAAGGTTTGTGTCACGCTATGCTCTATGATTGCATCATGTGCCGCCATCAGGTTCCATCAAGCCTGATGTGTGAATCAAGTCACTCCTATGAAGGGAGTGTCCATAGCCATCGGTAGGTTGATCTGTGGAATATATCCGTGGTTCAGCTCAAAGGGTGCAAATCCTGTTGTCGAGCTGA
Organism: Gautieria morchelliformis; assembly: GCA_015179125.1. Taxonomy (NCBI): domain Eukaryota; kingdom Fungi; phylum Basidiomycota; class Agaricomycetes; order Gomphales; family Gomphaceae; genus Gautieria; species Gautieria morchelliformis. Next base: position 137,767 of record WHVA01000166.1, on the reverse strand, counting down.
TGTTGCTGTTTAGGGCAACTTCGACCATTGGGCACTTGCTGGCCCAGTCCTTTGATTATCCTTGATGACTGATTGAAGGATCTGGCCTATCTAACAGTTTGCCCGTTCAGTCGCGCCATCCCTCTGGGGATGGAATGTGGTGGACATGAGGAGTTTCATCCCCATGAGCCATTGGAGCTCACATGAGAATATGGATGTGAATTTGAGTCTCGGTCCGAGACTATGGAGTCTGGGACTCCTTGGAGTCTCACAACCTCTTTTAGTAATAGCCAGGCTATTCCTTTGGCCGTCATGCTCATCAGTGTCGGGATGAGGTGTACATGTGATGTGAGTCTATCTATGATTACCATGAGGTAATCACAGTCATTCAATTTGGGTAGTGGGCCCATGAAATCGATTCCGATAGATTGCCATGCTCTATCAGGGATAGGTAGGCTATGTAGCAGTCTGGCAGGCCACTGTGTGCCTGTCTTGGTGGTCTGACACTTCGCGCATGAAGTGCAGAATGCCTCGATGTCCGAGGCCATACTAGGCCACCAGTATGTTCTTCGAATGTAGTTCGAAGTTTTCAGTTGACTGTAGTGGCGAATCATCTGGTGGGCATGATCTATTATGATTTCGATCAGTCTCCTTCCCCCTTGAAATACATGTAGAGGACAGGAATTACAGGCAGTAGGTATGGACTTGTTGCTCAAAAGAATAGACTAGAAAACAATTCACTCTCACAGTGAATTTAGTTGTCACTGTAAATATATTATACACTACCTAGAAAACAATTCACTACAGAGGATTTCTAGGTCAATAAATCGAAAGAATACTAGACTAATTTACTCGCCTCTCTCAGTGAATTTAGTTGTCACTGAGAGAGGGGGAAATCTGTCTCACTGTGCATGTACTACTACCCAGCCCTTTAGCCCAAGAGCTCGCGCGTCGAAGTCATTTCAGACTCCGCTGGGTGCAGCCACTTGTGAAAATAGAAATAACAAGATGAAATGGAGAGGTAAGGAGTGACAGGAATATTTCGAAAATAACCAGAGAAATGTATGCATGGGACAAGAACAATGCGAGAAGAGATTGAAAAACCATACAACAAATTGAATATATTATGCTTGATTTTGGTGCAGGAGCATAAATGTACCCAACAATACATTCCTGGGGATGGCTATTGTCAAGATTGGTTTTTAGGCGTTAATATCGTGTATTAATGAACACAGAGAATGCCCAAATAACTTGTGCGAATAAGTATGCCGTTCAGCAAATAGGGTGAACCAATAATTGTTCAGAAGATAAGAGGACTGCCCGATCAGGGCTCGCCCTATCTACAGTCGTAGTGAAATAGCCCGTGGCACTTGATGATGTAATGTGCAAGGTGTCACCAAGAGGTTGTCTAAGTAGCAACAATGCTTTCACCGGCGTCGGCGCTCCTTCGGAGCCCTTCGCCAACAGCACAGATAATAGTTTGAAGGTTTAAGATAAAGGTGAAGTATGAAAACTCACCAGTCATGCTTAAGTCTTCCTCTGGTCGAAGATAGAAATCTACAGGAGAGGGCTCAAGATGATAGTCACAGTGAGGTCAAGTTTTGCACAAGATAGACGTATGATAATTGAACTGGGGAATATACATGCAAATGTAAACTACTTATATTGAATGCTCGTATGGTAACAGCGAATAGGAAAGGGGCCGTCATGAGTTAGGGGTGTGCAGTCATGATACAAATAGATGAAATAAACATACAATAGAATGGAAGAGGGGTGCGAACATGAAACGATGGAGAGGAAAGAGGGCGAAGGCACCTATGTATGAAAACACGCCTTGGGACCTGCATATACGCCACCCTGCACGGACTCTTCGTCTGCTGGGTTGATCCCACATGACCTACGGGTAGGATGTCCTGTGAATGCATCCCGACCATATGAACACCTAAAGGGGGTTGGATCGAGAAGATGATGGGGCTAGTGATGAACCATCACGCCAGGTAAATGGTATTGATCGTATTTGATGGTGTGCCTGCTGGCCAAATGTGCGAGCAATGAATAGCTGTTCGGAGAATGGGGCAAACAGCGAATGGAGTGAATGTAGAGGAAGAGTGGTCGAAGGGTCGGGCGAACTCTGGCGAAGATGCTAGGGAGTGACGAGGGGGAATGTAGAGGCAGTGGGGTAAGGGAAATAGACAGGTCATGACACCCTCTTGAGCTGATTTTTGTCCAAATTAGCCCATCCCGGATGCCAAAATCTTGGATGCACATCCAGGTTCTCCATGATCTTTGCGAACATGGGTTCCTAATGGTAAGCGTCGCATAGGACCTTTGGCAGGTCTATGTTCTCTTCGATGCTTACATGTAGGGGGGTTCCATCATTGTCTGCTGCAATGACGTGGATGTCATTGTCATTGTCTGACAACGACACATCGTGGTGAGGCTCATTGGGAGAGCCTTTGTTCATGACCACAGCTTCTATGGTTCGCAACTCAGTTTTCTCTGTGAGGCGAGTTGATCGCCTCATGGCTGCTGTTCGCAGCTCCATGTATCAGTCAATGGGCATTAGCTCACCGTCCGGGTCTAGTCGAACATCTGCATTGACAAAGACATGTTCCAGGTGATTGTCATCACCCATGTCGCTTTCATAATAGCAGGATAGACAGTCCGGTACCTTGTTCTCAACACTGTCAACGTGGATGGTGTTGTAATTGAAGCAAGATAGAAACTCCCACCACCGGACCTGTCTGTCTGACAGATTCTTCTGGGTCTTGAAGTACTTGAGACCCTTGTGGTCCAGGACTAGGGTGAACTTTCGCCCTAGGAGTTTGTCGTCCCATTTCATGAGAGCTTCAATCATGGTGATGATTCATGCTCATGTGGTCTGTAGTGTTTCTGGGCAACACTGAACTTCTTTGACAAGAAGCTGCCAACATGTTTTCCAGTCTGGCCCTTGGCCATAGACAGCTCTGATACCAGACTTTGAACCGTCAGTGATGACCCATATCAGGTCCATGTTCCATACGTCAATTGGATGTAGGATCGGGGCCTTGCAGGGCAATACTCTTATGCTCTGGAACCATTTGTCCAGCAGGGGCATCCATTCAAATGGACGGTTGTTGCGCATGCATCCCACTAATGGGGTGGTGTATGCACTGACGTCTGGCATGTAGTGTGCCAGGTATTGGATGAGGCCGAGGAACCTCTGTACATCATTAAACATATGGGGCCTCCTCCATTCATGGATGCATTGCATTTTATCACCATCTGCGTGAACTCCTTGACCATCTATGATATGGCCAAGGCACTCCATTCATTCTGAATAGAGTTCAATCTTCTTTTTGCTTAAGAAGCTTAAGAAGAGATGACTACTCTGCAGTCTGTCGAATACTATGCAGAGATGCTCCTTGTGCTCTTGTATCGAGTGCGAGAATATAAATATGTCGTCCATGTATACATGGATGAAGGGACATATGCAGTCGCGGAATATCAATGTCATAAGATGTTGAAATGTCGATGGAGTGTTACAGTCTCCCATGTGTATCACTTGGCTCCTAAACGTGCCAAGGATCGTTGCAAAGGCTGTCTTTGGGATGTCTTCAGGACGGATACGGATCTGCTCATATGCCTCTGACATATCGAGCTTCATCCTGTATTTACAGCGAGCAACATTGCTCCTGATGACATCCTGGTCCGGGAAGGGTGTCACGTCCTTCACCATATTTTCATTCTGCTGTCACAGATCGAAGACGGTATGTAGAGTACTGTTTTTCTTTGGTACACACTGTCGTAATTATAAAGACATGAACCATAACATCTTCTACAACAACTACACGATTATATTAACGACTCTTCATTTACTACTTACATTCAAGTCCATCCGAGTATCCTGAGGTGCATATATGTACACATTCGAGCTACCGAGACACGAGTCGAAACTACACCTGAGCACTAGCACTGAGTTGAGCCGATCACACCATTCCAGAGCCCACAGACCCACACCACGAGTCGAGTCAAGGCACACAAAGTCATGTGTGTATTCAAGGAGCCAAGCACCAGGATGAACCGACCCAATACCATCTTGCCAACCCTATCTCACGACACCTTTCCTCCACGACCCTCGAGCCACATCTATCACCACTACTCCATCGCACCCACCATTCTGCCTCATCCCTCGAGTATCAAATGAGTACACATCTATTTTTCCCTTTGTGTTCAGGCGAGACCAAGTAGGCACATGTAACACAGGTATACAGTGCCGGCAGTATGTATGCACCTACCGTATGAGTATTTCTGACATTCCTGTCGTCCATTCCTCTATGTCGAGACCCCTATCTGAGTTAGCAAAAATAGCTGCACATGTACGAGATGAAATAAAAACGAACCTTTTGATATCTTTTTTGAATTCGAGTTATGTAAGTTGAACCCTGAGTCACTTCCCTCTCTCGCATCACACACCGAACTCGGCCTCGAATCAAAGGCCACAGCTTTATTCTATTTAAAACTCATGTACTCTGTGACACACAGCATTGGCACAGCTTGATGGGCCACTTCCAGTATCCACCACTTCACAGTGGCATACCATTCTAGTTTCACGGACAGTTCCTCACAGAAGTGTTGGGGACACTTGGGTAGTGTCACAATTCCAGACCAAAAACATTACTCTCACTTCATTTTACTTCATCCGACCCCTTCTACCCGCAACACGCCCGTGCCACTACTCCTTAGCTTCCACCTCGATCACACACACACCCACACGATCCACCACAACATCCTATCAACCTGCGGACACGCAGCTGATCCAGAAACCCACAGATCGGCCCCTGAACCGAGACAGAGCCTGAACCCGAGAGCATCTGATCCGTGGAGTGGCACCCCAGCTAGCTCACCGGCCACTCGTATTCCCTTTTCTCCTCTCCCTTCTTTCTTCTATTTCATTCCTTTCTGGTGCACGTATCATACTCCACTCCTCTCATTCGATAGATACGATACACATATGTTCCACAGCTACCGGCACATCAAACCCCGTCACCCAGTCCTAGCACCCGCACCCTCACACGCCGGTCGTTCTTATCCATTCTAGTCCATTCCTTTCACTAGTTAAAAGGGCTGTCATTTACATAGTACAGCCCCCCCAGTTAATCAAACTCACCTGTTACGCACACTAGCATCCATCTCGAAACACTCTACTTGCATTAGATTCCATCTCGCTGCACATATATACTGCGCAGGCTATTTTCCATAGAACCACTCTTATTCTTCACAGATAGTTGATACCTCATGTGTTTGTGGGGATCAATAAGATTGATCTCGTGGTTCACCTCCCGTAAGGGAGAGAGTTCTAATGGGATACTGCCAACAAGGTCAGTGATCTTGTCCATCCATTCCTCGCTTGCACGAGGAATGTCATTGTCCGTGAGGATGATGGTCATAGCTTCGGCAGTCATCAAGCACCATGTGCATCTATTAGGACCCCCAGTGCTCAGAAGCTTTTTTCTTTTTTCTTGGGCTTTCATCATCAGATGACAGTGTCTCTCCCTGTGTGTGTAGGGAGAGGTTGGGGATAAGTTACGAGACTCGTCGTCCTGGCTTCAATTGGCCAGGGTGGGTGTGGGCCCCGAGGTGATTCTACTCACCTTTGGATCCACACCTCCATTCGACAACTTTTCGTCATCAAGGCTTACTTTTCCTGTGGGGATGGTTTTGTTCCCCACATGGATCATCCCTGGACTGGAAATGTCCAGGGTTACTGCTAGTTTCCTTAGGAATGGGGTTCCTAGGATAGTGTCATAATATTTGATGTTCACCACATTGAAGTATTCTTCCATTGTTTCACAACCAACTTTAATGGTCTTGTTCATCCCATAGTTGATCATTGATCGACTACTGATGCATGCCAATTGCAGTGCAATTGGCTGTTCCAGGGTGAATGTTTTGATGCCTGTGGCACGGGTGAATTCAGGGGATAGCAATTCTCCTTTGCTCCCACTGTCTAGTAGACAGTGGGCCTTTGTGCCGTTGATTTCCCAGTACGCTGTGCAGGCCGTGTGCCATGTTTGCTCCAATAGTGATACATTGGCTCGGCTGCCTTGTCTGGGGCCGTCGTTCAAGCAGCCATGACCTTGGTTGTCTCATCTACTGGCGTGATCCTAATTGCACTGGATTGGTAGGCAGTTTGATTGTCTGCCATATCCTCATCCCAATCATAGTATTGGGATGGTTCCTGCTCCCAAGCCTCTGTTGGCTTGCCGTTCCTGTCTTGATCCTCACTTTCCTGAGGATCACCCTCCCCCTCTGCAATTTCTTGAAGAGAGGTGTCAATGGGATCCTCCAGATCCCCATCATTGTCTTGCCATACAGCTGCTGTCCGTACCTTTGGCTTCAGGCGTGGGCAGTTCACCTTGATGTGACCTGTCTGGCCACATTCAAAGCACCTTGCGCTGCTGTGCACGTTCTGTGGCTGGTCTGGGGGATGGCCAGATGCCTTTTGCGAGTAGCTTGGCTTTGCCGAGCTCCCCAACACCTGAGGCAGTTTCATCTCAGGCGGATGTCCTGATTGCTGTGGCCTTGTTGCTATAGGCCATTGGAAGGCGTTGTTCACCTGGAAGGCAGAGGGCTTGTAAAAGCCTGACTGTGTAATTGGCTTGCTTGCCGTGAGCAGTGATGTGATGGTCATTGTGGCAACAGTTTCTGCCCAGTGCCATGGTGTTCAATGTGATGGGATGCCCCTCACCAAGGACTCTCTTTCTTGCCTCCATGATTTGAACCTCCAGCTCTTCAGCATCCTTCCACTGGCCCAGGCTCCCATAGGTTTTAGCAAGGTTGGCCATGGCAGTCAGTGTGTCTGGATGGGCCTCACCAAGGACCCTCTTCCTTGCCTGCATGATTTGAACCTCCAGCTCTTCAGCATCTCTTCAGCATCCATACACTGGCCTAGACTCTGGTAGGTTTCAGCAAGGCTGCCAATGGCAGTCAGTGTATCAGGATGCTCCTCACCAAGGTCCCTCTTCCTTGCCTCCATGACCTTAACATGCAGCTTCTCAGCATCCATCCATTTCCCAGCTTCATCAAACACTTTTGCAAATTTATTTGCCATGTTTAGATTTACACTTGTTATATGTGGCTCATTAATATGAGAGACAAGCATTCTCCTAAAGGGATAGTCCTCTTTACTATTTTCAAGTGGGATAGAAAGGGCTAGTATCTGTATCATGCACCCTTGGTTGTATTCCTGCTCTGCCACCTCCAGTCTTTCTCTAGACCAAGCTTGGACTAGTGGATGAAGGAAAAATGTGTTGTCTCCCTCATCAGAGCTAATCAGGGAGTAAGAAGTTAATTCATTAATGACCTCCTGAAATTGGAAGTCACTCCAGCTACCATCTGCAGTTTGAAAGTTATGCAGAAACTGTTTTGCATTGTCAAATGGCCCATCTGTATGAGAGCTGCTGCCTTCTGAAATATGCTCTTGGAAATACCCCTATAATGCAGAAATGCACACAGGTGGAGCAGGCTTGCTGCTTTGGGACTTAGCCTTTTAAAGCTGATTTCCCATGTCACATAAACCGCCCACTGATAATTATCTATCATTTGTACAGAGTGGTTGCTCATCAGCTGAACATGATCCTTCTCAAGAATATTCAGGTATTCATCCAAGCTGCACCCATTTGAGATATAGGCACCTGATTGTACAATGGCAAGGGCCAGGCGACCCAGTTCTTTGGCAATCAGAGCTGCCAAGCCATGGTCCTTTGTAGAGCCTTTGGCTGGAGAGAACGTGAGGAGCAAATGAATTGCTTCATCAGCATTCATGCCTAACACATGACAGTTGGAGCTGGGTGCATGCACACGACACTCCACATTACGACTTGTCACAATGATGTTTCCATGCTTGCATGCTGGGAAGTACTTTTGAAGGTTTATATCTCGATCATCAGCATTGTCCAGGAAGAGCAGCCACGCTTTGTGTCATCCAGAAAGCCAGAGAAGAGCATCCTCAGCAGTCTCACCAATACCCCCTTCCAGAGCAATGTCCTCTGGGCAATACTTTATAGTGGACATACTACTTGCATCCACATAAATGTTACACTTTGCATTCCTTGCTCCACTTGAGCCTGAAGTAGACATTCAGTGCAGATCTGAAGCGCTGCTCAGTTTCCTCCACTGTTGCCTCACACTCCATGGTGATCTTCTTCAATACCTCAGCCACACTTAATGGTATGACATTATTAAACAGACTAGGTGCCAGCAGGCTGGCAGTGGTGACAAGTCCAGTGCCGATGCTGACGACGCTAGCCATATGTTGATGCGGAAAGATGTGTTCTGCTTCTTTGAGGATTTGCCTGATCGGATTGTTGCAACCCAGGCCGGCATCAACAAAGGGTTGACGCATCGGTGGTATGCCGATGAAAATCTGTTTGAAAAAGCAGGAGCGGCAGACGTAGCACAGGCGGCCTCCCATATAGCGCAGTCGAATGATTCGTATTTGCCTACGCTGTACGTACGGAAGAGGCGGGGTGTGCTCTTGTTATTTGCGGGCATCACGCAGACGAAACTGGGCTACAGTCAGCGATGTACCAAGTCAAGAACGAGCGGCAACATGAACATACGTTTTGCACACTTCTCGGCTGGGTCTTGGATCAAACATGCGTGCGTTAGGGTCACCAGTCGATTCCTGGATGATTGCCTTGATAGCGTTCTCCAAATTGCTAGCCTTGAACATTCCGTCCTCCCAAAATGGTTTCTTCTCCGAGAAGACTTGTGAGGCGAATGTTCCATAGGCTTCGATCGCTTTATCTACAGGCAGGCGAAGGCGGCGCAGAATGAGTGCTATGAGCCTGCATGGAACATATTAGCGCACGATGGCGATGGAGAAGAAAGTAACTTACCCGCCTGCACTCGTACCACAGATTAAGTCGAAATATTCACAAGGAAGGGGGACTGTGGGTCGCCCTTCTTTTCGCTGGATTCTTTGCATGATTTCTTGTAGTATGATCAGTTCTGACAAGCCATGGATGCCCCCGCCATCTGCTGAGGGTGTCAGAAGGTGTCATATAACAAGCATAAAAACATTACCGAGTGAAAGCAACCTGAGCCCGGCCCCTTGATGCTCATCGGTGTGCGTCATGGGGATATATTCGATTCCCGGACTCGCTGTAGCAAGACCAGAAGTAGATAGTGATACGACCTATTCACGAAGATTCGTCAGATAGTCAGTCCCCTTGTTGTCTAGTGTCCTGGAATAAACTTTGCTTACCTCTGAGGATACCAAAGACGCTTTTACAATCGGCGGCACCGGGGTTTCGTCATGCCTGGATGAAGGGGAAGCTTTGGCGATCTGCTCGTTATGGTCCATGGACGAGTTAGAGGTCATAGTAGTATGGGACGAAGAAGGAGGCAGTACAAGGTGCGGTGAGAACGTGGGAATAAAAAGACACGACCTACGAGCCTACCCAAACTTGTAGGCCATTTAGTGTGTATATGATGTTCATGTCTAAGTAGTGCAAGTAAGTGAAGAGAAGGGACGACAAACATTGATTTGAGCTCTCCAAATATTCTGAGCTTCACGCATGGGCAGGCAGCCTCTACAGAACGATTCTCCAAACGTGGTGCTTGAGTTACGGTCCTGGTATTGCCCCTATTGATGAAATCGTTGAGATGTGCCGGCCCTTGGAACTCACTAATTTTATTGATTTTGTTGTACGGGTACTCTAACAGACGTTTTATTCTCCAAGCCAGAACTAAAACTGAACAGAAAACTCTAGTGCATACTGTGCATAGCACGGATGTATGGAAGGCCCAGCTATATTAAGTGCTGCGTGAAGGAGGGTCTTTTAGCGTGAATGATCCCCACCCTCTTCATCCCGTGGAGAGGGCGTCAGGTCTGCGTGATCCGTTCAACGCGGGTGCCAACCTATCCCACCCTTTATCGTTCCCCTTGCCAACCAACCCTCTTGAAACAGCCAAACGCACCCCCCCGCGAAACAGCCCCACGACACACTCTCACAAAGAACCCACGACCCATCCTGGTGCATGAAGCGTGGAGTGTGCAGATGATGAAAAAAAAAAAAGCATGCTATGTCTAACGTCCAAGGGGGGGGTGAGGAGTGACATTGGCCTCAGCACCCTGATGCGCTGCCGTCCGATCTGCACCCCATGCCCCTCCTTCTGCACCCCGCGTTATGCTCAGCCCCACGCCCGCACGGCCCCTCGCCTCCCCATACTCACCCTGCGCCATAAGCTCCGCATGCCCCATCTGGACCAACTTGGAATTGAATGCGCCACGCCTGTAGCAGGCCACGATGCGCTCCAGGTGGTTGGAGGTGGAGATGTGCGGGGTGCGGCAGGTCGGAATGAAGAGAATGATAACCGAGTCGTGGCACCTTCTCTTCGGGTGTCATCTTTGGCCGCGCGGACCATTGATCTTTGCCATAAGCCTCTCCATGACGGAGAACGGGGCACCAATAGGCACAGAAGGGTCAAAGATCCATCCATGAATCTGCGGAATAGCCAGAGCCTGGTCACGCTGTTCTGGCAACCCGAGGGCGAGAATATCCCGCATGAGCCTATCGTGGACACAGTGGTAAGACATGTATGTCATTGTCGGTTTTGAAGTTGGATGTGATCGATACTGGTGACCAATAGCTCCCCATCAGAAGGTTAGGAATTGGGCTGTTTAGGTTGTAAATGGATGGTGCCACTGCGGCGATATAGGAGGGCATCCAAGCAAGCTCGAAGCGGCAATAGCAAAATAATCATAGCGTATGCAGGTAACCAACCTTGCTAGTATCCATGTTCAGACTAGCCCAAACGTGATAGGTAAGCCGCACGCAACACTCCCGCCCGCACCCACACACGCCTCACCGAGTGGCTCACATCCACATAGGCAAGGCGATGCGGGGTAGGGGCATATGCGGATGTGAAGCAGCAGGGTCCCATCTGGAGCAGCACGCGCACATGCACATGTGTCCACGTTAGTCCCTGCGGCGAGTCACACCTGCCGGTGGTAGAGACGGACCCGAGCCTCGAGGGGGCGTTGTCTCGCCGGGATGTGCCATCAGGCCTCAGGCCTCAGGCTTGAACCGCCAGGGTATCTCCCATGCACCCTGATGTGACGGTCTTTGCCCGGCGGCCTTTGACACTCGCTAAAATACACCAAATATCCTTTTTTCGTACTACGAGCAAGCCAGTACCTGACCGTCCTTATTCCGGCGTTGACGTTGGTTCATGATTTGGGAACACCAGGCTTCTATGCACACTCGTACGGCGAACTTGGGCAAGCAAACTAGATTGCGATGCCAGCGCTCTTAGCGCGACTGAGAATCGGGCCGTTCTCACGCCAGCACAAGCATAAATACAACTACGACAAAAGAAGTGGGAAGTGGTAGGGTGGGTGCAAAAAATCGAGAGCTCGAAGCCTTAACGGCTATCGAGCGCGATATGAGTGAGAAGGACGCGAAGAAAAGGGGAGAGTAAGCAGGGATGTATATATACTATCAGAGACAATAGAACTCTGTGGACAGTCGACAATGCGAGCTATCACCCACGTGACTATAGCTGTAGGTACCGCACGAGCCACTCGAGCGGTAGCGTGCGTCCAGACGAGTGCCAAGCGCGGCGGAGTTTTTCTTGTCACACTCTTTTTCCACCTCTTTCACCCCACCACACTCACCACCAGCGAGCACGCAGATAACTTAGCACCTCATTCTCTCTTAGCACATTCCTTAATCTTCTCCCTCAATCTCTTACACATGCCGTTAGCAGACCACGCACCCCCCCCCTCCCCAGCAGCACCCTCCGCCGTCCAGCCGGCGCCCCAAGCGAAGCCCACACCATGACCCCGGAGAAACGCCCGCCGGCACACACTGCCACCTAGGCCTGAACCTCAATGACGCGCAGCCGCTCACGCCACCGATAATGCAGCAGCCCCAGGCGGTGGGCACGAGCAACAACCACCGCGCAAGCACATCAGGACCCAGCCACCAAAGCACCACCAACCATGCCCGCGCGCCGGACCCCAGCGCTAGTCGTAGCCAACACAGAGGCCAGCCACAGACCCACGGCACTAGCCACAACCATCAGCCGCAGCGTCAACACCAGCAACAACCCGAACAGCAACCCCAGCAGCAGCCGCAGCTGCAACCACAGCCAGACCAGCAACAGCAACCGCAGCAGCAGCTGCAGCCCCCCCGGCGCAACAGGCGCCAATCCGCTCCGCAGCAGACCTCAATGCGCAGATTGCAGCGCTGATGGCAGAAAGGCAGCTCCTTGTCGCACACTGTCAAGACGCGTTTATTCCTCATAACTCAGGTGCTCTGTCCTGACATTTCTCACCCCATTTCTGTGTTCGTCCCGATCGCTATTGTCATGTTCGGCAACCGATAATCACTGATTCGCGCCTGCTACCACCGCCGCGCCTTTAAACGCACGACCAAGGGTTTTGGACTGACTTGACCAGTCATCACTGGGTCTACCACCTCCTCTGCTCGACCCTCTTCCAATGGTGTTCTGATAGTTGGGTTGTCATGACCTGTGTATTTCCTGCACCTTGGTACCCCCATTTCCCCTTTCGCTACTCCTCCTCAGTGTTCGCTTGGCTTCGCCCTCCACCTCGACCCCTCCTCCACTAGGCCACCTCTGTTCGCCCTTCCTTGCATTTCGCCGAACGGCTAGTCGCTGCTCACATCATTCGCCAGCAGGCACACCATCAAATACAATCGATGCCATTCACCCGGCATGATGGTCCATCATTAACCCCATCGTCTTCTTAATCCAACCCCATTGGGTGTTCTTATGGTCGAAATGTGTTCGCAGGGCGTCCCTTCCATAGGTCGTGTGGAATCAACCCAGTAGACCAAGAGTCCGTGCAGGGTAGCATGTATGCAGGTCCCAAGACATGGTTTTGTCCATAAGTGGCTCCGCCACCTTTACTCTCCGTCGTCTCATGTTCCCCCTCTCCTCACATTCTATTGTATGTTTATTTCATCTATGCTGTATCATGACTGTGCGCCCCTATCCAACCCTGACTTGTGACGGCCTCTTTCCTACTCGCTGATACCTTACGAGCATTCGATATAAGTAGTTTACATTCGCATGTATATTCCCCAGTTCAATTATCATACGTCGTCCATCTTGTGCAAACTTGACCTCGCTGTGATCATCGTCTTGAGCCTCTCCTTGAAGATTTCTATCTTCGACCAGCCAAGGACTTAGGCATCACTGGTGAGTTCTTATACTTCATCTTCGTTACCTTAGCCTTGAAACTACTTTCTGTGCTGTTGGCGAAGGGCTCCTAAGGAGCACCTTCGCCAGCGAAGGGACCGTCAAAACTTAGACAGCCCTTCCGCAATATCTTGCACGTTACGTCGTCAAGTGCTGCGGGCTGTTTCGCTACGACTGTAGACAGGGCGAGCCCTGTTCGGGCAACCCCTTTGTTTTGTGAACATTCATCAGTTCACTTATTCGCCGAACGGCATACTTATTCGCACAAGTTATTCGGGCATTCGTTGTGTTCACTAATACACGATATTAATGCCTAAAAACCAATCTTGACACGCACCCACAACTGTGCCAGGCCGGCCCCCATTCCCTCATAGCCACGGAGGAGGCCATACAAACCGCCAGGCTCGCAGCCATCGAGGCATCAGTGAGCGGTGGAGAGGAGAGAATGGCTCTACCGGAAATCGTGCCAGGTTTCAAAATGAGTGCGCTGAGCATACGTGAGTCCCCCCCCCATCTCTCACAACCCCCCCCTCCCCCTGCCCCACCCATATTCCACATCAGAGTGGGCGATAGGCCCATGTGCTCCCTTGGGCGATAGGCTGACCATCACAGCGATAGGCCATACCGTGGTGTGCAGGGTGCCAGCCATAGGCACATATGCGGCTAGGCAATAGGCCTGACACACCGCCCTGGCGAAAGGCCGCGTGAACCCATCGTCCGTACACATAATGCATCCCTGTCCCAAACATGTATACCGTGATGAGCGACGAGCTGACACACCCCCCCTTCCCTGTCGCAGCAATCCCACCAAGGGTGGACGACGCCTTTAAAGTGTTCCGCTATGTCCCATACACCACGTTATCCACCGCTGCACATCTAAAAGCAGACAGAGGTGAAGAGGAGTATGCGTTCAACGCCCAGGGTGGCATCACGCTGAAAGGACTGGACAAAAGAAGCGAGAAATCCATCTCAATGGTCGACTGGTTTGCAGCGTCCAAAACAGCGGTAGAAAGAACGCAATTCTACTGGGGTCATATGAGAGCAGAGGCCTTGGCGTCACACAACGCCATCGTAATGGAGCTAGCCCACTCGCACTCCTGGAGCGTAGCAGTAGAATATGACATACAGCAGCGTGAGGCCGTAGCCCGTAACCCGGCACATGACCTGTCCGTGCTAGATACCGACACGCTCACGATCATAGCAACCAGGATGGCCCTCCTGACAGCGCCACCTCTACCAACCATGCATCAGACATCGGCGCTATACCCACCGCTGCCCAAGCGCCCAATCCCGGCGAGCACCAGGGATATCAGCAGCGCAAGCGAGCAAAGCCAGACCACCTGCTGTGCTTTCGATGCGGGCTTGCAGGGCACCTACCAGTAGAATGCAAAGCCATCCAAACGACAGCTGGAAAGCCGACGGCCCCTCGCGGGCAAAATGCCAGGAACGAGCATACCTTGCTGGCCCCATCGGGCAAGCAATACTGCTTCAACTGGTCTAGAGCATCCACCTGCAAATGGGGAGCCGCATGCTATAACGCTCATGAGTGCAGCCTCTGCGGCGACGCCACGCATGGTGCCAATGGCTGCAAACCCCAGTTCTGACCCGCGCCAAGCGATCACGCCGCTGTCAGCCTCCAAAGCGGCGGACCTCCTAGATAAGCTAGGGATATTGAGCGAATGGAAACATATAGTAGATGGTATAAGAGATGGATTTGACATTGGGATACGCACACCACCGACGCAAACGCACTTATTTCGCAAACCACAACTCCTCAAAGATCGATCCTGTATTCATAGACGCGTACACAGCTGGCGAACAAGCGGCGGGTCGCTATTCGAAGGCCTTCGCGCCGCAAGAGCTAGAACGGCAAATAGGCCCGTTCCGGTCATCGCCCCTAGGCCTTGTACCCAAGCCCAACTCAGACAAAATGCGCCTCATCCAGGATTTATCCTTTCCCCGAGACAACGATCTCATACAGTCGATCAACGCAGGAATCAAAGCCAGCGACTTCCCCATGGCATGGGGAATGTTTGACGCCACCTCAGCGCTGATACTCTCGCTACCAGAAGGCTGCCTAGCAGCAGCGTTCGACATCTCGGCAGCATACTGGCTAACGCCCATACGGCCATCTCAGCAGAACACCGTCTGTGTACATTGGAAAGACAAGGTATATGTAGACAGGGCCATAATGTTTTGACTAGCGTCAGGCGCAGGAGTGTTTGGTTCGGTAGCGGACATGTTAGTGGCGATCTACGAGAAATCCTAAATAGGCCCACTGCTAAAGTGGGTCGACAATTTCTTCGCGATAAGGCTGCCAGGGCACACCTGGACGGAACAAGAGTTTATGAATCTAACAGCAAGCATAGGCGTGCCGTGGAGTGTAGAGAAGCTTCGCCAGCTAGCAGCCATCCAGCGGTACATAGGCTTCGACTGGGACCTAGCTCGAAAGCGCGTTGCATTGCCTAAAGAGAAGCTAGACAAAACGTTACAGCTACTAGAGGATTGGTGCAAGGCTGACACCAAGACGGCCTCGCAAGTGGCGAGTCTGCACGGCAAGCTAGTGCACGTTTCGTGCATATTCTCACTCATCAGGCTGTTTCTAAAGGCCATCTCAGCGTTCACGCAAGGATTCAGATCTCCCTGGGCCAAGCTGCAACCAACACCGTCCTTGCTGGCCGACCTCTCATGGATAAGGTTCATAGTACAGCAGATGCCCAACGAAAGACCCCTGCACACGCCAGAACCAATAGACATCGGCTGGTGGGGAGACGCGAGCACATCCTTTGGCATAGGAATAGTCGTCGGCGCCCACTGGGCAGTATGGAAGTGGGCTGAAGGTGTTACGTATCGAGATTTCTGCTAAGTCGGAACTGGAAAGGACAGCGGCTTCAACTTGTAGGTTGCGCCCCCAATGAACTATCGTCCTAGGTATTTCGGAAATGAGTCGGAAGTCAGAAAATACTGAACCAAAGTTTTGGTCGGAACTTCAGTCGGAACTGAGGTGGAAGGCGGAAGACAGAAAGCGGAGAGAGACTGAGATCTTGCTAGACTCGCTGTGCTAAGAACAGGAGATGGAGCGAAGGAAATCAAGTATCGAAGGCGATTATCTGATTGCAGATTAACAGACATACATGAGAGGGTTTTATACAAAACGCAGAAACAACAAGTAAGGGTATGATACTAAGCAAGTTCCGGAGAGTGCGGGAATTGGATAGACATACGGGGTAAGTAACTAATATGGAACAATGGTTGACAAGGGGGGTGCAGGGTAGGGTAAGTACAATGGCAAAGAACAAGGCGGGTAAGTACAATAGGCATCGGAAGAAACGGAACTACGGAAATGGTATCTTGCTGTGCTCAGGGTCGAGTACGGGGGCCGGTATCTGGAGGTGGCCAGGGGTACTGAAAGAACAAGGGAGGAGGGTTGCGGATGTTGCGGATGTTGCGGATGTTGCAGATGTTGCGGATGTCGAAATAGAGTCGGAGGTGGCGCAGAGGTGGCGCGGAGGATATGCGGGGGTGGCGGAGATGATTGATCGGAACAGTCGTAACAGAATGTTTCAAGGTGGGACCGGAGCAAACTTTCGACATAGGATGGGCAGAGGCCATCGCTGTAGAATTGGGCCTTCGAGCAGCCATAGAGCTAGGGTACAGCAAGCCGAGGCAGAATGCCAAGAACACGTACCTGGTCAGATCGGACAATGCTGGAGTGGTAGCGACGACCAACAAAGGTCGTTCAAAGAGCAAAGAAACAAACCGCATACTAAAGCACATGTACCAACTGCAGGCGACCAACGACATGCGCCTGTCAGCAGTCTATGTACCCTCCAGAGACAACATCGCCGACGCGCTGTCCTGGGGAGACATAGAAGCATTCTTGCGTGGTTTCCCAGGCATAGCCCATCGCATCGAACTTGAGCTCCCACCCCATTTATCCCCCTGACTAACTGCATGGTAATGATGCTAACAACCACTGTGATAACAGCCCCGCCACCCTACGTGGCTGACAGCACCACACGGCTCAAACTCAAACCATCGCCGCTCCGCCCCAGCTGCAAGGCAAGTGAGCGCATCTTTCAATGGAAAGGAGTTTTCCAACCCCCGGCATCGACAATCGATGCACCGCTCATAAAAGCCCTCGCAGAGCTCGCTGCATACAAATCGCTGCGAGACACAACCAGCGATGGAGCTGGGCTCCGTAAATTCCACATCTTCTGCGATACGTACTCAATCCCTGAATCAGAAAGACTGCCTGCGTCGTTCAGCACGCTCCACTCGTTTGCCTTATGGGCATCTGCAGACCCAGAAGCCATAGGAGAGCTCATCGTTGACAGTACGCCGACGGAGCCAGTGTCCGTATCGGTGGCCAAGAAGTATCTAGCGGCCATAAGGGCATGGCACCTGGCGCAAGGCTGGCCACCCCCACTCACAGAGGACAATCTAGAACGCATCCGCTGGTCATGGAGGGGCCTAGAGAACATGCAAGCAAGCAAACGCACCAGGCCACCCCGCCCACCCGTAACACTCTCAATGCTAACAACCCTAAAGGTGAACCTAGACCTAAATGCGCCGTTCGACGCATGCATCTGGGCGATGGCAGCATGCGCATTTTGGGGGATGATGAGGTTTGGAGAGGTGTCAGTCCACTCGCGCGCCGCGTTCAATGAAAAGAGGCACCTAAAACGTCAGGATGTCACCCTAGGAAAGGACCTAGACGGCAAAAGCTATGCACGGCTGGATCTGCCGGCGGCCAAAACAGCCAAACTGGGAGAGAAGCAGTCAGTAGTCAGTATTCCTCACAGCCCAAGGCAACCTGTGCCTGCTGGAAGCACTCACCAACCTGGTGCATGTAGTGCCAGCCCGACCCGCGGATCCGCTATTCACGTGGAGGGATAGCAAGGGCGAGGCCAGGCCCATGGTCAAAGCGTGCGCAATAAGCCAGATCAACACGATTCTCAGCGCACATGGCTGGGGCAATGCATTCGGGCATTCCTTCCGTATAGGTGGGGCGTCATTCTACCTAGCACAAAAAGTCAGCCCTGAGATTGTCCGCATCGCGGGCCGTTGGCGGTCGCTGGCCTATGAGGCATACATCCGAGCATTTGAGCAAGTAGCCTCGCGGCACCTGAGCAACCTGCCCGACAACCCTGTGTAAACACCGCTGCTTCTGGTTGGGCTAGCGTCGAAGCCTCGCCGCGGTTCAGCAGCCTCGGGTAAGTGACGAGCCCCTTCTCCATGCACCCTCTGAGCTAACGCTCAGTTCTGCCCAACCACCCACAGCTTCACCGCACCCGCTGAGCCAGCGCAAGTCGAGACTGGATATAGCTGTAGGTACCGCGTGAGCCACTCGAGCGGTAGCGTGCGTCCAGACGAGCGCCAAGCGCAGCGGAGTTTTTCTTGTCACACTCTTTTTCCACCTCTTTCACCCCACCACACTCACCACCAGCGAGCACGCAGATAACTTAGCACCTCATTCTCTCTTAGCACATTCCTTAATCTTCTCCCAACCACCCACCCTAGAGCAGTGCCCCCCCCCTAATAGCACCACCACATGTAGCATAGACAAACACATGAATTGCCGCTGAGAAATAATAAGCCGCAGCAACAGACCCATGTAGCGGCACCAAATCAGATCATCAGGCGAGGTGAGCTACTAGCTAGATACAGCAGCAGCAATCGCGCATGCGAGCTGCGGTGAAGCGAAGCCGCGCAGAAGGTCCCGCCCACCCAAGCGGCGAGCCCCTTCTCCGCGCACCCTCTGAGCTAACGCTCAGTTCTGCCCAACCACCCACAGCTTCACCGCACCCGCTGAGCCAGCACAAGTCGAGACTGGATCGTTGTCATAGACCCAGAACAAGGTGTCCCTTGTCCATTCCAGGTCAGTTTCTGCACAATCCGGATGACAAGCCGTCCGTTGAGCTAGTGTTTGTTCCGCACTGCAGTAACTTGGAGCACTTAATATAAGTACATTACGCACCAAATTTTCAGTGCCCAAGTTACTGATAATAAGTAACCGGGGAGCGGATTTTTGACGCTTCCTCTCGATAAGCTGCGTACCGAAATCTAGTGTTACAACCGTTCATTTCCGACTTCCGACCCTCAGTTCCGCCATACATTCCGCCCCTCCAATAGTTCCGCCATACATTCCGCCCCTCCGACATTTCCGACATTTCGCCCCTTGTACATTTCCCTTGTTCTTTCGACTCTATTACTCGGACCCACCGGACCCGTTCCATCGTTCATCAAAACCATATATCCGGTCACCCTTGTAGTTCGTTGTCAGATATGATTTCCCGACCCCTTGTTCTTTGCCATTGTTCTACCTTACCCTGAACCCCCCTTGTAGTCCCATTGTTCCCAATTAGTTAGTTCCCACACATTGTACTCGACTTCCGCTTCCTCCGGAATTTGCTTAGTACAACACCATTACTTGTTGCTCTGCGCTTTGTATAAAAACCCCCTCATGTATGTCTGTTATTCTGCAATCAGATAATCACCTTCGATACTTGATTTCCTTCGCTCCATCTCCTGTTCTTAGCACAGCGAGTCTAGCAAGATCTCAGTCTCTCTCTCAGCCTCCCGTCTTCCGCCTTCCGCCTCAGTTCCGACTCAAGTTCCGACCAAACAGCTGGTCCAGTACTTTCCGACTTCCGGCTCATTTCTGAAATACCTAGGACGATAGTTCATTGGGGGCGCAACCTATAAGTTGAAGCCGCTGTCCTTTCCAGTTCCGACTTAGTGGAAATCTCGATACGTAACAGTATTATCTGATTCCCACCCGATAACTATCACTATGCCTCCTCGTACCACAGCTACTTCAGCTCGAGCAGGAGCTGTCGAAGCTCTCTCTTATTTTGGCAATCTTAGATCCGCAGCACCAAGGCACGCGGAACCCTCCAGCAGCTCTCGTGCCGACGATGAGCTTTCCGATGCTTTTCCGCAACGTTTCGAAGAAGTTCCCGACGCTAATCCCGACGACAATCCCGACTACGATGGGAATTCGACGAGTAGCAGCGGCGAACAAACAGCAGCGTCATTCCGACGCCCAGCTCCACCACCACCACCTCCACCAGGACCACCTCCAGGCGGCCCTCCAGGCGGCCCTCATGGCGGCCCACCCGGCGGTCCTCCACCTCCAATTCCACCTCAGATTCCCGCCAACCCAGTTCCGCCCGCACCAGTTCCGGATCTTGCACAAGCCATCGCCATGCTAGCCGGACAACTCCAGCGCCCGGCCCAAGCACCACCACGACCCAAGACTAAGGTCCGCGAACCAGATCAGTTCGACGGTTCTGACCCCAAGAAGCTCCAGCCATTTCTGGTCCAGCTTCAACTCAATTTCCGTGATCGTCCCGACGCCTTTCCCGACGACGAACGAAAGGTCAATTATGCCCTTTCCTATCTCCGAGGCACGGCGCTCGACTATTTCGAACCCGCCCTCATGGATCCGTTCGCTCTCGTCGACTGGGCCGACGATTACCCCAATTTCATTTCCGAACTCCGCAGCAACTTCGGACCATTTGATATGGAAGCCGATGCGGAAAACGAACTCGATAAGCTTCGCATGAAAGACACTCATAAGATAGCTAAATATATCGTCACGTTTCAGCAGCTCGCTCCTCGAGTCCAATGGGGAGAAGCCGCACTCCGACGCCAGTTTTACATGGGCTTGCCATCCCGCATCAAGGATGAAATTGCCCGCGTCGGAAAGCCCGCCACCCTTACCGACCTCCGCAACCTTGCCCAATCCATCGATTCGCGCTACTGGGAAAGACACTCCGAGATTGCTCGTGAAACATCCACCCAGAGCAAGAACGACAAGTCTTCCGACAAAAAGTCTGATAAAGACAAGAAGAAGACCAATTCCGGAAACACCAACTCCGGAAACAAACAACAACAGTTCCGGATCCAACTCCGGCAACCGGAACAACACCAACACCCCTCGGAACAACCAGGCCTCTGGTTCTAACACCAATGCCCGGAAGAGCACCCAGGATCTTTCCGACAAACTTGGGAAAGACGGAAAATTAACCCCTGTAGAACGCCAGCGCCGCATGGACAACAACCTTTGCCTCTTCTGCGGCAAAGGAGGTCACGTCGCTCGCGACTGCACTCGCGCTTCCGCCTCCGCTGCTAAGGCCAAAGGCCGCGCAGCAAAGACGGAAGAGAAATCCGAAGCGGTTCCCGCTGCGGATTCAAAAAAATAGTCAGCAGTCCTCCGGCCTCCGCACGAGCTGAGGGCTGTGTTGACCCCATTCGTGCGACAAACGAGGTTAAACTCAACGCATCCGCTCTTTCGTCCTCCGACTCTCTCTCTGTTCCGCTCACTTCCGACACCATTTCCGCACCCCCGTTTACAGCACTAGTCGACTCCGGTTCGACTCATTGTTTCCTCGATTCCGACTTTGTTTTGAAACATAAACTTCCGACCCGCAATATTCCGACTATTCCGCTCCGCCTTTTCGACGGGTCTTCCAACACGGGAATTTCCCAAGTTGTGGATCTGTCTATCCGTTCGCTACTGGGGACAACCATGAAGTTACGTTTTACGTTACTCCGCTAGATGCTAGCTGTTCCGTTGTACTAGGACACAATTGGCTCACCCGATATAATCCGTCGATTAACTGGGCATTGGGTCAAATACAGTTCCGTACCCCGGATCAACTTCCGTCTATTCCGACGTCGTCCGCAAAGATGGCTCAGGCCTCTTCTGCAACTCCGCTCGTGGATTCAGTTCCGCACTCCGGTCCCGCTTTAGCACCTCCGCCCCTCGAAGCTCCTCGAATTGCGCTCGTTTCCGCCACCGCTTTCCGCGTATTGCAACGGCAAAAGATACGACCGTTTTCCAGCTTCACCTCTCCGATTCGGTTTCAGTCAAGGCTCGTTCCGCCTCGACTTCCGCCCCGGTCGACATGAGCTCAGTTCCCGGAAGAATATCGTGACTTCCCGGACTGTTCAATAAGGCCAAAGCCGACAAACCTGCTGAACATCGACCCTACGACTGAAGATAGATTGGAAGGAGCATCTCCGCCCCTTGGACCATCTACTCTCTTTCGCAAAGTGAACTCCTAACTCTCCGAGAGTTCGTCGATGAACATCTCAACATGGGCTTTATCCGCCCTTCGCTGTCTCCGCACGGCGCTCCGGTCCTCTTCGTCAAGAAGAAGGATGGATCTCTCCGCCTCTGCGTCGATTTCCGCGGACTCAATGCCCTCACTAAAAAGGACAAATATCCGCTTCCGCGCATTTCCGACTTACTCGACACTCCCCGCAGGGCGAAGATCTACACCAAAATTGACCTCCGGCACGCTTATCACCTTGTCCGCATCCGGGAAGGTGACGAGTGGAAAACCACCTTCCGCACCCGCTACGGTGCTTTGAGTGGACTGTCATGCCTTTTGGTCTAACCAATGCTCCCGCCGCTTTTCAGCGATTCATGAACGACGTATTTTCCGACCTCCTCGACGTATGCGTTCTAGTCTACATTGACGACATCCTCATCTATTCCGACACACCGGAAAAACATCGGGAACATGTCCGCGAAGTACTCCGCCGCCTACGCAAACACCATCTCTACGCAAAAGCAGAGAAATGCGAATGGCACCGCGACACGGTCGAATACCTCGGCTACATCCTCTCTCCAACAGGTCTTACCATGGCAGAGGACAAGGTCAAGGCAATTCAAGAATAGCCGGAACCCCGACGTGTTAAGGATGTTCAGTCTTTCCTTGGCTTCGCCAACTTTTACCGGCGTTTCATTATAATTTTTCCGACATTACTGTTCCGCTTACGCGTCTCACCAGGAAGGGTGCCCCATGGAATTTCACTCCGGAATGCCGTTCCGCATTTGAAGCTCTCAAATCGGCCTTCACCACGGCTCCCATACTCGGTTTCTGGATTCCTGATGCCCAACTTGTACTCAAAACCAACGCTTCCAACTACGCGCTAGCCGCCATTCTTTCCATCATTTCCCCCGACGACGGAGAAATTCATCCGATGCCTTTCATTCCCGCACCTTTTCCGCCCCGGAACTCAACTACGATGTCCACGATAAGGAACTACTTGCGATTTTCGAAGCCTTCAAAATTTGGAGACACTACCTCGAAGGTCCAACTTATCCGATCAACGTTGTAACGGATCATAAGAACCTTGAGTATTTCGCTACTACTAAGATTTTGACTCGCCGTCAAGTCCGCTGGTCTGAATACCTCTCACAGTTCAACATGGTGATCCGCTTCCGCCCCGGAAAGCTCGGAGCAAAACCCGACGCGCTCACTAGACGTTGGGACGTCTACCCAAAAGAGGGAAGTAGCGACTATGCCAGCGTTAATCCGCACAATTTCCGCCCAGTATTCTCTACTGAGCAACTGGCATCGTCCCTGCGTGCCACAGCATTGCAGTTTCCGCTACTCCGCGCCTCAATTATTATGGACACCGAGTCTCTCCATTCCGACATCCGTTCCGCACTCCGTTCCGACCCCACCTCCGCAGCCCACCTCAATGACCCCACCAGTCCTGGATGGTCCCTCGACTCCGACGGATTTCTCCGGTACAAGTCCCGGATTTACGTTCCGGATACCAACGATCTACGACTTCGCGTACTTCAGCAAAGCCACGATCATCCGCTCTCAGGACACCAAGGCCAGAACAAAACCCTCGACATAATCCGACGCACCTATACTTGGCCCCTCCTCCGCACGATGGTCCAAGACTACTGCAAGTCATGCACCACCTGTATGCGAGCCAAGCCTCAACGTCACAAACCCTCCTGAAGCAACTTCCGATCCCGGAACAACCGTGGAATTCGATATCCATGGATTTCATTGAGAAACTTCCTAAGTCATCCGGCTATGATACCATTCTAGTGATCGTTGACCGCCTTACAAAGCAGTCCATCTTTATTCCGACCTATGACACCATAACTTCCGCCCAGCTCACACAGCGCTTTGTGCTCCACGTCTTTTCCAAGCACGGAATACCTTCCCATGTCACTTCCGACCGTGGATCCGAATTCGTGTCATCCTTTTTCCGCACCCTCGGAAAGGCTCTCGACATGAAGCTCCACTTCACTTCCGGTTATCACCCCGAAGGAGACGGACAAACGGAACGTACTAATCAGACCCTTGAGCAGTATCTCCGCATCTATTGCAACTACCAACACAGCAATTGGTCCGACCTTCTTCCGCTCGTGGAATTTGCCTACAACAACGCGCCTTCCGCTACCACCGGAATTTCACCCTTTTACGCCAACAAGGGCTACCACCCGAATCTCGCCATCCACTCCGAACGCGACCTCGCCTCTGCAAGAGCCCGAGATTTCGTTGTGGAACTCGACGACCTTCACCAGCACCTCCGAGAGAAATTACAGCTGCCCAGAAGAGATACCAAACTTCCGCCAATCGGAAACGCCTTCCGCAACCGGCATTCGAGATAGGCGACAAAGTCTTTGTCAAAGCTGAAAACTTCCGCACCACTCGTCCCTCGAAGAAGCTCTCTGAGAAATACCTCGGTCCTTACGAGATCATCGCTAAGGCCGGCAGTCGTTCTTTCACCCTCAGACTTCCTGACAATATGCGCGCAGTACATCCGGTATTCCATGTCTCCATGCTTGAGCCCGCAGTTCTGAATACAATTCCGAATCGAGAACAACCTCCACCTCCGCCAGTCGTCATCGACGGAGAACCAGAATATGAGTTTTCGGAAATTCTCAACTCCAAGCTCGACAGAAGATACCGCTGCCAACTCCAGTACCTAGTCAAGTGGGCAGGCTATGAAAACACCGACGAAGAGACTTCCTGGATTTCCGCCACGGAACTTGATCACGCCTCTGACCTCGTCTCTGATTTCCTCAAGTCATATCCTGACAAGCCTGGCCCCATTTCCGCGCCCTAGTCAATTCCGACCTCATTTCCGACACCCATTGCTTCTTACAATTCTCAAGTCATTATTAAAATCCGACTATTATTCCGATGTGCTTATTTCTGACACTTCAAGAAATTATATTACAAGTCCTTTGACACCCCTACTCCTCCGTCATAGTCTCCCCCTCGACCTCTTTTTCCGCTCCTGGCTCTTTTTCCGCCTCCCCTACCTCGACACTCACCAACTCCGTTTCCACCCTTTCCCTCGTTTCCGCCCCCCCACTCGGACCAGCTTCCGCC
The DNA here is from genome assembly GCA_015179125.1 of Gautieria morchelliformis. Lineage (NCBI taxonomy): Eukaryota > Fungi > Basidiomycota > Agaricomycetes > Gomphales > Gomphaceae > Gautieria > Gautieria morchelliformis. The sequence goes on along the minus strand of WHVA01000166.1, from coordinate 112,409 downwards.
CCAATTCCCTGCTCCCGCAGCCACGCATCCATTCGGTCCCGGACCAGATCATTCCGCCACCGCATTTCCCGCGTCAATTGCTGCAGGACGGTAGACATGACAGTCATCTGATTCTGAATTGACAGAACCTGATGCTGCTGAACCTCGGCCATTTCGATCATGATGTCCCGGATTTCACGTTGTTGTTCCCGCATGGCCCTCAGCGACCCGGCAATATCGAGAAGGGGATAGGACATGGTAAATCGGTTCAGAACCGCCTGTCCCGATTTTCCGGTCACCGGAACCGTTTCCTCAGCCTTCCCTCCACTCGGTCCCGGTTCTGCCTTCGGATTCGACTCCTCAACCTTCTGTTTCTTTCGCTCCAGCCTCGAAGCGCACCCGTCCACTACACAACGCCTTTTCTTGTCACGACACTGGTCGCACGACGTTTCCCGTGGGTTACTCGACCACGTGCAATCCGCCCCCTTAGACTCGCATGGGTCGCAGGGAGCTTTTTCCTCATCGCCGTCCCGAATTTTCCGCTTCTTCGTCGCGGGATTCTCCGGCCCCAGTTCGCGCAGTTCCAACATCCAACTCAACTTTTCCTTTCGAGCCGTCTGGAATGCGTCCGCCCGACGTTTCCGTTCCGCCACAAGGTTCACAGGGGTAGCAATCTCCTTTTGCTTCCCTTTTCCTTCCGGAGACGGTGTACCTTCCGCCGAACTTTCCGAGTCTGACTCTGACTCGTCACGAACATCATTCTGGGAGAATCTTTAGTTGATTCAAGAAATTTCCGCCGAACATTTCCGACTCACCTGTTCCCTTCCCGCTTCCTCCGCAGCCGCCTTCTCTGCAGCAGCCTTGTCCGCAGCAGCCTTTCGTGCCGCCTTCCGTTTCCGTTTCTCTTCACGGACGCGCTCCTCCTCCTCGCGGCGTTCGCGTTCTTTCCTCTCCTGCTCCTTCCGCTCCTTCTCCCGACGTTCTTTCTCTTTCCGCGCAGCTTCCTCAGCCTCGCGTTTTTCGGCCATTTCCTTTTGCGCGAGCATATCAGCGAAGTGTTGTTTCATCTCCGCGCTGGACATTTTAGAGAAATCTACTGGGGCACTCATGATGGAATGAAGAGAAGATGCGTTGGTTCCTCAGCCTATCTTTCAAACTCCGACGTGTTTGTTCACAGGTCACGTGATCCGACCTGTGGTCTCGCGGGGCTCGACCTTAGAAGGGAGATACTGTTACGACCGATCATTTCCGGCTTCCGACCCTCAGTTCCGCCACACCTTCCGCCCCTCCGATATTTCCGCAACACATTCCGCCCCTCTGACATTTCCGACATTCCGCCCCTTGTACATTTCCCTTGTTCTTTCGACTCTATTACTCGGACCCACCGGACCCACCTCACCATCCATCAAAACCACATATCCGGTCACCCTTGTAGTTCGTTGTCAGATATGTTTTCCCGACCCCTTGTTCTTTGCCATTGTTCTACCTTACCCTGAACCCCCTTGTAGTCCCATTGTTCCCAATTAGTTAGTTCCCACACATTGTACTCGACTTCCGCTTCCTCCGGAATTTGCTTAGTACAACACCATTACTTGTTGCTCTGCGCTTTGTATAAAAACCCTCTCATGTATGTCTGTTATTCTCCAATCAGATAATCACCTTCGATACTTGATTTCCTTCGCTCCATCTCCTGTTCTTAGCACAGCGAGTTTAGCAAGATCTCAGTCTCTCTCAGTCTTCCGCCTTCCGCCTTCCGCCTCAGTTCCGACACAAGTTCCGACCAAACCTTTGGTCCAGTACTTTCCGACTTCCGACTCAGTTCCGAAATACTTAGGACGATAGTTCATTGGGGGCGCAACCTATAAGTTGAAGCCACTGTCCTTTCCAGTTCCGACTTAGTGGAAATCTCGATACGTAACACCCTCGCTTATAGCTAGCTCCCTTGGACTGCCTACGGATTCCCCTCCCGAACACAAGGTGGCGTCAGTGGCACAGCTCGTAGGATGCGATGTAGATCCAAGAAGCTAAGGACAATTAGGATGCGGGTGGTTACAGTTGGTGAGAGCATCTCACTCTTGGGGCGTTTTCGGACCAGTGGCAAGGTTCGGCGTCCAACTCACCCCCACCTGCACACGGTGCTGTTCGTCCAGTATGGATCTTCAGTTGATACAATGCACTCAACTAGGCATGCACTGGACGGGTGAGACATACGTCGCTACGGGTGGGGGTGCAGATGTAGAATCGGATGTAGGCACACGCCTGGGGTGGATCGGCACCATACCGTATCCGTGTACGGCTGAACATTGTACCGTACCATCATGGCCTCATCCGTACCGTACAGTTGGGCTGCTGGTACCCACTATGGTACGGATACGGCCGTACACGGCTGTCACAAGTGACAACAATGGTGAGTGACATAGCGCGCCCACCTGATGATTCGTCTCAAAGCTGAAAAGGATCAGGCTGAGCAGAAGATGGAGCAGCACAGGGAAATGAGATCCAAGACTTTCCAGCGTCGTCTTGCGAACTAGAGGCTCGGTATGCTTCAAGTGAGGCCACGGCACCGACGCTTCCCACCCTCTCAGAGATGACCTTTCACGTGCAAATCCATTGGACGAGAGCATTACCAACGATTTATTCGTGTCGTATAGTATGCGCATGAGTACCACTACTGGCTCTGGACGGCCGTTAAGAATATCAGCGAGGATATCAAGAATGCTGTCATGGTTCGCTGAGACCAATTCCGGTAACACGAGTAGTAGGATCTCTGGAAGCGTGAGCTGGGAGGAGTCAAACTTCGCTGCAGAAGGGGATAGGCAGCGGATGTCCAGCATGAGTTCGCTGGGAAGCGTGCAGCCACTGAGAATTGGCAAGGTGCGTAAGAATCTGAACTACTATTACCACCGATGAATTAATGGTACGCACTGCTGCCTTTTGCTTCACACTTGCGCGATGCATCCACACCCGCCTCCTCTGTGCCGCACCTGCCCTTGGTGGGGGAGCTCCACAAGGAGTATGTCCACCCAGCACATGCAGGGCTGTACTCAATGAGCAGCGGGAACATGGTTGGGCTGAGGAGCGCAGACACAAGCACGGACAGGGTGCGGCAGCAGGTGCGTGGGCGGCGGGGTCCGGCGTGGGAGGGAATGGCAGAAGGGGCACAGTAGATGGTAAAGCATGTGGTTAGGCCTATTTGGTAGAATGAACTTGATGTACAGGTACTTATGTGATTAGGCAATGTTTCAAAGATAGTTACCTTACATACTTATGATAACTATGTCACCCGAAACTGCGTACATATGGCCATATGGCCGTACGGCCTCATACAGTGGTTCCTGTACTACAGAGTAGTACTTCATAACGTAGATAGCATCTGATGGTGCTCACAGGTCTTTGCAGAATAGTATAATCCACTCTGCAGCACTATATACCTGACCCCCATGCCATCCGCCACTGGTTTCTAAGTCCTGAGGCCTGGAGGACAGACAGTTCAGTGTGTTGGACTGTCGAGATGGCTCCAAGTGAAATATCAGATGAAACATTGCATGAACTGCAAATTACAGGTGCCAACATTGTACTCTAATCCTCAATTGTCAACCTTTTGACGCCTTCAAAGACATCATCAATCATGTTCTCGGCATCATCATCATGGTCAGAACCGATCTCTTCCATCCCACCCTGTTTGTCCTCTTCCTCTCTCTCTCCAACCAAAGCTGTTCCAGAGTAACCTGGCAATGCACATATATGCGCCAGCGTAGAACGGATGGCCATATTGACACGTTTCTGCTCTGCTGTGAAGTGTCATGACGCGTCTATTTCTCATATTCAGGTGCTCTGTCTTACCATTTGTCACCCCATCTCCGTGTTCGTTCCGATCGCCATTGTCATGTTCAGCAACCAATTCTCGCTGTTCGCGACAATGACCATGGTTATGCCATCAACAAGCGGTCGACGTCTTCGGACTAACTTAGCAGTCATTGTTGGGCCTACCACCTCCTCTGCTCGGCCCTCTTCGATGGTGTTCTGACAATCGGATTGCCATGACCTATGTATTTCCTGCACCTTGTTACCCCCATTCCCTCGTTCGCTACTCCTCCTCCGTGTTCGCCCGGCTTCGCCCCTCCCTTCGGCCACGCCTCCTCTATGTTCTCTCCGTTCACCCTTTGCCGCATTTCGCCGAACCGCTATTCGCTGCTCGCACATTTCACCAACAAAGGCACGCCATCAAATACGATCGGTACCATTTACCCGGTGTGATGATTCATCACTAACCCCATCATCATCTTAAATCCAACCCCTTTGGGTTTTCGTATGGCCAAAGTATGTTCGCAGAGCTTTCCCTCAGAAGGTCGTGTGGGATTGACCCAGTGAACAAAGAGTCCGTGCAGGGCGACATGTATGCGGGCCCCAAGACATGGTTTCGTACATAAGTACCTTCGCCACCTTTACTCTCCGTCGTTTCATATTCGCACCCCTCCCTCACTCTATTATATGTTTATTCCATCTCCTTAGTATCATGACTGTGCACCCCTATCTAACCCTGACTCGTGACGGCCTCTTTCCTATTTGATGATACCGTACGAGCATTCGATATAAGTAGTTTACATTCACATGTATCCCCAGTTCAATTATCATATGTCATCCATCTTGTGCAAACTTGACCTCGCTGTGATCATCGTCTTGGGCCTCTCCTTGAAAGATTTCTATCTTCAACCAGCTGAGGACTTAGGCACCACTAGTGAGTTCCCATACTTCACCTTCGTTGCCTTAGCCTTCGAATTATCTTCTGTGCTGTTGGCGAAGGGCTCTGAAGGAGCACCTTCGCCAGCGAAGGGACCATCGGAACTTAGACAACCCTTCCGCGATACCTTGTATGTTACATCGTCAAGTGCCACGAGCTATTTCGCTACGACTGTAGGTAGGGCGAGCCCCGTTCAGGCAACCCTCTTGTTTCATGAACATTCATCGGTTCACCTATTCGCCGAACGGCATACTTATTCGCACAAGTTGTTCGGGCATTCGCTGTGTTCACTAATACACGATATTAACGCCTAAAAACCAATCTTGACATGAAGTCCATGATGGCCTTGGCCAGGAGTGGGTCTGAGAGTTGACACTTGGCAATCACCACCTCCAAGTGGGCCTCATCATCTGACATCCATGTAGCCAGACGTCTAATCTCCACATTCAATCGCTGAATCTCCTCTCTTGCACGCACCATTTTAAGATGGCAGATCGTGGCCTCGCGATGTCTTGCCTCTGCCCAATCGAGGTTACGGATGTCCTGGCGGGCACCGGAATGGAGTAATTCAAATTCAGCCAGTGTGGTGTACTCAACAATCTGGGACCAGGTCAGCTTCTGACGTGGCGGATCAAGGGCTAAGGCGGCATCGTTGTATGCTTTCAAAGCTCGTTGTATGGCCTTCGAGCGGGTCTGTAATGCCTTGGAGATGTGCATGCGTAACTTATACCCTTTTGATGTTGATTGTTATAAGTGAGAGGAGTGTCAGGTCAATGCACTGACCTGTCTGTGACACATTTGCCTTAGTTAGTTCATGTAGCCTCTGCACCACGAGACCCTCCAGCTTGTCAAGTGCCACCTGATATTTCTGGATGTGCAAGTACTCAGCTGCACGCTGATAGTCAGGGTGCTCAGGAGTCCAACGTGCCCCTATGTCTAAGTTTTCCTCAACCAGCTGGAGTTCCCTCTGAAGGAACATGATGCCTTCCCAGGTATCATGGGTGACCTGGCGTAGACGTGCCTTATCATTTGTCCGAGTGGCCTCCCCTGTGAGCCTTTGAGAGGACTCCCAAAGAATACGTGCTTCATCATGTCTCCTAAGCAATTCAACATACTGGCTCGCCATGATGTTTTCCTCCGGTTCTTGTTTCTTCGAGAGTAGATATGTGCGCTCTTCTTCAAGCCATTTGGAGAAGTGAGCATCCGAAAGGTGCCGTCCTGGTAATAGACTTTCAAGGCGAACCGGCATGTCATGAAGGATTTCCAAGGCCTGCTGGTAGTTGTTAAGCAAAAAGCGACCTAAAATACCGATCAATATAGGGCTTATGCCACTTCAGGCACCTCACTTACCCAAGTTCTCATATTTATCTGCATCCCACTGACCAAAAAAAAGGTCAATGAACTGTGTGCGATGGAAAGCAGTTGCATGACGGGTAAGACGTGCAGCAGCATTTGATGCTGAAAAGACCCTCTCGCATGTTTCCAGGTCCTCAAGGCCAAAGCCTTGAGACATAAGAATGTGGAAATTTAGCTGGCACAACCGATTATGTGCATGCCCATGAAATGCAGGTACCACCATGCGCAGCCCAGTGGTCTGTTGCCTTGCACCAAGTGAACTCCATGCCAGTGGCTTTGAGAATGAGCATGCAATATCATAGCCCAGTCCCAGACCTGGGGGCAAGACCGACAGTAGCCTTGCAATAGTGGCCAATGGATATTTTGCCCTGCTGATTATTCAGCCAATACACTAACAAGGATGTCACACGCACAGTTCCCCACTCCTTATCATATCCACAATTGTCCATATCAAGCCATGACGACATACTGATATAAAGATGCCGGTTTCATGAAAGGCATTGTACATGCCTTTCATCATATCAGCCATGGCTGCTCACCAGCGATCAGTACAGGTTTCCACACTTGAATCCCCATCAGTGGGATCACCCTCTATCTCAACTTCAACCTGGGTGAGCTGTTAGATAATAAACACATCGGCTGAGAACAAATGACACTTACTGAGTCATTATTGGGCTTCCTGACTTTCCGTTTAACCTCATGGGCAAATTGATCAAATGTTTCTTGTGCAATAAAATAGTCACTGTTGAATGTCAGTGTGTCAGATTGTCGATCTGACCTGATAAATCGCTTGAGACTATTATTGCCATCCAAGGCACCCATGATTGACGGGTTGAGTGTGACTTCCCCTTCAAGCTGCAATTTTCAGCTGGAGATTAAAATAGCAACCATTGATGGCATCATGTACCTTGTATTGACATGGTGGACAACTGTGAAGGAGACGCCATGTAGGGCCATCCCGGCCCAGCTGTACCTTAATTGCATCATGGACACGACACATGATATCAAGATGCATGTCAAATGCATCAGCAAATTGCTCCCGAAGTGTCGAAGTATAATTGAGCTATATTAGTTCACCAATGAGCCCATGGAGTGTATGTGTGGACTTACATTGGCTAGATCACATAACACCCTGACCCATTGTTGGACACTGAAATGTGGGCACCGAAGCCGGCATCGTCGATAAAGCTCAAGGGTGGGAATTGAAATGGCAATCTCAGGGTGTAGGGGTGATGTTCCCAAAAGACCATGTAAGATAAGAGTTTGGTTGAGATAACCATGGCCTGCATCCTGGGGTAAGCGTCGTGCAGGGTCATCACCTTCTAAAATCAATGCAAATAATGTCGTTATTATTATAAGACTTACCTTCAATTCCCAAAACACGAATATATACATATTCTGTGTTGTCTTCAGGTACCGGTGCATGAACAGTATACTTATACTGCATGTAGGCACCATATAATGCCAGCATTTGCGCCTGCCAAGCCTGGCAAGCGCAGTATGTTCGTGACGCTCTGCTTCGAGAGGATTGGCTTTTCCCCCTGAAATTGTACATGAGGTGTTGAATATCTGATAATTGCTGTAATTACTTACTGGCGAACAGAGTCTTGTGCCATGTCGAGGAATTGGAAGTTCTCACCTCCATTGTGACTAAAATCAACCATTACTTCGTGATTGGGTAACGGAATGTTCATGGGAACATCTTCCCATGCATCTGCATCAGCGATGGTCGCAGCGTCTATACCGACTGTACTGCCTGTAGCTAACGCAACTTGGACAGCGGCGTGGCGGGATCGCTCAGGTAGCGCTAAGACAGTTTGGTTATTTACAAAAATTTGAACATGGCGTACATACCATGGAGTTCCGCACGGCGGACCTGATCCTCAAATTCCCGGTGGGCTGGAATTCTTGCATTGGAAAGATGTTCTAAGCCAGGCATGATCCGAGCTCGACCATCTCCCACATCTGAGGGGGATCGTCGGCGTCTCCCTAGGCGATTTAGAACCACTCCTCGGCTTGAACCTGTCTTGATGCGTTGGACATTGAAGCCTTGGCCTCGCATTTTGCGAAGCAGTTCCAAGCTGAAAGATAGAGATGAAGGGGGGTGACTGATGAGCTGTAACCTGTGATCCTGACTTTCACACTCCGACATTGTAACGCACTTAGATGTGGAGCCCGAACAAGCAGCTTGGTAATCCGCAAGATCCCGCCGTCCAAAAGCGCAGCTACATGCACATTCGTGGATGATTCTTCAATCCAGGATGACCCTGGAAGTGTTTGATGTGGCTTTGGAAAAGAGTGAGTTCCATTCCTTTTATTGCTAATATGAGTACTATTCTTTTCCTTCTATACGTCCCAGGCACTTTCTTCAACGGATCCACAGCTACTTCGCCACAACATCGGAACGGCAATGCTATTGCATTTGTGTGGGTGGGATTGATTCCTTCGGGCCCTTTTGCGACATTGCCGGACCTCTCACGTCGCTCTACCCCCTTGTCTCTAGGATGGGCTCGAACTCATCGCCACCGTTAACCTTGTCAAGCCTACGAGCAGTACCAAGGTACATAGGTATTTAACACTGTTCGCAAAGCCAAACTAGAATCTTCACATTTAGGTCATTTACTGATGCTGAGCCTCCGGAGCCAGGTCAAGAATCGCACGCAGACCCACGGACGAGCAACCTTGGCCAAGGTTCGATTTTTCACCCTACTTAACGATATGTAGTTTTACGCTTATATATTATCAGTTGGGCCTGACATGTATCCCCCCGGCTCCACAAACTCTGACTTTGCAACAAGGAGGCAAAATCAAGGTAAGTTGCCGATTCACCCCTGTTGAGTATTTGATCACGACCCAAGTTGTTCACACGCTAGGTCAATTTCAAGATGCTCCATCTCATCGATGAGCAACTCGCTCAAATCCAAGGTACGTATGATGCCGGGGATGAGTACCATCGGACATTCGCAAATGATCAAGCTTGTCAAACCCAAGCGTTTGAGCTTCTACTTGCTCAGGGACTGGACATCAAGGCACTGGGGGATCTTGGCAATCGTTGGAGCAAGCGATGGAGCACTGTGAATGGGAGTGGCAGGCGTGCACAGACGAGGGTTCTGATGCAGTGGTGAGGATCTATTTGAAGGTCTTTCTGCATGTATGTAATTTGATATGGTTTATGAATGATGAAGTCAGTGTGGCACAAGCACAGCGGCTCGAAAGGATAAGGAGGATAAGCAGCGGCAGCAGAATGGGAGACTTCCTTTGGAGCATGACTGGAGTCGTAAGACTCTATATGATTTCACAGGTTGTCTGGCACATATAGATCTAACATATTGTGGAACAGAAGTGGTCCGCATCACTGGTATACTCATCCATAACCGCGGTTGCCAAACACAGCATATGACTCGACTCCCACCTATCCCGCTCCATGACCATGTGTGGGAAATTGCCTTGGCGCAACTGAATGACGGTGCCAGGTACATTTTCCTCCACATTGTTTTTTGTCTGTTCAAAAGGCTGATAGCAATAATCTCATAGCATTGCTGGAATTCTGGCGCGAAATCGCAACCTATGCCACGCCAAGCTATATGCCGGACAAAAGCAGCATGACCCAAGTACTGCCAATATCCGCTATGAGTTCCTGGCTCACGACTCCCATCGGCTGTACAAAAAATATGCAAGGCTGCATGGTATTAACACATCAGATCCACCTGAGTGCAATGTGGACTCCTGGTTAGACTGCAAGTCAACACAGTATAAGCCTGCACTTGCTGCAGCCATATTTTACTACCGAGCCCGAGGGCATAAAGACGAGCGGTTCCGAGTGTGCATTGCGACCGCGGATATGAAGCAGGCGCATGGAGATATGCACATGACCAACAGCTGGTTCTAGATGGTACCTTCGGTATCTGTGACCGTCGGATACTTCTTTTCATTGCACTCGGGGTAGATGAGAAGCGACAGGGTGTCCCCCTCGCATTTTTCCTATCTTCTGCACCGAGTGGCAACAGAGCAACGCATGCAGGATATGACACTGGAATTCTCGTGGAGTTGTTACAGCAATGGGTGGTGTCTCTGGGCCAGCGTGACGGCACTGGTTTTCAGCCAAAAGTTGCTATTACTGATACGGACACAAAGGAGAGAGGAGCTCTTTCGATTGTGTGGCATGGTATCTGGCTTCTTCTCTGCAAATTCCACTTACGGCAGTGCTGGACTAACAAGCATCGCACTTTTCTAAAGTCTGGCAAGGTTTTTGATTTTCCCAAAGAGCAGATTAAAACACGCCTGCGGTCCTTAGAAGCAGAGTAAGTGACTTGCCGCCACCACAGTTTCTTCGAGTGTTCACAAACATTAGGCTCTTGATCTTGGACAACTTTGAGGCATCTCTGGAGCTAATTTCTTCTGAAAGAGGGGCACTGACGACTCGGCTTGATGAGCCAACTTTTGTGGTAGCAGCAAGGGCTGGTATTCGCTATCTGGATTACCTCACAGACACCTGGATGAGTCATGCACTATGGCAGAGCTGGTCAGCCCGAGGCCGACAGCAGGCCTCGGTCCTCCTTGATACTCCTGTCGAGGGAGTGCTCCCAACGACCAATCACCTGGAATCTTTCAATGGGATACTCAAGCGCAAACATATTGCGAGGTGGCAGCGAGGTGGCAAACGGGTTCGGTTTGATTTGTTGATATATCTGCTCACCACACAGATTCTCCCCGGGATATTCAAACAACGTGATGCTGAACTGGATTACACAGGTTGGTTGTCTGAGCGGTTTAGAGCACAAGCAGGAGGGGCAGATCTGGCCCGGTCTCATAAGCCAATGCTGTCTCCCACTCTCATGGCTACGAAGACACCTCTCGGTTGGTGGACACCGGCCCTGGAGGCCAAACACCTGGAGGAAGCATCTCATATTGCTAACAATGGACGAATCTCAGGGTTCCAGTGGCCCGACAGGTATACCATCGCCTGTACTGTGGCTAGCAGTACTGCAGATATCCGACTGCCTGGACACCAAAAATATGTCGTGCATCTGAATGTGTTCAGCTGGAGCTCCTGCACGTGTCCTAGTTTTCAAGGACATAACGGGGCTTGCAAACACCTCTACGTGGTTCGTCTCTTGGTTCCTAAGCTCGGCTGCCCTCTGTCTTTCAGATATCCGGACACCGAAGCCGAGGCGCGAGAAATTCACACGTCGCTGTTTGCAGCACAACCGAGTGTTAGCAACTAGGGGCTATGGCAGGGAAGGTTCGGTAGAGTTCTTAGAAAGCTAGAATCAAATACACTCTCTCAGTGAATTTATTGTCACTAATATATTAATACAGTACCTAGAATCAAATACACTACATGATTTTCAGTCAACATGCTATGTAAATATAAAGAATACTACTCGCCTCTCTCAGTGAATTTATTGTCACTGAGAGAGGAGTGTAATCCTGTCTCAGAAGGCATATACTTGCACCCGGCCCTTTAGCGCCCAAGGGCTCGCGCGTCGGAAGTCATTTCAAACTCCGCTGGGTGCAGCCGCCTGTGAAAGTAGAAATAACAGAATGAAATGGAGAGATAGGGAGTGACTGGAAAATTTCGAAAATAAGCAGGGAGGTGGATGCATGGTACAAGAACAGTATGAGAAAAGATTGAAAACACCATACAACAAATTGAATATATTATGCTTGATCTTGGTGCAGGAGCATAAATGCACCCAACACCGAGGCCCCCTCCACTCCCCCCTACAACCAATTTGCTCACCATAGGGACACATGCCTCAGAGATTCTCCAGCACATCGAGTGTCATGAGAGAAAAGACAGAGATTCTGTTGAGTTGAGCGAGGATGATACCGGGAATGAAAGCGAGGCTGATACTGGGAATGAAAGCGAGGATGAAACCGGGAATGCAAACGAGTTGGGAGGTATTTCCGATGTGGGTGTTTGTCATTTGGGGTCACGGATATTGGATTGTTGGCCTGACCTCCGATAGCACCCAGGACATGATCTTAATAGTGAGGCAATTCATCACCAAGTCAATGACAAGCTTCGGCATGATCTCAAGGCCCTTTTACCTCGTCTGCACGGTGTCAAGTCTCTAATGGAACAGACAAGTCTTGAAGAGAGCGAGGAAATGGCAGAGTTCTTGACTCTGATTGAAGACTTTCATACCTTCCGACATATGCGGCCGTCGGCTTTGAGGTTGTCAACACAACGTCAATTTCATCGGGCCCACACCCCTGGGGCATATGCTACAGTAAGTTCCCACCTTGTTATGTTGCTGCACTGAGTCTTCCATTGGTTACTGCCTTTGTCAGACCGTGCCCGAAGGCGGTACTCGTGCAGGGAAACATTTGCTGCCCCCCTCGCCGGAGACCAGTCAGAAACGGCATCATTCTTGTGAAACCCGCTGAGAACACCAGGGAAGCCCAATAGTCTCACATATAGCAAGTGTAACAAGTCTGACAGAATACAAATGACATTCAAGGCTTGGTTAGCCATGTAGCTAGATGATAGCCGCTGACTCCTGAGACACGGACGGATCACTGTTCCTCACCGAACCCCGAGGTGCACGTCCCCCTCCTATGTATCGCAAGGCTAGCAGTCTATCTCTCTGATCAAACCTATTGGTGTATATGGCAGTAAATCTCAGATTGTATGCTTGCTCCTGGAAATCAAAGCGGAAGACATGTACGTACTAATATACTATTGGGTTTCAAAAACTTGACTTGCGTGCTCTTCAGAGCTTCTCTTCTGCTCATGCCATGCACAGAGCAATCAATGCATGCCGTTCCATCTCTCGCATCTGGTCTCTACATTTTTGAAGCACCGTCAGAGGCAGATACAGGTGCAGCAAAATGTTTCTACGTTGTATACTGGCCCGAGGAACCACTTGGGACGACGATGCAATGCCTTCAGTCACAAAGAATCGTGTTACCTTCATAAGGTAAGTATCATGGCATCAATTTAACAAATATATTTCGAAGAATTGACATACCTTAACTTCAGATACCTTACTAAAATTGCCGATCAAATTTTGGCATTGGTATCAAGCGAGCACGCCTGAGAACTCGATCTCGATAAGTTTGCTGCTTACGACAACGATTTGGAAGAAGAAGACGAAGACTACGCATGAGGAGATGGATCGTCGGCTTAAGGCGCAGGCGGCGCAGGCTGACAGGGTGCTCCGGGATGTGATCACGGAGGCTGATGAGGACCGCGCAGTGCTCGAGCACCAGTTGTTCAGGATGAGAACCGTTGTGCAAGACACGGAGCGGCAGCTCAAGGAGACGAAAGCGGGGCTGGATGTTCTGAACGCGGACGTTGCGGGGCTGCGCTAGGAGCTGCAGCGCACGGAGCATGAGCTGCAGAACGCATGGGCTGTTGAGGGCACGCTTAACGATGATCTAGGGACCACAAAAGAAGAAATCTGGATCGGGGTGAATAGCAGGTGCTCTGTCCCTAGTTATTTTCGACATACTGCTTACATTGGACGCTGAGGTATGCTATCCACTCTGATTTCATTGGTCAACGTTAGCCTGAGTCATCTTATCTCCAGAGAGTTTGTATCTGGAGGTTTGGTTGTTCATATGGGGTGCAAGAGAATCCACTGATCGAAGAGCTGCCAGAGTACCGTTGTCACTCACGAAAGGGTGCTATTTCACGGGCTGATACCTAGGACTTTTAAACCTCATGTAAGCAAGAAGCCTTTCACTTCCATAACACAGGTAGCGTGGACTCACAGATGTCAACCAGATTGATGTTCTCAGGTGGGTTACAATTCAGAGACAGGTCGCAGATTGTGCTAAATCAAGACAGTTTACGCAACCGATGCAACCGACCCTGTAAGTCCGGAATTAGTGGAAAACATATAAATCATTAATCGATATGGATTAGTTGTGCGTATTTGCTGTTTTCAAGTGTTCCAATGACCCTTGGCCTTAGCTATCATGACAGCTGTGCAACCTGGAAGTGGTACTTCTTGTGGGTCTTCTGGTGCCGTACCCTACCGTCCAAACTGACGCAGATTTTAGAGTAATAGTTTTAAGCTCTATGGCATCGTGCAACGTCCTTCTGGCTCTACGTCTCGACAGTCTCTTCCGCAACACCAGATATGGTGCGCTTATATATATTATCGTTACTCCTGCGCTCCACTTACACACTGATATCACAGTTCGCTTGCTTCTGATCGTTCTCTGCACATGTTGAGTTTCATCTACTACTCCCCTAACTTGATTCTTATTATTGTATTATCTAAGGCGGACTCATAGTTGTAGAGGACAGGAATTATAGGCAGTAGGTATGGACTTGTTATTCAAAAGAATAGACTAGAAATCAATGCACTCTCTCAGTGAATTTAGTGGTCACTCTAAATATATTATACACTACCTAGAAATCAATTCACTACAGAGGATTTCTAGGTCAATAAATGTAAAGACTACTAGACTAATTTACTTGCCTCTCTCAGTGAATTTAGTGGTCACTGAGAGAGGGGGAAATGTGTTCCACTGCGCATGTACTACTACCCGGCCCTTTAGCGCCCAAGAGCTCGCGCGTCGAAGTCATTTCAGACTCCGCTAGGTGCAGCCGCTTGTGAAAGCAGGAATAACAAGATGAAATAGAGAGATAAGAAATGAGTGGAAAATTTCGAAAATAACCAGAGAAATGGATGCATAATACAAGAACAATGTGAGAAGAAATTGGAAGGCCACACAACAAATTGGATATATTATGCTTGATTTTGGTGCAGGAGCATAAATGCACCCAACACGCCCCCTCAAGCTTAATATATTCCAATTTGCTCGTTGAGAATCTTCACTCTAGGACTAGGAAGTCCTTTAGTGAGGATATCTGCCAACATTTGTTCGGTTGGCAAATAAACGAGCTTGGCTTGTTGATTTTTGATTATATCTCGAAGGAAATATAATCGGATGTCGAAATGCTTGGTTCTCGTGTGTTGTTGGGTGCCATACGTGATGGCAATGGCTGATTGATTGTCTGAATAAACTTGGATGGGTCTGTTCAGTGGTTGGAATATTTCAGAAATAAAATGGCGCATCCAAAGAGCCTCTTTGCCCGCATGGGTCAGGGCGACGAATTCGGCTTCAGTTGATGAGAGGGCTACTATCGACTGTTTCTGGCAACTCCATGAAACAGTGCCTCCATCAATCTGAAATAAGTATGCCGAATACGAACGCCTATGACTCTGTGAACCCCAATCCGCATCTGAATACCCCATCAAGCCGTCTCGATTTCTTCCAAGTGTGAGCTTGTAATGCTTCGTGCCTTTCAAATATTTGAAGACACGTTTTACTGCATTCCAGTGTGTGCCACCTGGATTTTCAAGGAATTGCGAGAGTAATGACACCGCAAATGCAATGTCAGGTCGAGTGGCTACAGCCGCCCACATCAGTGATCCTATAGCTTGCCTGTATGGAAACTTCGACATGGCTTTCTTGCCTCTCTCTGTAGAAGGACATTGGTCTTTAGATAATTTTACGGCTGGATCAAGAGGCGTAGCATAAGTCTTTGCATCTTCGAGATTAAATTTTTTGATGATCTTCTCGATGTATGCAGGTTGTGAAATTGCAATGGTCTTCTTCTGCCAGTCTCTTTCGATTTTGAGATTCAATAGCCAATGAATCTCGCCTAGATCTTTCATACTGAAGACCTGAGCAAGATCTCGTTTGACTTCGTCCAGGACTGACTGATTTTCAGCTGTGATGGTAAGGTCGTCCACAGCTGTTGCAATGATCACATGCCCCTTTCCGCCACGTCTATAAAATACAGCCCCATCTGTGGCTGACGTAGTGAATCCTAACTTGTGGAATTCACCACTTAGACGTTTATACCATTCTCTTCCAGATTGCTTGAGGCCGTAGAGTGCTTTCTTCAAAAGTAGCACTTCGCCTTTGTCTCCTGACTCATATCCATACGGCTGCTTCATGTAAATAGGTTCGGGCAACGTAGCATTGAGGTATGCATAATCCACGTCCATTTGATGAATAGGCCAGTCATTCCTAGCAGCAATGGCGCATATGATCCGTAGGGAGGATAACCGAGCAACAGGTGAGTATGTCTCATCATAGTCGATTCCAAACTTCTGCGTGAAGCCTTGGGCGACCATTCTCGATTTAGGTACTATTGGTTTCCCTTCTGGATTACGCTTCCAAAGGTAGACCCATTTGTTGCCGACAATATTGGCTCCAGGAGGTGGTTTGGTTCGTTCCCACACTCCTTTGTCGATTAGGGCCTCATACTCTTTGTCCATTGATTTCTTCCACATAGGATTATTCAGAGCTTCGTCTGCATTGCTAGGTTCAATTTGACTCAAATCCGGCGCCTTGTTATTGTTTTGACCGTCGGTTAGAAACGCACTGATGGCACACTCATAGCTACTGATGCCATCAATCTCGGAGGATAATTCTTGGTCGAATAAAACTTCTTTATGGTCCTCAACGTCCTCGTAAGCTAGCGTAGTCATATGTGCGCCAGTTTGTCTCTGAGTTTGAGATCTTGTCACGGGACCTGATGGGGCCGGCTGCACTTGTTGTTGACGGATCCTTTCGCTTCTCCTTATCGGTTCAGCTTCTCTAGGTCTGTCATCAACTCCCTGAATAGGTTGCAGCTTTTCAAGATATTCTTCCGGTGCACTTTCATCAATTTCTTCGATCTTTGCCTCTTCGCTGACTAAGCGACCGGGCACAGGCACTGATGCCGGAATGGCCTTCTTCTCTTCTTTAGACGTAGGTAGCTTGGATTCCTCAATAGAAATGATTGGGACCTTTCCCTTCTTCATCTCTGAATCAAACACAACGTTCCGCTCGACAGAAACTTTGTGCGAGTCAGGCCAATAAATATAATGACCATGGCTCTGCGCAGAAATTCCTATCCACCGAGCTCTCTTGGCACGAGCTGCCAATTTATCTCCCTGAGTGATTTTAACGTAAATTTCAGTTCCCCACGCGTGAATGTCTTTGAGATTCGGTTTTTCATGGTGAATCATCTCGTAGGGCGTTTTATCCGGTAGAGCTCTTGTATGCGTCCTGTTCCTAAGATAATTGGCATGCTGTATTGCATAGCCCCATAATATCTTAGGAAGGCCTGATTCTAGCAGCATGGCACGAGTTCTCTCAGTGAGAGTTCGGTTCAGGCGCTCCGCAACACCATTGGACTCTGGTGTGTCGTGTACCGTCAACTGATGCTTCGTGCCTTGTTTGGCTAGATGCTGTTCGAATTCAGAGCTCGTATACTCGCCCCCTCGATCAGAAACAAGTGCCTTGATGTGCACATTTCTCTGTCGAAGCATTAAAGCCTCGTAGAGCTTGTACTTTGAGAATGCTTCTGATTTGTTCGCCATGAGATAAATCACCGATTCTCTTGAGTAGTCATCGATAAAGGAGACATAATATGACTTCTTATCGATCGTGAGGTGTCTTGCAGGTCCCCAGACATCAGAATAAATTCTGTCACCGAATTTTGATGTTCGGTCTCTGGGTTCTCGAGGAAGAGGTTTGCGCGCAATCTTGGCCTGAATACACGCATCACAGACAATTCTATCGCCTGTGGAGCTCAGTTCAATGCCCAATATCATGCCATGATTTAATAGATGTTGTAGGGACTTCTGCGAGATGTGCCCCATCTTTTGATGAATTTCCATGGCAGATAAACACATATGGGCTTGAGCACTTGGTGACTGGAGGTCTAGTCGATATAAGCCATTGACTTTCGGTGCTTGCATCAATACTTTTCCAGCAGCATTAGATATTGTGCATTTCTGGCCACCGAGTCGAATGTCGTAGCCAGCATCATCGCACCGACCGATCGAGACGAGGGTAGCAGCAATTTTGGGTGCATAGTATGTATCTTGCAACGTGACTTCTACTGTTCTATCTCCAACCTTATTGGATAATACGAGCAGTCCTGAGCCGAAGGCATCAAAGGTACCTTTGTTGGCTGCTCGGATAGTCCTCGGCTGTGAGAATTGACAGTAGTTCCTCAATAAATTTTTGTGAGGAGTCATATGCGATGTCGTTCCGGTGTCGAGTATGACTATAACTCCTGAGGATGTGCTCAAATTGAAATTAGAGCACTCGTCAAAATTGGTGAAGGCAAGATGCCCATCACCACTTTCCTCAGAAGTAGACTCTTCTTCGGCAACATTCGCTTTTGCTTTACCCTTCTTCTTCTTCTTGCCTTTGGCTTTCTTCTTCTGACGTGGTCCTTGACCTTCTTTACCACCTCCTTTAGCCCAGCAGTTTTCGATGGAATGTCCAGGCTTTTTGCAGTTGGTGCATACATGCGCCTTCTGCCCCTTCTGGTCCTTCTTAGTAGATGAACCAATAAACACCTGCTCTTCTTGCGGGAGTGTTTTCTTCCTGTCATACTGAGCCTTTAGTACCCTAATAATATTATCAGGGACCAATGGCATCCCGCATTCTTCAAGCGAAGTTGTAAGGGCATTCATGACTGCCTCATAGGATGGTGGAAGTGACGCAAGGATTATGTCCATGAATTCTTCTTCAGAAACTCTAGCTCCCATCTCATTAAGACGAGCATATAGGTCTTGGGCCTTGTCCAAGTGATCTCTCAAGTCTCCATCCTCAGGACATCTCATACTGCGGAGTTGTCGCTGCAGGCTGGTGAGGACCATCTTGGGCTTTTTGGTCATCTCATTGACCAATGCATCCCAAGTCTCTTTTGCTGTCTTCTGCTTCTGTAGCATCAGGGCTAATGACTCTGACACTGAGACGATGATCTGGGTCTTGGCTTGTCCTTCTCTAGCAAGGTATCTCTCCAGCTTCTCCTCAGCCTTATCCATCTGAGTTTCCTCAGCTTCTGTAAGAATATGGCCTGGGGGCATAACTGGAGGATCAGGAGGTCGAGTGACTCTCCCTTCTACATGCTTGAGTAGATTTTTGGACTCGAAATAGCTGATGAGAGTGGCTCGCCACAATGGCCAATTACTTCCATCAGTAGCAAGCTTCTCAACACCCAATAGCTTCTCAGAAGTGTCTCCGGGGCCCATAACCCTGTAGAGGACAGGAATTATAGGCAGTAGGTATGGACTTGTTATTCAAAAGAATAGACTAGAAATCAATTCACTCTCTCAGTGAATTTAGTGGTCACTCTAAATATATTATACACTACCTAGAAATCAATTCACTACAGAGGATTTCTAGGTCAATAAATGTAAAGACTACTAGACTAATTTACTTGCCTCTCTCAGTGAATTTAGTGGTCACTGAGAGAGGGGGAAATGTGTTCCACTGCGCATGTACTACTACCCGGCCCTTTAGCGCCCAAGAGCTCGCGCGTCGAAGTCATTTCAGACTCCGCTAGGTGCAGCCGCTTGTGAAAGCAGGAATAACAAGATGAAATAGAGAGATAAGAAATGAGTGGAAAATTTCGAAAATAACCAGAGAAATGGATGCATAATACAAGAACAATGTGAGAAGAAATTGGAAGGCCACACAACAAATTGGATATATTATGCTTGATTTTGGTGCAGGAGCATAAATGCACCCAACAATAGTATGTAGCCAGCCATGCCGCTTTTGACCACGCTACCAACAGTTAAATATACCACCATCAGACATATTCAGCGGGGGATGAAGCGCGGGAGCAACCTGTAAGATAGAACCCCGTTAATCTCAAAGAAGTACCACAAGATATACCACACAGGTAGGGTCTCAGGATGACCGAGCGCCACAATCAGGTGAGACTGGGTGTCTCGCCACACGACGCCACCCACCCCTAATGAAAAAAAGTGAGACATGATGTGCATCGTGTCTCACTTTTTTTCACTAGGGTCCACGTCGCGTGACTCTGTTTTGGAATTACATGCGCCGTCTTTTTCCACCGCTGCTCTCACCGAAGACCCGAGCCCCACAGGACAGGGCGGTATGTGCACGTTGCCGTTTTTGTCCATGGCTAAATGGACACCTCTAATATTAACAGATGTACACTCCGCGATGGAGCGTGTGAATAATGTCGGTGGAAGGGCAGGGTATGTTGACGTTCACCCTCTTATCGCTGAGGCCTATGTGTACTTCTGGACCGATGGCTCCACATCGCATGCGCCCCAGGAAACTGTAGGAGCAGTACAGACCGCAGAGCCCTACGCCGCCACCTTCACGGACAACGCAGCCATCCAATGTCCGATGATGTTTGTTAATGGTGGAGCCATTGACACCGTCGTAGGCGGAGAGGTATCAGGAGAGGGGAGCGACGAGATTTATGGCGCATTCGCCGATTTCTTTTACCTTGACACAGCGAGCTACCCAGTCTCGATACACAATGCCACACTATCCACGGCGACGTTTAGTCCCTCCATTCCATGATGTGATTGCAAAGATGCTCATTCAGATATCAAATACACGCCCCGAAAGTGCGTAGTTTCTTTGTTGGAATATTATACATCTATTTGGCCTACGCATTATTTCCTTCAAATCCATAGTGGGCTGAGATGTCACTGAACGGTAGGTTGCTGGCTGATGCAAACGGTGTGTGCGCAGGGGGAGCTTGGGTCGGTTGCCACCAAGGGGCCTGTTCAGGTGGGGCATGCGAGGCTGACGGTCGCAACTCCCTAAGCTGTGCTGCGTCATCGTATGGCCAAGCCAAGCAACCAGGCCCATGCACCGTATTGAGGTAGGCTTTTGTGAACCAGCGGCCGCAGTTGCATTGATCTACACAACGCCAGAATACCTCAGGGTCAAGCCCATCATTGGATGATAGCGCATGAAATGCCGCCTGGAGCTGCGTGCCTTGAATGGGAGGTATGTGCCAGTTGTATGTCCACATCTCCCGGGATTCAGGCAGTACCATCAGGCATGCCATCTCACCCCACAGCCTATCCCCAGGCGGCTTGCGTATCTCTGACGTCTGATCAATAAGATATGTAAATAGTCGTAAATACTGAAAACTCACACCCAGATAGGTATTCGGCCTGTAAGAAGTTTCCTGCTGCTTCCTTCTCCACAGCCTTATACAGATGTAAGGGGACCATCGCAGGTGCAGGTATCGTTGAAAGCGTCGAGGGCATGGGATCTGAGCCCGAGGGGACGATCTCAGGTGCAGGCGGTGCAGGTGTCGAAGGCACAGAATCTGAGCAGCTCAAACCTAGAACTGACGGTATCAGCAGTAAAGTAGGCTTCCTAGAACTTGTAACTTACCATCGAGTGCCTTCTCTTCAGAGGGAACGTAGTTATCCAAGGAATCCCAGTCCCTCGCCGCTGACACACGAGCTATCTCAGAGGTAAGGGATCCTAGCCACACATGAGAACAAATATATACACATAGTCAAACCTTACCTGACTTCCTGCGCTTCGTCTTGCCTGCTCCAAATCCACCCTTACGAGTGGAGTTGACAAATGAGGATGGAGGTCGGACTGGGCTACCTTCGAGCACAGGCAATTCCTCTAGCGTTCCATAGCTATCAAATCCAAATATCCCTAGTGAGGTGGGTTATGAGATACCATAAAAGACAGAAAAAGTGTGCATACCTGGCCCGGGGACATCTCGCCGCTGATATTGGGTCGTTACCAGGTCCAGGTGACCATAGAGTGACGATAAGGACTCTGTAGAAGTGTTAGGTGTGTTGCACATGCATCATTAAAAGGAGAATACATACTCCAAAAACCACACAGCCGTCTGTGGCATGCCATTGCAACCTCACCGTGATAGGACGATTCAGGGGTGCTTACCACCCAGATGCGTACAAAGTGCCGCCGGGTTGCCCGATTTTCTTGTGTCTCACACAGGCAACACGGCATGGGTATGTCGAAGAGTTTGAAGGCTTCGTTGAACAGTGTGGGGTGGTAGGGCTTTCCTTGTTCATCTGTCGGCCTGTATAAATGGTCAGAAAAGCGGCAGGACAACCAGAAGTATGTTTAATATACCATGGCCAGAGTGATGGCTCCGCACTATTTTTTTTCCAGTCAAGCAGCCACCCACTTTTAAACGCATCGTCGGTAGACTCGAGAAATAGGCGGTAGATCTGTTGCTTAAGTAGAGCCGATTCATCACCAGCCTTAGCAGTTCTGAAAGATCTAGATGCTGGCCTGCGTTGAAATGGAGTAGAGGGTGCTGATGAGGTTGCCAAAGCAGTTTGACTTAGAGCTTTATATGTTGGAGGGCATGATGACGGCGTCGAGGGAGGTGAAGAAGACATGATCAAGCGAAGCGAGTGATTATTGTGGGGCTAGCGAGTCAAACTCACGAGGGGTCTCTTTTAAAGTGAAGAACCAATTAAAGTCAGCTATATGTCGTATAAATACAGGTAAAGACAACAACGGCGATAAAGGAAAGGAAAAAAAAAACAGGAATAACTAATATGTCTATGCAGTTTCCCTATAACGAGGAGAAGTTTTTCGTCGATGAACGTAAAATCAATTACTGTCACTGGGGCTTCGAAAGAACTAATGCGAATACCTCTGGATATAGAACCGGGTTCGACTGCAGGATCTTGCGGATTACCAAGCTGCTTGCTCGGGCTCCATCACCAACGCACTTGGTGACTTAGGTCACGTGATGCTCCTTTTTGGAGAGAGTAATCGGAGTGAGTGCTCGCTCTTGCGAACTATCGTGTTTTCGGCACCAACCACTGAAAGGAACTCTATATTCAATGTCTCAGAATTTTGAGGAAAATTATGGTATTTTTATATTATCTGGCTATTCAGTTTTGAAGTAGACGGCCTGCTCACCGTTGCAGATGGGGAGCACGGGACCGGCGCTTAGGGGAACGACGAATTAAGCACTATTCGTCATCTCCTGATTTTTAGAATATTTGTGATATGTTTTATTATCTGGCTATTTAGTTTTGAAGTCGACAGCCTGCTCACCGTTGCAGACGGCGAGCACGGGACCGGCGCTTAGGACGGAAAGACTCTATTCGTCATCTGCCGATTTTTAGAATATTTGTGATATATTTTTATTATCTAGCTATTCAGTTTTGAAGTAGGCGGCCTGCTCGCCGTTGCAAACGGCGAGCATGGGATCGGCGCTTAGTACGGAACGACGAACTAAACAGTATTCGTCACCTCCTGATTTTGAGAATGTTTGTGATGTGTTTTTAATATCTGGCCATTTAGTTTTGAAGTCGACGGCCTGCTCGCCGTTGCAGACGGCGAGCACGGGACCGGCGCTTAGGACGGAAAGACTCTATTTGTCATCTGCCGATTTTAGAATATTTGTGATATATTTTTATTATCTAGCTATTCAGTTTTGAAGTAGACGGCCTGCTCGCCGTTGCAAACGGCGAGCACGGGATCGGCGCTTAGGACGGAACGACGAACTAAACCATATTCGTCATCTCCTAATTTTTAGAGTATTTGTGATATATTTTCATTATCTGGCTATTTAGTTTTGAAGTAGACGGCCTGCTCGCCGTTGCAGGCGGAGAGCACGGGACCGGCGCTTAGGACGGAACGACGAACTAACTATATTCGTCATCTTCTGATTTTTAGCATATTTGTGATATATTTTTTATGTCTGAGTAATTATTTATAAAGGCAGTGTTGTGCTCGCCGTCAGCGATGACGAGCATGTGGTTCGAGGTCGTCCATCCATGGCCAGGGGCCGTGTGGTGGCGGAGTTTGACGGCGGACAGTGCCGTACAGAGTCCACACACAGCAGGGGACCACAGGGCTATACAGGTCAAGGGAACTACTACTGACCTGGACACAGTTTCGTGGAATAAACTTAGACCTACCACGAGGAATTTGCTAGTTAGACTTAGACCACACATGTGGGGTGTGCGTCTAACTAGATTACAGTTTGGTGCCGTACAGGTGGTCATCGCTGTGGCACCACAATGGCCCACGTCGCTAATGTTCACTCCTTCCTCCGATCCTTTTCGACGTGCTCTCTACTTCCTCGCCATGGGTGTCCTAGGGATCATGTATTCTCGCGTCTTCCAATGATCCATGTCGTGTCTCTGAATACTGCGCGAATTTGTGATGAGGTGGCCCCATTGGCCCGGGCGCCTTGCTTTAACTGGGTACTTATACCTTTATGGTGAAAGCTGAGAACATTGTGAATCAGGTAGAGCTGGCAACCCGTTGGTTCGTATACCTGTCTTGTATACCTTCTGGTTCGGAAGATGCTGTTGACGATGGACGAGAAACTAGACCACGTCACACTGGTCTGCCAGTGTCAGGTTGAATCCTGTTCACTCTCAGTTTCCCTAGCGTCGTACGCACGTAGTCCACACACTCAGTCTTACTAACGCCTCATCTGCATGTCGTGATGACCCGACGCCGTGTATACAAAGTCGGATCCGGATTTATACCTGCGAGGGAGCGACTTACCACGCATCTGTCTTCACATACTCGCTGTTTGTTGCTCGCTGCTCCTTGCTAGCTTTGCTCTGCCGCTACGAATCGCGCGATGACGATGGTTCAACCTGCCAAGACGAGGCCGGATTGGTATCCATTCTTCAGGCGTGTTCTTTCTTTTGCTGTACAGCGTTGCAATACCTCTGCATTTCATACTGGCCGTTGATTGCCTTCGAAATTCTCGCTGTGGTATTACGTATACACCGCACTTTGAACCAAAATACCTCCTTAATAAATTTGAGTAAAACTCAAAATATCTTCTGAGTATGTGCCAAATATCTCCTATTGAGATATTTAGGTTATATGTGAGCCAATATTCCAAATATTATCCAAGTCTCTGCTGGGGATATATGTGGACTTGTTATTTTTGCTTGCATAGTTGTGTAAGTAATATATCATATACATAATTCTATAATATTGCGCGTCATCACCCTCGACGCGTTGTTGACGCGTCACGCGTCACTGTTGCACAAAAGGTCCGACGTGCCGTTTGACTTTGACCACCATCTCATCACCATCGGATTCGGTATCATCTACCTCCATTGATTTGTTTTTCTTGTCTTTGCCTCTCTTGTTCTTTGGGGCAGACTTTTCCTCCTCTTTTGCCTTCTTTGCGGAATGCGCGTTGACCTGCTCGGTCAACTCACCGATTATCTCATCCATATGCTCCATAGGTCCCTCAGTCTTGACCAGGTCCTGTTCCTGGCTCTCCACGGTAGCTGCAAGTTCTTCATGGGCAGTTTGAAGAGTTTTTATTTGTTGCTGTACGTCCTCCCAATGTTTATGGCTTTTTTGACGCGATTCTCAAGCGCCGGCAACGAAACCGACTCGAGGATGTGACCATTCGACTTCATTGCGGCAACCGTGGCCTGCGGTTCGGTCAGCGCATCGGTAAGACTTTTCATACCTGTTATTCCTTTGTTGCCTGCTAAAACACCTTGCTAGACCCTCACAAACCCAGCCACTGACCCGGAGGAAGCACCTAGGATCGGTGCTGGACGCATGAAAGTGCGTTTCGGTTTTGGTGAGATAGACCTATTCTGATCTTCAGCTGCTTCCTCTTCACCCTTATCTTTGTCCAGCTTTCTTTTTAATGACCTAGAGGCCGGATGCGCTTACCTTGTTCGTTCTCGCCACTGTGGTGAGCTCTTTCACTACGCTTGTCACCACGGGAGGCCAATTCGTGTCAACCCAGCACCTTATAATTGACTTCGTCAGGATTTTACAAGCCTTCGTTTTCTTTCGCAATTCATTAGGTCCACTCGGTATGTCAGGCTTAGCGTAGATCGACCGTCCCTACATCTATGATCACATGCTGATGCTTGGTTTAAAAGGATACTATAACAAAGTCGCCCACCCGCTTCATATCGCGAAGACTGGAATTTATATTACACAAACATTGATAGGTGACACGCTTGTGGTGCGTTCGCTCCAGTAACCACCCTCCCCGAGCAGGCAATCACCTTTCCTGCAGACCTGGAGATGCTGGGTCGTCCACCGGGGAAACTACCATGTTATCATATTTCCAGTATTGACTTCCGCCGGATGTGCTGGTAAGTTCTGTGCTTGCTGACCCCATCTGATCTGCAGTCTGAACGTGTGTGTTCTAGCTACTGGTTATTTCACCACCTGGAACATGACCAATGCGACGCCTGGCTTGACCATATTCGAGGCCGGTGGACCGTGGATAACGGCCTACTTCGTCCTTACCATGGCCACAAATCTTTACTGCACAAGCAAGTCGCATATTCAATGACTGAGGAACGTCACGGTTTCTGACCATCTGCCTAGGCATGATTGTGCTCCAAATTTGGACCGCGAGTCGATCTGTACCCACCCACCATCAGAGTACTCTCAGACCAGTAATCTTCGCCGTGGTCGAAAGTGCCGGATTGTATTCTTCTGCACTTCTGGGGCTGCTCATTGCATATGTTACGAACTCCAACGGACAATACCCCGCGGGAAAATCGTGCCAGTACGGTGTGGCGTAGCAAACGGCTGTTTAGGCATCAGGAAGAAGGTAAATCACCCTTTCAACGATTAAGTCAGACTAGGTAAGCTGTATTTACTTATATAGTTCTACCTTCTGCAGAAGGTAACCTTTTTGAGACAACTCCACTCAACGTCCGCTGCGCACACGCACGCGCATGCCTTCATTTTTAGCTCTCATGTTTTGTTTTAGATCCATATGTATATTATTATTGCACACTGTGGCCAGTGTCAGTTTATGTTATTTTATGTCTCGTTAATTATCCCGAGCATGTGGAGCGTCGGCCCCGCTAATTATTTACCAGAATTATATTAATATTAAATAAATTGGGGCGATCCTTGGTTAATATGTAGCAGGAACGCGGTAAGAACGTCGACATTTACCCAAGTATCGAGTCCGCGCTATTTGGTGAAAACGTTGAGGATATCCCGTAGATACATAGAATATCATCTGAATTTCTACGTCAGGTATTTAAAGCAAAGTGCGGTATACACTTTCCTGGAGACGCTTAATGCCGACAGTTTTTTCTGGGATTTGCGTCACTGAGACTGAAATTGACACGGTTGTCATGGAGCTTTTGTCACGACTCAGCTGGAATGGTGATAGAGATATCTCTTAGCTTCTTCGTCGACCGTTCGCCGTACCCACAAACATCCAGAGATGTTACCTCCCCCAAACATCGGCAGACACGATGGGATAACATTATAGACCGGAGGTGAGCGAAACTCAAGGGACTAACGCACCAGTAATACAATTCCAAATCCTATGAATAAAATTCGTTCAAATCTCCGTCTCGGAATTTCGAAGGGCCCATGCTGCCATCATCGCAAGAGTCATCTTGACTGGACTTGAGGCAAAACACGATCTCTTAAAACAATCATCCGCAGTCGAATTGTCTCATATCCTCTGGCAGCTGACCTGACCTGCCTCAAACAGCGCAGCACTCCTCACAGCCATTCGCTGGGCTCTTCACCCAGAGGAAACGCTACCGGTAGACCAATGACACCGTTCCTTTACAATGCCGCAACACGGGAACGGGCGTGCGTGAAGTATCCTCTGCAGCAATGGGCACGATTCCATTTTGCTCTAACGGCTTTCAAGCATGCAAAAATGGGGTAGTGGTATAATTCCAACGTCCCAATTATTCAACAGTCTCGATGGGACATGATATATCGGACAAGACAGGAGACCTAACGACAAAACAAGTTTGGACGACAACGAAGATGACAGCGCGGTAAAGGATTATGAAAGCGAAGGGAAGACGGGCATCTGTGTGAGATCGAAGATCAACATAAGGGAATATCAGGCAGCGCTAGTCAAGAAACCTACGCATATCTCATTAACGACCCGATGAAGTGACATTGCCCTTGTACTGCTGGAGCAGCCGTTTCAACTCTTTATTTTCGTCCTCGGCCTTCTGCCTAGCCCGTGCTTCATTCTCTGCGACAGCCTCAGCCTTCTGCGCGACAGCCTCAGCCTTCTGCCTAGCCCGTGCTTGATTCTGCGCGACAGCTTCAGCCTTCTGCGCGACAGCCTCAGCCTTCCGCCGGCCTTCTCTTTCTTCTTGCAAAGTTTGATTATACTGTTTCGTAACCTGTCCTTCAGACAAACGAACACATACAAAGTCAAAGTCAAAACTCACGAGGGCTAGAGCCTCAAGTCTCTGGTTGGCGGTCACCCACGCCTCCTCATGCCTCTGAATTACCTCCCGGTGCGTGGAAGACCTGTGGCGTATGACCTGCACGATCCCGAAATTGCCTGGTGACATGGCAGACTTTCGAGTCCTCTCATCTACTTGACCGCACCTCTCCATCGCGGCATTATAGAGTACTTCCGCAAACCAATAACACTGGTATTGCAGGAGATGGTACGATCGATTTTGCTGATGTACGGCGTGGACCAAAATCAGTAGTTCGGCCACGGTGAGTCTCCGCGTCCCACCCGTGAATCTCTTGCATACAAAACTGCCCTTCCTATTCTCCTTCACATAACGTTCAATGGGTAAGTTGACAAACGTAAGACGGTCCAGCGCAGGTTTGTCAGGGATCACTGAAGACGCCAATTTCATTGAACCTGCCATTGATTGTTCGGAAGCCGCGTTCGAAGCAGCGCTCGAAGCAGCGATTGACGCAGCGATTGAAGACGAGCTCGCAGCCGCGCTCGAAAGTGAAAGTAGACCCTGGCCGGCTACACTTGGAGGGGGCCTATCGATAATAGTATTCTCGCGGTAGTAGGTAGAAGGGGGGGTGGTCAAATATCTCAGCTCCGGATCGTCGCTGTCGGCAGGGATGGCACGGCGCCATAACTCGTCGTCACTAACTTCCCCTACGTATCGGTCTACCACGATGATTCCGGCGTGAAAATAATGGGGATCCTCAACTTTGAAGATCAGAAATTCATGATATGGTCGTGACGACATCTTTCTGAATTGCACTTCAACCACAGCGACGTTGACCTCGTTTGGCAAAAGGGGATGGAGCATGGCTGCTTGTATAGTCAAAGGTGTCGGGGTGTCATTATTGAACAAGACGGGAGGTCGATTCGGACGGTCGTCCATGAATAGGGAGTAGTAGACTTTGTTGACAAAGCGGTGAACCTGGTTCAGCAGATGATAGAGCATTTTGAGAGAGTATTTGCTTGTTATAAAAGATATTGAACGTATTGACCAGCAGCCTCGAGGTTGTCGACTCTTTGAACCTCGTGCAACAGACGCTCCCCGGATGATGAAAACGTGGAAAACACGTGTTGGTACCTATAACGGGAGAAACTGCCGTCTGCAAATCACTTCATTTCGAGTCGCCGGTACGTTGGGATTCATTTCCCTTGGTGTCCAGTTTCGTTCTCGGCCCCTTGATCGCCTTCTCCTTTCAACTTGTTCGTACGTCGTGAGTTAAGTATCGTCGCACGAATTGTCTGTAATAGTATATACTATTTTCCAAGCTAGGTTCCTGACGAGTCATGCCATGTATAGTAAGTAATCTCATATGGCCGCGTAGCGCCGTACCCGGCCAAGCGGTGCAGCAATCTTCTAAGTCGCATAATGTGAATGGGAAAGAATAGCAGGGTGCCAGGTTTACACATGGCATGATACGCCTCAGCCTCGGTCTCAGCTGGATTACTTATGCGTACTATTACTAGCTCGCCGCATAGCATCCTGCACAGGAATTGGCACATCAAGCTTCAGGATCTCTATTGGACCGCTGCTTTAAGACAAACACGTCTTTTGCACGTTTTCATAATCCGCTCTCCCTAACCAAACACAGGTATGTTTCCTGTAATTCCTTGCACATACGACGTGTCCGATTAAGCTACTCAGTCGAGTCGGTTCCCTGCACTCCGGCAGGCGGGCTGCAGCTATGCATGAATTGAACTGACTAGCTGCGGATGCCTTCAATCGCTAAGTCTCGCGGATTCCTTTGAAATATCAAGAATCACTCGCAATATGATCTGGAGCACGTACGTACACACTAGGCCATTCGAGTCGCGCTAGGGTCCACTGACGAGTGAGTGCCCATCGAGCAAATTAAACCTGTCAGCCTGGCTGATAGAACCAATTCAGCTAAGGCAATGCAGAAGCATCATAAATGGTTAGCCGCATGAATATTCTCGGCATACTGTTGATTACATCGGACTGACATGGGCTGGAAGTGATTCAGAAAGGTCTTCCTTTCAAGAAATTTGAGGTCGAGCGGCATGTAAGTGAGTGAGCGTCAGCAGAAAAATGACCAATGGATGTCATCGATCCACACCGCCACCTTACACGGTGAGATGTATGAGGATGGGAAAAGATGAACATGAGGAAGCGGAAGGGATTATGACCTAAAATTGCAAGCTACAGCCCCTGGCTGTGCATGAGGATTTGATTCTATGCCGATCCTAGATAGCCTTTGTAGAGGCATCATGTCGTCGTGCGTATTACTGTAATTTCTGGATAGGAAACGCGAGAAAGCTCCTAATTCGGCGTACTAGTTAAGACATGGGGCACGACGACATGGTATCCATGACATGGTGCATTCGGTGTATCAGCTATCTGGTGATGTAGAGCTGTTCCCGGTGCCCGACTGAGGGGGGATCGATGCGACGTGGTCGCAGTTTTTTTAACTTAGTATGGTGCTTTGCAGTCATCCGATAATGAGATTGGAAAATTGTGTAACACGGTACAGTACCCACAGCACTGTTCCATTGAATCTCGTGATGGTTCCTTGCATTGCACTGCAGGAAGAGCGCCCCCTGAAAATCAGTACAATTGGCGCCTGGAGAATCAGTCCATAAGGGACTGCTAAGAAGTTCAAAAGGAGCCTGAAACCGGCTACCTTAAGTTTTTTTCCCCCGATCGGCACGGCCTGAAATTCAGTAGTGATCATGAACATTTTAGCGCAATTTGTGGCTTGCCGGCAGCGGTTTTTGCGCGGTATCCAAGTGCTTTTGGGACTTCTATATAGCCACAAATGAACTTGATTTCAGGTTGTAAATACATGGCAGGCGATCACATAGCAAACTGTAGGAGCGAACATGTACGGAATAAAGAGCAAAAAACAGAGCTAGACCATCGAGACATCATGAGGACCCATAGTAGCGTGCAGAGTCGAGCGTATCGTTGAACGTGCCGGGAATCGAAGCGAGTAGGGAATTGAGATGGGGAGAGTGAGCTTGGCATCTAGGTAAGTGGTACGTGCAGGGAATATATCGAAAGCAAGTCGCGTGTGGCGGAAAACGAGAATGCGTCAGCAATTGAGAGCGATGAAAGATATCGAAATGCGATGAAGGGGCAACAGGGAGTGGATACGGCAGGGAGAGGCTGTGAGAGTGAACCACTGTGGAAAGCATAAAGCATGAGTGACGAGCTTGGCTGCACGAAAGAGGCATGGGAATACGATGAGACGGCTGACTTAGTCGCGGTATCGGGCTGTGCAGAGGAGAATGAAGGTGAGCAAACATACAAGAGGATGCGGCACATGGATAACCTGGGGCCGGTATTTCCTGCCGCTTGGACTTCCTTACAGCGGACGCAGAGAGAGCGGTGGAAGATGAGGCCTGAAAAAATGTCAGAAAGTCATTAATATGAAAGGTTTACCTTTGGCACCTTCTGTATAGTTGCCGCCTGAGAGAAATAATGATGAGCTAGATAAACAATATGAACACAGCCACGAACCATAGCCTTTTTGCTTTGAGGGATGCCCTGTGTGTGAAAGAATGATGAGCCAATGGCATACAAGAATAACTCGGACATACCTTAGCGGCAAGCGTGGTTTGAGACGTGCCCTGTGAAAATGATAAGCCACTGGAGGACAAGAATAACTTGGACATACCTTAACGGCGAGCTTGGCCCATTTGGCCTGTTGTAATCTGATAACAGAAGCAGCAGATATCAGTGATATGAATCAAAATAACAATGAAGAGACTTGCCAGCAGATTGAGATTCTCAACATCTGCAGCGGGCCGTTTACGCTTGTTCAAGTTCTCGTTTGAGCCAGTGATGTCTTGAATAACCAGGTTCTCAGCTTTGCTTGTCTTCTTCTTCTTGCCTTTGACGACTTTGGATTTAGGACCAGCGGAATCGAAGCCGAGCATTTCGAGCGCAGGGTCGGCCAGATCCTGATTAGAGCTGGCATCGAAGAGTGGCGTCGGCTTAGCTTTTTTCTTGACCAGTGTAGACTTAGCCTCTGCTGGAACCTGTGTAGTAGTCAAATAAATGTTGATAATGTATAGGAATGTACCTCACCAAAGCCTTCGTCATTTGCTTCTTTGTGACACCGTTGGCCTTGGTGGTTATGGAGAGTTTAGGCTCGGTGGTGGGCTTTACGATGGCCTGGGGTTTGGGGGCAACGGTGGACTTGGCAGTAAGCTTGGACTTGGCAGCGGAGGCCTTTGCAGGTGCAACCGATTTCGTCCCGGCAGTGGTGGTCTTTGCAGCGATGACCGATTTGGCAACTGCTGTCGAGGACTTGGCGGTGGCAGTTGTTGACTTCGCACGTGAGACTGATTTGGTGGTAGCCGCGGAGGAACTGGCAGCAGCGCTGGACGACATGGTGGAGACCGTGGTTGAGTTTGCACGTGCGCGTGATTTGGCAGCAGTCTGAGTGACAATGGGTGTTGGGGGTGCAATCTCGACCTCGGCCTCCTGTTGATTCTGCAAACGCTGTCCTTGCTGCTTGGTGGCAGCACGATACTGTTCCGATGAGTTTTTTAAGTACTGTCGAATAAGCGCTTTAATAGGCCAGTTGTCTTGGAAATGTCTTAGTTCGGGACAGTCCTCAAGTACCTGCATAACAGAGATGAAGTGACGACATATAATTCTACATACTAGCACTTACTTTCAATTCCACAAGCGTAATCATTTGGCTTTCTTGGTGACGCAGCGATTGACATATGTCAAGCTTCTTATTACTCCACAACTTGACGGAGCGCTGTGGACTAATCAGTAAAGTAAAGTGCACAATAAAGAAACACTTACCATGACATCTTTATATGTTGCTTTATCTCCCTCGTCCTTCAGGTCAAGGCCCATGTGCTTCCGGATGTTGAAATCCCGGCCACCAGTCCCTTTAGGTTTGAGAATATTCGGAATTACCTCTCCTTGCATCGCTCTGCGAAGGAGGTCCGACAAGGTGAAGTCGATGACCACCTCTTCCTTTGCCTTCCTCTGGAGCGCCTGAGTATCGCTAGTGGCTGGAATTATCATGTATCAGAGGTGAATAAGACACATAGTACAATCATCTTCACCTGCATTCCCACTGGCACCAACTACACCCTCTTCGTCGCCATCCTCGTCTGTGCCGACATCGCTGTCTTCGTCTGCCTCAGCATCGCCATCCTCGTCTGTGCCGACATCGCCATCTTCGTCTGCCCCAGCATCGCCATCCTCGTCTGTGCCGACATCGCCATCTTCGTCTGCCTCAGCATCGCCATCCTCGTCTGTGTCAGTATCGCCATCATCATCTGCACCAAGATGATTGCCGTCCTCCTCGAATGTCTCGTCATGATCTCTGTCATCAGTTACATCCTCAGGCACTGCTTTGAGTTCACACTCTACTGTACCATCGCCATTGTTGTAGTCGACACCCTGGGTATCATCGCCGATCATGAATACTGCATCGTTGTCGACGAAGGACGTGTCCTCAGCAGGGGGTTCATAACAGGAGTCATCCTCATCTGAACTGTTGAAGCCAACAGACTCACTAGTGTCTTGTTGAGAATCAGAGACAGGTTGAGGGCGTTTGCGGGCTTTACGGGCCTCACGACTCATTGGGGAGAACCTGCGGGGAGGAGGCATGCGGATCGGCTTGAAATGGGGATTGGAAGAGGAGCTTTGACGGAGAGAGGGGATAAGCTCTCAAAATGAGCGGTCGGTAAAGGTGCTGTCGTCTGGTGGTGATGAGAGTCCAGCTTTCGCACTAGCCCGAGGTGAGGTCCCAGAGCCTGAAGGACCAATTATAAATAATATATGCACATTGAAAGGGCTCACCGTTAGATAATGATTTGATAATATCATAAGGCCCAAGGCCTTTGGAGGCTAGCACCTTCATAAGGTCTACAAAGGGAAATTAGGTGGGGGGGCGTGAAGAGATTGGCATACGCACCCTCGACCTGTTCTGAGGAATACGAGCATGAGCTGGATGACATTTGTTTTTCACCAGATGTAGGTATGGGGAGCGAGGAAGGTGATGAAGGTGAGAGGTTGGTTTGGTGATGAAGATGAGAGTGCGAAAGAACGTGCTTATATAACTCTGCGGAAGTCGAAATGACATTAGCAATTTTTTCTAGTCCCGCATGCAGGACAACTGGTTGACTCACTCCGGGGCTTGAAAATTCTGTAAGAGGTAAGTGCGTTCTAATCCCAGAAGTGTGTTCTCGTTCTAATCCCACACCAGGACCATCCTCCATGGCGGGTAAGGAACTGTGCCTCTGTGTGCCCTCTTGCACCAAGGCACTGGGACGAGTTCAACGTGAACGTCACCGGAAGCGGGTGCAAGCTGCACTAGGCCCTGCAAGCGACTCATCGGATACTGGAAGCCCTAGTAGCACCAGTGGAGATCCAGATGTGCTCAACTCAGTTCCAGGGGATTTCTATTGAGATGATGGTTCCCTCATTCAAGATATAGATCTCGACAATCACGCCATCGCATTCGATAACGAACTGGTCAATGATGACTACATTGCCGGCACTAACAGCTCAGACAGTGAGGCAGAAGACACGGAGGGGCCAATCCCACCACTCGTTGAATCAGAGGATGAGAATGATGCTGAGGAAGAAGAGGTCGAAGATGAGATAACTGACGAAAACTTGGTGCAAGTACTTGAGGAGCGGTTTGGTGATCAATGGAGAGAGCAGATGAACCAGCTTCGTAAGTGACATACCGTTCAATGACAGTGCAACGACTTACATTAGACATCAACCAGGAGGCGAACTGCTCACTGATGCAGACCTAGATAACATCAGCGCCTTCGCATTGCGTATGGAGGGTTCAGGCCTCCCTCATTCAACTTATCAAAACCTGCGGAAATTCTTTAGACACAAGCTGAATCTTGACTCCGAATACCTCATGTACCGTAGGATCGAGTTCCTATCTGGCGTCAAACCCACCTTTTACGACATGTGCAAGGTCTCCTGCTGCCTGTTCGCCAGTCCTCTTACAAACCGCACCGTATGCCCCTCCTGTGGGGCGGCACGCTACCACCTTAATGGCAAACCACTGGCACGATTCTCTTACCTGCCAATCATCCCTCGAATCCAGGCTTGGTACGCGAGCCTTCCCATGATCGAACAGCTGAAGTACCGAAGTCGTCACACACACACACCCGGCGAATATGCCGATGTATTCGATGGGTCGAATTACCGCATAATGCTCCACTCGCGAGTAGTATTAGAGGGGATAGCACTCCCTCACAAGTATTTTTCTGATTCGAGGGACATTGCGTTAGGTGGATCTACAGATGGATTCCAGGTGAGTGTACAACAATTTATACACTGGCACAAGGCTCAAACAGCGGATAGATATTTGCTGTTCGGCCTGTGCTTGGCAAGCGCAAGAGTAACTCATCATGGCCACTTATCCTTGTCAACTTCAACTTACCACCTGAAATACGCACACGCATGGAAAATTTAATCCCCCTCGGCGTGGTCCCCGGTCCCCACAGTCCCGATGCCCTCGACTCTTTTTTCTTCCCTTTCATCGAGGAATGCAAATTACTCGCACGTGGTGTCCGAACCTATGATGCGATCACAACGGAGAGCTTTGATTTGCATGCGTATTTGATTACCTTTTCAGGTGACCTGCCGGCAATCTCAAAGCTCCTCTGTCTGCGTGGTCATGGTGCCTACTGCCCCTGACGCTGCTGCCTAATCAAGGGTGAAAGGATACAGGGTACATCAAACACGAAGTACTACCCTGTCCTTGTACCTCCTCGACGGTGTGGCGAGCAACAGAAGGAGCCATATGACCCCCTCAACCTTCCCCTGCGAACAAGGGAGAATTTGCAGGAACAACTCATCGAAATAAGCCAAGCGGCTGCTGTTGGTAGGCGTGATTTGGGGATGGAATACGGTATCAATCGCCTGTCCAT
The DNA here is from genome assembly GCA_015179125.1 of Gautieria morchelliformis. Taxonomy (NCBI): domain Eukaryota; kingdom Fungi; phylum Basidiomycota; class Agaricomycetes; order Gomphales; family Gomphaceae; genus Gautieria; species Gautieria morchelliformis. The sequence goes on along the minus strand of WHVA01000166.1, from coordinate 76,464 downwards.
GTTCTTGCGCGTTCCATCCATCCATTTTCCTCAGTCATTTCCACACGACATAATGCATCTATTTGTCATGACCAGTTTATTTCTCCTACCGCACTACCTCCATATTCCCCCTCGTCACTCCCTAGCATCTTCGCCAGAGTTCGCCGCACCCACCGACCACTCCCTCCCCACGTCCACTCTACTCGCTGTTCGCCCCATTCTCCGAATGGCTATTCGCTACTCACGCATTTCGCCAGGAGGCACGCCATCAAATATGATCGATACCAATCACCCGGCATGATGGTTCATCATTAGCCCCATCATCTTCTTAATCCAACCCCATTGGGTGTTTGTATGGCCAATGCGTGTTCGCAGGGCGTCCCTCCTATAGGTCGTGCGGGATCAACCCAGTAGACCAAGAGTCCGTGCAGGGTAGCGTGTATGCGGGTCCCAAGACATGGTTTTGTCCATAAGTGCTTTCGCCCCTTTACTCCCCATCGTTTCATGCTCGCATTCTTCCCTCACTCTATTGTATGTTTATTCCATCTCCTTAGTATCATGACTGCGCACCCCTATCCAACCCTGACTCGTGACGGCCTCTTTCCTATTCGCTGATACCTTACGAACATTCAATATAAGTAGTTTACATTCGCATGTATATTCTCCAGTTCAATTATCATACGTCGTCCATCTTGTGCAAACTTGACCTCGCTGTGATTATCGTCTTGAGCCCTTCCTTGAAGATTTCTATCTTCGACCAGCTAAGGACTTAGGCATCACTGGTGAGTTCTCATACTTCATCTTCGTTACCTTGCCTTCGAACTACTCTCTGCGCTGTTGGCGAAGGGCTCCGAAGGAGCACCTTCGCCAGCGAAGGGACCGTCGAAACTTAGACAGCCCTTCCGCAATATCTTGCACGTTGCGTCATCAAGTACTGCGAGCTATTTCGCTACGACTGTAGACAGGGCGAGCCCCATTCGGGCAACCCCTTTGTTTCGTGAAACGTCCATTGGTTCACTTATTCGCCGAACGGCATACTTATTCGCACAAGTTATTCGGGCATTCGCTGTGTTCACTAATACATGATATTAACGCCTAAAAACCAATCTTGACACTATTCTTCGAAAATATCTGCCCATCCTTAGTCGATCAGTGGACGGGCTCTCACAAATTCAAAGGCCGAGCTCCTGTGGACCCTGGATTCCAAATAGCGTCCCACATATGGGAGCAGATCGGGCGTGAGACAGCCGAAGCATTCAAGACCATTCCCTCGGAATTCGTTGGAGCCATGCCCGATATCACCACTTCTAAATATAAAGCAGAGTATTGGTCCTTTTGGTTCCAATATCTGGGGCCTGTTCTACTCCGCAATCGCTTCCCCAATGCCAAATATTACCGACATTATTGCGACCTTGTGGCGATCATCAAACGCTGTCTCCAGTTCACAATATCTGCGCAAGAAGTCGACGAGTTGGAGGCATCTATAATTAAATGGGTGGAGGAATATGAAAGGTATGATTTGCTTTCATCAAATTGAATGATATCTCAGCGCATACCTGCAGGTGGTACTACGGGTATGACCAGAAGAATTTACGAGCGTGTAACTTCAACATCCACGCACTTCTTCATATCCCGGATTACATCCGGTGGTGTGGACCGGCTTGGACAACATGGGCATTCCCAATGGAGCGTTACTGCGGCAAGTTAGGCACTCGCATTACCTCACGGCTTCATCCCTATGCGACTCTAGCGATGTACGTCAAGCGCAGTGCGCAGCTCACACAGCTCAAAATGTGTTATTCGCGTGTCCGGGATCTGCTGTCCTCTGACCGGACCGAAGGAGAGCTTACAGCCACTGAGAAGCAATACGAAGCTTGTGAGTAAACACTGGCTCAACTTGTCTATTGTCAGCTAATTATTTCCATGGTACAAAAGTCCCAAGCACTATACTGCGTTCCCCTCGTAAGCAAAACTTCCAACCAGATCAGGATCTGCGACGGCGCATATCTTTATACTTTGCTCGGATCTACGATCGGGATGCCGCAGAGATCAGGAACCTGATTCCCCTCACTATGACACGATGGGGGAAGGTCCGCATTGCAAACGGTGGAGATAAAATACGAGCACGTTGTGCAGTAAGTCTTGCTCAAGCGCTATCAATTCGTGACTCCTCATTTATCCGGGTGCGTCTCATCTATTCATTCTTTGAGGTTACTTGAGACTAATTTAGTTTCTCAATAATCAGTATACACTCATGGTTGCCAATAACCGTCGTGGCCACGATCAACCGCCACAACGCCGTCAGATTTTTTACGGACAGCTGGACTGTATTCTCGACCTTGAACTCCCGGCGTCACGCACGCTCAACCTCGCGGAACCTACCCGCTTCTTACTCGCGGTCGTGATTCCTTGTTCGACTGGAGGACGGGACGCTACGTGCGAGGTTACGACATATTCAAATACCACCACGCCGATAGCAATTGATCTCCGTACAGTGGAGTGCGTGGTCGGCCGAGTTCAACGCGGGAACGAGTGGGGGATTATCGACCGAAGTGGCGACTTTGCTCGCACAGTGTTCGTTGACCCCGTGGATGATGAAGACTAGCTGGGGAGGCCAAGGGTGCACTGCGTATATTTGCATTTCATACGCCTCGCGTCGATCGCGTAACAAAGCATGCTCACTCGCATGCCCACACGCTGTCAAACTCCCGTTGCTCTCGCTTCTGAAAGATGTCGGCGACAACTAACAGCTCTGACAGCATATAAAATGAGCAGCTCTCAAATTTCAAAGCTGCTCGGCTTATATGTTGTCAGAGCTGTTACGTTGAGGGTCGCCTGTAACTGCGGTTCGGAGCGCATGACGCCCCGCCAGAGCAGGCAATTCAGTGACCCCCTTCATGAGCTGAATAAAATAAGCGGTGGACGGATGGAACAAGTATCAAATCCCTAGCAATCAAATTCCCAAGGTCAATGACAATACAATTGAATCATCCAAGCATCTGCAGACGTTTCATGCCGCATGTATGCTGCGGGATAAATTCCTGCGGGCCAATAGTGTTTGTCTTTGTGTAGTCTCTTCTTTGGACAGTTGTACTACTATACTAATATTGCACCGACAGAACCGCGGGGGAAATGTGCGACATGCACTGAGCACCCATCGCACAACACAGCGTCGTCACACACCTTGCATCTGCTTCTCGCACATTCTTAACTTGCGCTTTGTGCACGTCGCGGAAGCTCTGCTCATATCTGTACCTGATGCCAGTAACGCTAAGACACATGTCTCAAAGTCAGGGAAGCGTAGGACCTCCTTAAGCGGATAGCCACTAGACGCCAGTGGAATTAGTCTGGAAAGGATCATTAAATCCTATAATAGCTTATTTATAATCCGGGTCCTGAGGTGGGGGAGCGAGAGATTAAATTCAATAAATGTTATTTTTTTTAGAATTCGCCATGGAAGGTCCACCTGGGGAGGGGGTGCATAAAGTGGGATTTCAAAGTGAGAGTATTTATCGTTATTTACATGGATTCGAAACATCTGATTACATTTCACAATACCAAGTTGTATAGGAGAAAAACCCGAGTTTATGGGACTATTGTTTGACATATCCACAACTTGATGCGACCACGGCCTGTGACAGTGTGGATAGCACAAGCATCTGAGGTCCTAACTCTGCTAGCTCCTGAGTACTTGGGTACCGAGTCCTCTCTCGGTGACAGTGAACTAACGTACATGCCCAATTTCGTGCCCATTTTCTAATGCCTAATGGCCAGCCTGGCATCAGTCTGGTCATTTGCAGATTACGGTTCCTTGGCAAGATATCAAAGCAACCAGAAATCAGCTTGAAGTTCCATCTTTAATTATTATCGGTGCACTCGATAAGATATTGTTGCGCCTATAGCCTACATCTGAATACCAGTTGTATAGGAGGAAAAACGGTTCGGTGAGCTATGAGATGCGTCTTTGAAAATGTTTGAATCGCGGTCGAAGATGGCTGGGTACAATGGTTTATCCTACTATTGTTTGACTCGTGCACATATGCCGCCCACGCGCTGTGGGCACAGCATCTGCGCTCCTAACGCGTAACTCTCCTGGCTGCTGGGTGCTAGTTTTGATGGCCATCAGTCTTGTCATTTGCAGATTGCGGTTAGTAGGGAGCCTTGGCAAGAATCAAAGCAAGTGGTCAGTGTTCTGGCCACGGCCAGAAATCAGCTTGAAGCTCCATTATCGGTGAACACAATATATTATTGCACCTATAACCTACATCTGATTACATTTCGCAATACCAGTTGTATAGGAGAAAAAAACCGATCGGTGAGCTCGGAGATGCGTCCAAAGACTAGTGTGCTTCTTCCAGCTGCTCCTTACGCTATAGGAACCTAAGCAACAGGTAATTGAGGTGTCCACTCATAGAAATGTTCATGTAAGTGCCGATTATATCCATATCCTTAGACAATCAGCTTAATTACAGAAGTCATCCGAACAAAATACGCACTGGTAATGCATTAGGTCACAGTGGGACACCCTAGCGCCTCGTGTTGCTAATAACGGATGTGCGGCAACCATGTCCCTACTCACCTCAACTGCCCGCTCATAATTGTAGCCATGGGAACTCATAATATTGATGTGTAGCACCCGCAGAAACTGGAGTAGAGGTCCCGCAAGGACGCTGTACACTTCGTCCAAAGCCGCCAAATCCACCTGCGTGCTGCCACAGAATTTATCCATACGCAATTCCATATGATGTATATGGTTGGATGCACTGATGGTAGACAGGACCTTCCCTAAGGCGTATAGGCTGCCACTTTGCATATCCATGTTCACCAGGCTTAAGATTTCAATGTTCACATTGAACGCCAGATCGATGGGGACCGAGGCTTTTGTTCTCGAGTCAGGCAAAGGTTTTCAGTTTAATCAAACAGGGGGTCACTCACACGGACATGGCAGGGAAATAAAGAGATGCTTGAGTGAGCTGCCGATGGCGCAAAGTAGCCGGTTGAAACTGTCATCTTTGGCCTCAGGAGGGAGGCATGTGTGCAGTGTATGGATGTACGATACGTCCAAATGTGATCGAGGTCCAAGGAGCCAGGTAACAGATGCGAAATTGCTGTACCTGAACCTCATATCCAGGCGAGAAATGCAACACCGCTCGAACTGTTTATTGTCGTCCGCTTGGGTGTCTTCCAGCGCCACGGGATTATGAGACATCCGCCACGTGGCGTCTTCATGTAGGAAGAGGCGTGTTAGGCTTCTGGCATGATTTATAAAGTTCATGAAGTCATCCATGCAATTGAATTGAGCCCTATAGAGGCATACAGACGTCATCGAGGGCAGCTCGAGTAGCTGGCAAAGCGATTGTCTTAAATCTCTTGGCAGGTCGTTCCAAGCCAGGCCTTCAATTTCGATTTTCTGCACCTGGGTGAGTTTGGGCAATAATGGGGAGAGTGGTACATCTACCCCTTGCACATCTGTAAAGCGTGAAACGCATGACATGTCAGGTAGCTTCAGCACTTGGATGTAATTGGCAAGATGGGATGAGTTGAGTAGAACCTGATCCAGTCGCCGGATTTCTGCATGCAGCTCGCGATACTCCCATCTTGGATGCTTAAACTCTATGCGGTGAAAAAGGCGACGTTGGCTTGAGGGAACCCAAAAACGGCAAACCAGCGAGCAGGTGCGCAGGTCAAAGCGCCTAAGACCGTCCTTCTCGTCAACGTGACCGATAATTTCATCGATGAGTTCTAGGGCTAGAATATCCATGGTTGTTTGCAGGATTGCAGTGGTAGTGGCGTTGACCTCGGAATGGGAAACGTTGGCTTGACGCTGAACGGCGAAGCTAATGGCTGGGATCCGGGAGCTCAATTACCTGAGGTGTAACGTGCCTTAGACATCTTGATTGGATTTGTATCAGTATGTACTCACACTCACAGTGGATGACTATCCGTAGTCCTAAATCCCTGCGAATAGAGCGAAAGACTGTGCAAAGTCAGTGCGCGTGCGGAAAGAGAGTCAAAAGGGGTACGTTGCGTGTGCGAGGAGGTCGCTAAATAGGATGCGGACGTGTCGCGGGACTCCTATATAAGCCTGCAGCGCGCAACGGGCTGCGCACCGTACAAACGTTGTGTTAGGCGAGTGAAATTTCAGCGGAACTTCATGGGAAGAGAGCGTAGGGGTAACGCATACCGATAGGACAACATAAAGCACCAGGAGAATAAGCGGCAAAGGGATGGAAAATTGACGCGGTCTCAATAAACATGAGGAGGAATTCAGCGGCGGCTGAGCGACTGGAGTAAGGGGCCGATACCGCAGACCCCTTACTCTGGAAATATGCCGTGGAAGTGGCACGGGGGAGTGTGTCTCGGGAAGTATCAATAAGACAAAGATGCCTGGTGCCTGCAGCTTTCCCATGATTTCCAATTGGAGAGCCCTTTGTGAGGCAGGGGGTGAGGCGATAAACGACCTTGGTTATGTAACAATAGGCAAAGCGCACAATAGGCAAGCACAATCTTACAAATATCGCATTTTGAGAGCTGGCGGTTTAAGGACACGGTAGACAAATGAAAGAGAGGATGGTGAGCTGAGCAGAGAGGATGGTGAATTGAGCATAGAGGATGGTGAATTGAGCATAGAGGAAGCTGCGCTGAGCAGACAGGAAGGTGAACTGAACTAGGAAAGTAAGCCCAACAAGGTACGGTACTACCTTCCTGTTTGGGAAAATTACATAATGAATTCGCGTGCGGGGAACCACATGACGCGCAAAGGCAGTGATCGCGCAAAGGCGCGAGTCAAAAAAAAATCTTTTTCTCTTCTTTTAAATTTGTGGTGAATGACATTGAATAAGTGTAAAGGCGGCTTGAAAACGACAACAAAGACAGGAGGGAATCAGGGGAGCCTACTGCACGGGGGAAATTATTCAGACTTACAGTTCAGGGCAAAAACAATAAAGAAAAAGCTCGTCAAAAATTTGTTCTTATATTTTTTTCTTCTTTTAAATTTGTGGAGGCGTAAGATATAGTGAATCTGCCCGCATGCTAAATACCCTTGTTCGTGCAAGCAGAGAGTGCCTCAGGAACGAGGCCCTGGAACCAGCACACGTATTTGAGTGAATGACATTGGATAAGAAGGCCTGTATGAATCATTCGGAATGATTCATACACGTTTTTCCGACGGATCTAGCCGAAACGTCCAGCGTAATAGCTATAAGAGCAGGGATAAAATTATATGATTGACCGGGGAGGTCCATCCATTTTCGAGTCTCCATTAGGAAAAACCGCATTTGCCCGAGAGCCCGGACCTATATTTATCGGCTCGGCCGCGGTGTATATTTCGACCGCACGCTCTCACGTGTGCTCCTATCTATAGGTTCGTCGGGCATGCCTTCATAGCGCGGGAGTGACCCCATACCCCCAGCCCTGCTCACTATAGTCTCCATTGCGCGCCCATGAGGCTATGGTGGCCTGGCAGCTACGATAGTTGGTGCTCCCCGGGGCGCCTGGGCCCCCATGGAAGCTCGCTCTTCTGTCCGACACAGATGCTACAAGTCAACCAGCATGTACTACTAGTTGACCAGTAGTACAATTCAACTGAACTTTGCCAAACTTAACTTGAATAGTCATTGAACTAATCATTAAAAAACTGGTAAGTATACAAATCTGTGAACTCGCTAACATAAAACTGCTTGGAACACTCCAATGAATTCTCGGTAGTCATGGTATGATCAATCTTTTCGCCAAATTGAGGTATTAAATGGCAGCTGCGGCGAATCGATTGGACGCTCACGATGGCCGCATGGCCTTTGCCTTGGGTGGGTGACACGGTGTACATGTCTACACCAGTGGATGGTTGTCGAAACTCGGTATACCATTCAACGTACACGAGTGGGTGCGGGTATTCGATATGAGAGGGCAGCCGGAAGATCGTCCGTACTCGCCCGACGCGATAACCTAAGTGGGTGAGCGAATCCATACACACAGAGTTATGCATCGGGACTCACCTAATGCACCAGTCTCTTGCGCATTCGTGCCATAATGGATCAGCACTGTATCAAAGTGTTCTGGGACTTCAGGGGTCCTGCCGCGGTGTGGCACTCAGGGCGTAGCTCGGACGACATCTTTGATCACGGTATCGTCAATTTGTTGGATTGAACGGAGCATAAAGCTAATGCGTTTATACACGGGGAGCCGTGTATAAACGCTGAGATCCAAGGTACACCTGGGAAGGTAAAACCTGAGGAAAGCAGTCAGCGCAGGGATAAACTCGGTTGCACCGAATTCATTGATAATCCTCGACACACTGGTGTTCAGGAAGCTGGGACATTTAGCAATGTGGTATGTTTGGCCCACTGTGTCCTCTGGTCCACTTGCTGATGCTGGTGGTGTGGCAGTTGACGCTGGGATGAAACACACCAAACGGCCAAGATTTTGCAATCTTTGTCATCCACATCAGGTTCATCTGGGGAGTGAGATGATAGGAAGCTGCTGAAGGAATGGATTTTTTCTTGTCTAGTAAGCCATCAGGTCATCTGGATTATGAAGTCCTTAGGACTGCTGGCACGGTAACCAACTTTAGAGAAGTCGATGTGCAGTCTCTCTGGCAATTCGGTGTTGAAGCCGTCGGCGGTCCCCCAAGACATGATAGACTCAACATAGTGTTCTATCATGTGTAGCTTGGGAATTTGAAAATGATCTCGAATCTTGCTGTGTACGAAAGCTTCTTTGTAACAGTGGAAGCGGTTGAGGGCATCTTGGAGGCAGTTCAAGGTGGTAGTCGTGTGTGAGGGATATTGTGACAGGTAAACAAAATCCAGGACAGCCCGTGCCGCCTTGAGAGCTTGAGGTGGGAGTGCACCGGCCATCAAGCCCACGAACACTTTCTCCATATTCTTGTACTCCGTGCCTGACCACTGGCTGATGCTTGAGATTCCCTTCTTGAAGTGACGGACACTGGGGTGACTCGGGACGGCCTGGAAATGTGCATCAGTTTCAGGGTGAGTGGCTACCTTCATGCACCAGGAGCACAAATGGTCCTTGAATACTCCTTTGTGCAATTGGGGTGTAGGATTTAGGGGTCAAGCAGCGGAAAATATCACAGTGAGGGAGAATTTCCCAGAATGGCTGCCTGACCTCACGGATGCCCACGTCGTCACGGGGACCAGCCTCATCAGCACTGTTGGTGTTGATGTGTTGCATGTGATCTGCCGGACATCGAATAAGGGTGCCAGGGTCGTCTGCGAAAATGGTGGCAAGGGGGTCCCCACGATCCTCAGGGTAGCACTTGCAGATTGGACACCAGTTTTCTTTGACACAAGCAACAAGGGCCTGCTCCGGGAAATCGGCAACATAAGCAGCAAGAATCGGGAATACCTTTCGGATGCCACCATCTGCGCAAAGAATATCTACTCCACTCGCACCGGCAACGACCATCCGTGAGAGGATTGTGCACATACAGTAGTGGAAAGGTTGCGACCCCTGGGCCTTGCGTGTGCCAGCAGAGAAACACTTCAGCTTGGATATTGGGAGATATCCAAGGAGGATGTTCGCACGTGCGGACACTTTGCGACGTGTGGCCTTTGGGATGTTCCCAATCGTCAGATACACAGGCCATGCCGCCTTGTCCCCACTGAACTGGGAGAGCCGCATCTTGTCTGAGACCAGGATGACAGGGCATATTGTGGCCCTGGCAGGGAGTTTGGACTGTGATTCCAGCAAGGGTGAGCTCTCAGGACCTTTATCATGATCATTGGACTTGCCTGGAGATCCCACCACCAATTGGCCATCCACATCTCATTGTAGATGCGTTTGGTCCTTTTTTTATCCTCAAAGACACGTTCTGGCACGTAATGGAGCGAGTCATGGAAGGCGGGGTTGCCCATGAGTTCACGGATGCATTCGACTGGATCCCTGTAGAACAGTTCAAGTTCTTCTGTCATAGATTCCCCATTCGCATCCTTGACATCGCCATGCACCGTGATAGTTTCACAAAGAAACTCTGGTCCGCCGGTGGGCAGTGCGTCGACCTTGTTGAGAAGTGTGCGCTTGTCGGTGAAAGAGGTCTGCGTGCGTGTTGTCATCTAGACAGAGGTGAGTTAGTGGTTGGGCTGCGAGCCTATGGGAACTCAACTCACTATTGGCAGTTTGAGCAGTTTGTCCATGTGGTTAAAACTCATACCACTGGGCATGAGTGTCTGCGCAAGCTCCCATTCATCCTGATCCAAAAATGGCTCGTAAAGCGACTGCTCAGGGTCATGCCACGTTTCATGAAGGAGGTCGAAACGAGTGGTCCCGTGTGTATGGACCTCACCTGCCGGTCCGGGAAATGCCTCCATATTCCTGGGGGTTTGTGGAGCAGGTCGCGTCACATCTGGTCGGTTTGTAGAGATGGAGGAAGCAAGGTCAGCTTCGATCATGGGGTGTGAGGTGGTGTAAAGAAGTGGATTCAGAGGGGGGGGGGGTCCACAAGACCCCACCGTATAGTAGTGCGTGGGAACCGCCGGCGGTTCCCCAGCTTAACTTACCTTGTAAACCGTCACTACGTAGCATCAGAATCCCACAGCTTGGTCGATCTCTGCTGCTCTTGTGATACCCACAAGGCTCTAAGTTTACTCCTTTACACTTTTTTGAGATTCCATTGGCTGTTTGCCCAGCAAACAGCTGGACTGTGTTTTCGGCAGTGTCTTGAAAAAGACCGCTACTCTGACGGTGTAAAGGATGTCGATCTTAAGACTTGTATCACAAGGGCACAACAGAACTTGACCAATGAGTGGTATTCTGAATGCTACGTAGTGACAGGTAAGAGTAAGATGCGATGGGGACCGCTGGCCGGTTCCCACGCATAAACTGTACAGTGGGTCCCTAAGGGGCCCACTGGGATTATGTAATAACTAATGTACATGTAGATACATGGGTTATTTACACCCTCCCCCTCTATAGATAACTATAGGGGTGAATTACTACTCATAGAGGTCGTCCATGAGGGCGTCCTCTAGAGTGGCCGATATGATGACGACGCCGTCGTACGGGGCTGGAGGAGCACGTGGCTCCTCCGGGGGCATCTCCGCGTCGTCAGTGGTGATTGGGTGAGGCTGGTCGGCCTCACCACTGGTGGCGGTCTCTGCTGGGGCGCTGGGGCCCGTGTCCTTGCGGAGCATAGCCTCGACGGCCGGGTCCTCCGTTTGAGGGGGGGGGGCCGGAAGCGTGCCAGCTCTCGGTCGAGCTGAGTGTGAGTGAGGGGTCGCGGCACCGCGGCCCTCACATGACTGGTCTCGATGACCTTTTGTTGGCCTTCACGGGCGGCAGCGCTGAATGCCGCGCCGGTGATACTGCGCTGAACGTAATGTTCAATGCATGCCGCTCGCGAGTGACCCCCGCGTAGCGGGCCAGCCATCTCGCGATCTCCACGAGTGGGATGTCGGGGACGGCTCGGCCCTCCACAGGGAATGGGCCTGTGATCGAGAGCCGCAGGGTGGTGCTCTGAGGTGTCAGCACTTCCCTGGCGTCGACGAGGCTCGACCATTGGTCAGTCGAGCTGAAGAGGTCGAGTAGCCTCGCCCTGAGTGGTGATGCGACCCCTTTGACCCGGGGCGCAAGGGCCTTCAACCACATCCAGACGTCCATGTCATCTAGGTTGAAGGTGCCATCCGCGTTGTCACGGATGGCGGAGGGGATTCCTTCAGGGTTGTGTATCCAACCCTTCAGGCTGGCCGCGATATCGTGCGGGGTACTGCCTGCTATCACGAGACAATCCCTTTTGGGATTGCGAGCGCGTTGTTCACGCTCGATGTGTTTGAAGACGCCGATCATCTCGCGTGATCTGTGGCGTTTCTTTTGCCCGCGCTATGAGTTCGATGAATCGGGGTTGGCTGAGCGGGCAGACATCATACCATTGGGTACGACGTTGTTGGGCCTTTCCTACCGGTCGTGGTAGGAGGCCCGTCTCAGAGATCGGTGGATCTCCGAGTGGGATGAGCCTTCCCTCCCCCGGGTAGGGAGGATGAACTGACTCAACTGTCCCCACCGGCGGAGGTAGGGCCACGCCAGGCCCGATGTACTGGGCATTGACCTGCGCTATCCGCTGCTGAAGGGCGGGGTCGTGGATGGTGTGCGACTATGACGCCACAAGGTAAGCACTGATTGCGCTTTCCTTCGCCATGGCTAGCCCATTGGCGGTGTGAAGGGAGCCGCGCAATTTCTTGCGCTTTTTCTTTGGCTGCTCTGCCAGCCGCTGTGCCCATTCGGGGTCGTACGCCTTCCAGACGGACGAGTCGGAGTCCCATCCATCAGGGACGCCGTACGCAGAGTCGGAAGGTGCGCTCTGCCCTTCCATTGTTGTCGTGGTCGGCGTCGGCGCCGACAATCGGGACACGAGCCCCGATGTTGCGCGTGCCGGCAACGGCGCTGTCGCGCGAGGTGAAGACGGCCCGGCCACTGGGTCTGTGGCTGGGTCATGTCGCAGCCTTTTTGAGGCAGCGTGGACCAGGGTAACCTGGAGCTGGGCTGCACTCAGCTGCTGCTCCAGCTCCTTGATCCTGGTGTGCTCGGTTACGAGCGCGTCGTCACGGTCCTCGACCGCGTGTTCTAGCTCCTTGACCTCTTTTTTGAGGTCGTTGACGTCCCGGAGGGGCTCTTCTCGCGCGTCACGCACGATGCCCCTTGGGAGCCATCCCCACGCCGCATCGACGGCGTCGCCGATGTCCTCGTCCTGCAGTTTAACCTTGTGGGTGCCTGTCGCTGCCCTTAGGTGCGCGGCATAGTCCGCGCACGTTGCACAATCGTCCGGGTGGACGATGGCGAGGGCGTCCTCCCATCCCACGATCATCCAATGCTCCTGGTCTATCGGAGCACGGAGAATGTCAGCGGCCCCTTGTCTCGGGGCCGTTGTCCGCGTTGTGGACGTTGACGGGTCAACGTCCATCCCATCTCTGGGGGGTATCATCTTCGTGGGTAGATGATGGTGGTGGTTGCTTCCAAGAAGCGATGCGCCCTCGGAAAGATCCGAGGTGAAAATTTAACCGCACCGTGGCCGGCGCGTCACGTGGTCTGCACGTGACAGACGCGTCTAGCGGCGTCTGGGGAGGTTGCGTGGCTTGCCCACCCCCCGAAGCTCTAGGTAGCTATCTAGGGCTTCGAGGTCCTTGCAGGACGATATGGGTTCCCATGTCACATCACCTAGGGTCCAATGGACCTGGAATTCCAGGTCCGTCGAGTTTATCCATCGATGTGCGATAATCTCGTCAACGAGCCACTCCTCGTCGTCATTTGCTCCGAAGTCATAAAATGACTTGGCCTCACAACGAGGGAATAATTCGTCGTTGTCAGCTTCGTATCGCCGTACGAGGCTGGAATGGAAGACCGGTGAAATGCGATGGCTTTTCAGCTCGTCGGGAAGATCGAGGGTCACCGTCGAGGCGTCGTTGTGAACCTCCATGACGCGGTATGGTCCGATGTACCGCGGGACTAGTTTTCTGGCTCTTCCTTTCGGGAGAGTTAAGTTTTGTGTCGAAAGGTAGACGCGGTCGTTGGCCGCGTACCTGTTGCTCGCCATACGTTTCTTATTTGCATGAAACATTTGCGTCACTCGATGCTCTATGATTGCATCGTGTGCCGCCATCAGGTTCCATTTTGCCTGATGTGCGAACTGAGCCACCCCCTTGAACGGGGTGTCCGCGGCTATGGGGAGGTCTATCCGCGGCATATAGCCGTGGTTCAGCTCGAAGGGTGCGAATCCTGTGGTTGCACTGACGTTGCTGTTGAGGGCGACCTCAACCATTGGGCATATCACTGTGTTGGGTGCATTTATGCTCCTGCACCAAAATCAAGCATAATATATCCAATTTGTTGTGTGGCTTCTCAATTTCTTCTCACATTGTTCTTGTATCATGCATCCATTTCTCTGGTTATTTTCGAAATTTTCCACTCACTCCTTATCTCTCCATTTCATCTTGTTATTCCTACTTTCACAAGCAGCTGCACCCAGCGGAGTCTGAAATGACTTCGACGCGCGAGCTCTTGGGCGTTAAAGGGCCGGGTAGTAGTACATGCGCAGTGGAACATATTTCCCCCTCTCTCAGTGACCACTAAATTCACTGAGAGAGGCAAGTAAATTAGTCTAGTATTCTTTCGATTTATTAACCTAGAAATCCTCTGTAGTGAATTGATTTCTAGGTAGTGTATAATATATTTACAGTGACCACTAAATTCACTGAGAGAGTGAATTGTTTTCTAGTCTATTCTTTTGAGCAACAAGTCCATCCTACTGCCTATAATTCCTGTCCTCTACACACTGCCCAATCCTTCTGATCGTCTCTGACGACCGCGCGCAATATCTGGCCGATCGAGCGGTTTGCCCGCTCGGTTGCTCCATCCGTTTGTGGATGGAAGGCAGTTGACATGAGGAGCTTAGTCCCCATGAGTCGCTGGAGCTCACGCCAGAAGATCGACGTGAATTTTGAGTCTCTGTCCGAGACAATGGAGTCGGGAACTCCCTGCAGTCGGATGACCTCTTTTAGAAACAGCCAGGCTACTACTCCCTTGGCTGACACACTCGTCGTGGTTGGCACGAGGTGTACGAGCGACGTTAGTTGGTCGATGACTACCATCAGGTAGTCGCAGTCGTTGGATTTGGGCAGGGGCCCCATGAAGTCGATGCCAATCGACTGCCACAGCTTATCCGGAATGGGTAGGCTGTGTAGTAGGCCTTTGGGCCGTTGTGGCCCGGTTTTCGTCATCTGGCACTTCACGCACGATGTGCAGAATGCTTCGATGTCTGGGTTCATGCCCGGCCACCAATATGCTCTTCGAGCGTAGTTCGAAGTCTTCAGATGGCCGTAGTGGCCGACTATCTGATGTGCCCGATCGATGATGATTTCGATCAGCCTCCTTCCCCCTTGAAGAACAGAGCGGGGGACGGCAATGACGTCTCTCTTGAGCTGATTCTTAGTCCAGATCAGCCCATCCCAGATTCCGAATCTCGGGTGCGCGTCCGGGTTCGCCATGATCTTTGTGAACATGGTGTCCCTATGGTACGCGTCTCGTAGGACCTTAGACAGGTCTACGCCTTGCTCGACGATCCGGCGCAGGGGTGTGCCGTCATTCCCTGCGGTGATGGCTCTGACATCATCGTCGTCGTCGCTGGACGCGGCGACATTCGCGGGCTCTGGTGAGCCCTCGTTTAGTGCGGCGGCTTCCGTCACTCTCGCCTCTGTCTTCTCGGTGAGGCGTTTAGATTGTCTTGTCACCGCTGTTCGCAGCTCGACATACCGGTCGGTGGGCAATAACTCACCGTCCGGATCTAAATGCGCATCCGCGTTCACAAAGACGTGGTCCGGGTGATTGTCATCACTCGTGTCACTCTTGTAGTAGCGCGACAGGCAGTCCGCTACCTTGTTCTCTACACCGTCAACATGAACGGTGTTGAAATTGAACCGGGAGAGAAACTCCCACCATCTGACCTGTCGGTCAGATAGGCTCTTTTGGGTCTCGAAGTACTCGAGTCCCTTGTGGTCTGTGACGAGGGTGAACCTTCGCCCCAGCAGTTTGTCCTCCCATTTCATGAGAGCCTCGAGCACCGCGATAGTCTCGTGCTCATGAGTCCGGTAGTGTTGCTGAGCAACGCTGAACTTCTTTGACAAGAAGCCGGCTGGTCGACAAGTTTTCCAGTCAGGACCTTGGCCGTAGACCGCACCGACGCCGGCTTTTGACCCGTCGGTGATCACCCAGATCGGCTCTGGGCACCTTGCGTCTACTGGACGCAGGATCGGGGCCTTTGTTACGACTGTTCCGATCAACCATCTCCGCCACCTCCGCATATCCTCCGCGCTACCTCCGACTCTATTCCGACATCCGCATCACCCGCAACATCCGCAATATCCGCAACCCTCCTCCCTTGTTCTTTCAGTACCCCTGGCCACCTCCAGACACCGGCCTCCGTACTCGACCCTGAGTACAGCAAGATACCATTTCCGTACTTCCGTTTCTTCCGATCCCTATTGTACTTACCCGCCTTGTTCTTTGCCATTGTCCTACCTTACCCTGAACCCCCTTTGTATTCCCATTGTTCCCAATAGTTAGTTCCCACACATTGTACTCGACTTCCGCTTCCTCCGGAATTTGCTTAGTACAATACCATTACTTGTTGTTCTGCACCTTGTATAAAAACCCCCTCATGTATGTCTGTTATTCTGCAATCAGATAATCACCTTCGATACTTGATTTCCTTCGCTCCATCTCCTGTTCTTAGCACAGCGAGTTTAGCAAGATCTCAGTCGCTCTCAGTCTTCCGCTTTCCGCCTTCCGCCTCAGTTCCGACACAAGTTCCGACCAAACCTTTGGTCCAGTACTTTCCGACTTCCGACTCAGTTCCGAAATACTTAGGACGATAGTTCATTGGGGGCGCAACCTATAAGTTGAAGCCACTGTCCTTTCCAGTTCCGATTTAGTGGAAATCTCGATACGTAACAGCCTTACAGGCCAACACCTTAATGCTTTGCCAGCATTTGTCGAGCAGTGACGTCCATTCGAATGGACGGTTATTACGCGCACAGCCCGATAGCGGGGTGGTATATGCGCTAACATCCGGCATGTAGTGTGCCAGATACTGTATGAGCCCGAGGAAACGCTGGACGTCATTGAACGTCCGTGGCCTGCGCCACTCGCGGATGCGTTGCATCTTATCCTCGTCGGCATGTACCCCTCGGCCATCAATCACATGGCCGAGGCACTCCATTCGGATGGAGTAGAGGTCCACCTTTTTCTTGCTCAGAAAGAGGTGGTTCTTCCTCAGTCGGTCAAAGACGATGTAGAGGTGTTCTTCATGCTCTCGTATTGAGAGCGAGAATATGAAGATGTCGTCCATGTAGACATGGACGAAGCGACCTATGCAGTCGCGGAAAATGGCTGTCATCAGCCGTTGGAATGTTGATGGGGCGTTACAGTCCCCCATCTGTATCACCTGGCTCCTGAAGGTGCCGAGGATCGTGGCAAAGGCTGTCTTTGCTATGTGATCCAGATGAATCCGGATCTGCTCGTATGCTTCTGACATATCGAGTTTAGTTCGATATCGGCAGCGAGCCATGTTGCTGCATATGATATCCTGATCCGGGAAGGGCGTGACGTCCTTCACTGTGTTTTCGTTCTGCTGGCGCAGATCGAAGACGGTTCTCAACATACCATTCTTCTTTGGCACACACATCATGGGCACTGCCTGCTGCGCTACTGCCGGAATCCACCACGTTGCCGTGGTGTATCGTTCTATCTTTGCCGACAGTTCCTCTCGGAAGTGTTCGGGGCATTTCGGTAGTCGATACCGCATGTGCTTGTTGGGATCGATGAGGTTGATCTCATGGTTGATCTCCCGCAGTGGCGGGAGTTCTAATGGAATTCCACTGACTAGGTCAGTGATTTTTTCCTTCCATTCCTCGCGGAGGCGAGGAAGGTCATCATCCGTGAGGATGATGATAGTGGTTGGCTTAGAAGCCATTAGGCGCTGTTGGCATCTATTAGGTCCCGCGGCACACGGGCCCGCTTTCTGCTTCCCCATCGCTTTCACCGTTAGGTGAGAGTGTCTCTCCCTACGACTGTAGGGTGAGTTCGAGGACGAGTCGTCCCGTGACTCATCCTCCTGGCTTCAATGAGCCAGGTTCGGCATTGGCGCTTGGGTGATCCTGCTCACCCGTGGCCCCTTGTCCTTGTTTGTCGATTCGTCGTCGTCGAATGAGACCTTGCCCGTGGGGATCACTTCGTTTCCCTTGCAGATCGTCCCTGGGCTTGAGAAGTCCAGGGTTATGCCGAATCTCCTTAGGAACGGTGTCCCTAAGATCGCGTCGTAATATTCGACGTTTGCTACGTCGAAGTATTCGTCATATGTCCCGCGACCAAACTTGATGGTTGCGTTCGTTCCATAGTTGATCGTGGAACGGCTGCCTATGCAGGCTAGCTGCAGTGCGATTGGTTGCTCCAGGGGGAATGTCTTCATCCTTGTAGCTCGCGTGAATTCGGGGGACAGTGTTAGCAACTAGGGGCTATGGCAGGGAAGGTTCGGTAGAGTTCTTAGAAAGCTAGAATCAAATACACTCTCTCAGTGAATTTATTGTCACTGATATATTAATACAGTACCTAGAATCAAATACACTACATGATTTTTAGTCAACATGCTATGTAAATATGAAGAATACTACTCGCCTCTCTCAGTGAATTTATTGTCACTGAGAGAGGAGTGTAATCCTGTCTCAGAAGGCATATACGTGCACCCGGCCCTTTAGCGCCCAAGGGCTCGCGCGTCGGAGTCATTTCAAACTCCGCTGGGTGCAGCCGCCTGTGAAAATAGAAATAACAGAATGAAATGGAGTGACTGGAAAATTTCGAAAATAAGCAGGGAAGTGGATGCATGGTACAAGAACAGTATGAGAAAAGATTGAAAACACCATACAACAAATTGAATATATTATGCTTGATTTTGGTGCAGGAGCATAAATGCACCCAACAGACAGCAGTACCCCTTCGCTGCCGCTATCTAGCAGGCAGTGGGCTTTTACGCCGTTTATTTCCCAGTACCCCGATAGGGTACGGTTCTCACTACGTGGACACGTTGGCCGCGTTCGGTGTTTGCTTTGGTGGTGATACACCGGCTCGGCCGCCTTGTCTGGCGTGACCGATGTGCGTGCCGCCATGACTTTCGTGGCGGTTTCGTCTTCCAGCGTGAATCTGATCGTGCTGGACCTGTAGGTGGTGTCCTCCACCTCTTCGTCCCATTCATAGTATTGGGACGGCTCAGGGTCCCACTCTTCAGCGGGCGTGTCTCCGTTATCCGGAGTGTCGTTGGGTTGGGGATCACCCTCCCCCTCTTCATCAATCTGTTGAAGAGGGTTCTGATCGGGATCCGTCTCCGGATCCTCGGCTTCACCGTCGTGCCTCATGGCCGCTGTCCTGATACCGGACCTAAGTCGGGGGCATTCTGCCTTCTTGTGGCCAGGTTGGCCGCATTCAAAGCATGTGGTGATGCTTTGGCTGCCGCTGGGCCTGTCGTTGGGCCAGCCCGACGTTTTCGTCGGTGGGGCAGGTCGCAGGGACAATCCTGACGCTTGAGGCTGTTTAGCTTCAGGCGGGCGTCCAGCTTGTGCTGGGCGTGAGGGCGGTAGCCGTTGACCTGTTCCGCTTCTTGCGAACAGGCTGGGCCTGGTCAGGCTCGTTTGTGTCAACGGCTTGCTCCCTGTGAGCCGGGCGGCGCTTGCCGTTGCTGCTGCGCTTTCTGCGCGGCGCATCCCCATGTTGTATTGGGATGCCTCCTCGATCATTCGGGCCGTCTCGAAGAGTTGCTCTATTGAGCTGCTCTCGGCATTATAGCCCTTTTTGAGGACTTCGTTGCGCAGCGTTTCACGTAGCGCCGATACGAACCGTCTCCGGAACGTGTACTCGTCTGGCGGCTGTATCATACGTGCCGCGTATTTCGTGAGCTCGTTCAGCATCTCCTGAACGGTTTTCATGCCTTGCATGACCACGTCGAATTTATTCGATGCGTGATGGTATGTCAGTGTGTGCAGGAACATCTTTTGAAGGCCTAGCATCACTGATTCCAGCGTCCAGCTGCGGACCTGGCGATCGAAGCGTTCAACGTTTCGAAGGAACCACTCCTGGGCTTCGCCGGTGAGGCGAGTGCCCACATAGCCGACCTGCGTGTCAATGCTGGTTGGCCCTAGGAGGCAATTCATTTTTAGCCATCGTAAGATGGCTGCCACGAAGACTTCAAACTCTTTGAGGTCCGATCCCGCTGCATATGGCTCGGGGTGGGCCAATTTTACGCCGGCCTTCGCTAGCACAGACTTCTCTGGGTCTGTGTCCGCGGCGTCTGCCAACACCACGCGGATCATCCGTGTGATCCCATTGTACGGCTCCATTGGTACGATGTCGGCCTGGTCAGGGATTCCCTGGCCTTCCGTTGGGGCCATGGATCACTCGCGCGGTTGTGACGCCGTGCGGGGCAGGCTGTTATATGCCCTGACGGGCCCCGGGCCCGGGTCGGGCTCGGGATCGGGAGCATTTTGTGCTCTCGGTTCCGGGGGCGTGTTGTGCCTGGTGTCCCCGGTCAGTCCCGCGTTGCGGATCCGTAGCCTGCTGTTGTAGGCTGTGCGTGCTTGCTGTGCGTCTTGTATGGCTTGCGTGAGCTGCTCGTCAGGTAGCTGAGCGGTGTGGCTGTGGGCCACCGTTTCTTCAGCGTTCTTCGCTAGTAGCTCGAGTGCCCGTGTGTGGCGGCGCGCGGCTGCGGCTTCTTTACGCTGCCAGTGTGCGACTTCGAGCTCTAAGCTCTCGGTCGTTGTTTCAGAGTCAGGCTCTGAGGCGACCTGATCTCTAACGATCCGTTGGATCGTTTTACGGCTGTCCGTTGGGGCCACCGGTTGTTCTTGAGGTTCGTTCCCGAACCTTACGTCCTGTTCGACCGGGACGGCTGGCGGTGGCATTCGCTGCTTGTCTCGCTCCTTTCGGAGTGCGTCGCGACTGCGTTCGTTAGCTGTGGACTGTCGCGAGCTCGGACGAGTTGCGTCGCGTTCCCCGCGTGGGCGGAGTGCTTTCTGGACGTCCTCCAGCGTGGCTGCGTCTTGCAGCCTGACCTCCTCCGCCTGGTGGAGTTCCTTGCCAATGGCCATTAGGGCGGCGGCGGCGTTGTCAAGTTGCGATGCCAGCTGATCGTGCTTGCGCGTCAGTGTACTTCGGTGCAGCGCAGCCTGCACCTGTTGTCGCTCTGCTTCGTGAGCGTCGGTTTGAGTCGTGGCTTTGTGCCCGCCTCGACGTTGTTGCTCTACCATCTGACGACGGCGAGACTTCTCTGCCCTTTCCTTTGTCCTTGGGCAGAGAGAGATGGGGAGGCGGCGCCGGCTCGTTGCTCGGCGTCGTCTCTTCTTCGGCCACGCTCGACGAGATGTGGTCGGGGTTTTCCTCGTCCTCTACTGAGGGGACGAGGACGGTGAGATCTACGATCTCTCCGTCTTCTATCGTCCTGGTCTCTTGGTCCAGGATAGCGTCAGCCGTCGTGTCGCTGGGCTGCGCCTGGGGCGTGGACCTCGAGCTCGTCGCTCGTGTCCGTCTTCGACTGCGTGGAATCATCACGCTCGCAGCTGACAGTAGAAGGTCTACTGGAGGGTCTCAACGATTGTTAGTCGTCGACGCAGCGATCTTTTTCAAGATTGCTTCGAATCCACTATCGGTTGGTCGCGTGGCGATCAACCGCAGGAAAATATAATATGGGCTCGCTGACATTGGGGGTTCTTGGAATACTTTGGGGCGGAGAGTCAAGGATTGGATTACTAGAGAAGTTATCGTGGACTTACAGCACTGCGCCCTCATTGTCCATAGTTCGCAGTGTTTGAGGTGGGTATGCTACAACAAAGACGCGCCTTGCCGCATAATCGCGAGGTACGGCTTGTCACTGTCACAGGATCCCACGACACCATCACCGCCAATCTTATCCAAATACACAGTATTGCCTCTACTGTATGTGCTTCAAGCACATCTGACCTTCCTCCATGTCCAATGATTTGTATAAGCTAGGATTCATCAAAATGGTAAGGCGTGTTTGCTGTTTGGCTCATGTGTCGTGAAGAAGCGTCCCTATAATACTCTGTGAAAGCACGGAGATGAAAGACTGACGAATGATAAGTCCAGCCTAACATGTGGTAAAACCGTGTTCTGGCATCTGTTGAGGAAGGCGCTGACAGCGAAAGAACTTATAGCAGACGATCCGGCAGCTTGGTACATACACATATATAACATCCGTGCATGTTAAATATGTGTGAGTTACCTGCCAACGACATCGGCATATAGACTTCCATTTGGTGAGGGATTGAAATGTACAGACTGTGAACATTGGAAACTATTGTCCTGCATAATGACTCAGAGTTGCAAATATTTCACGCTGTGACAAGCTCCAGCCTGAGGCTGATCAATATTCAGTCCTCATATCCAGGAGGGGACACTCATTGTTGACAACTGGTGATAGGTGACAGTGAAATTTCTATATCGTGGATTGATTTCAAGACCATGGTGTGGCCTTGTAAATCCCGGCCTAGGGTACACAGAACAGAGACCTACAACCTACAACCATCAAAGCCCTGTTAATATCTATCAAGGGAGGCTTCATTGCAGTTCAAAGAGCTACTCGCGCAGATGAGAACTTTCCCGGATAGTACTGTATACATCTTCCTAGACTTACGTTTCAAAGGGGAAGCATTCAGGTGGCAGCGGAACCTTCGAGGGGGTCGCATACCGGTGTGGCGGTGCGCCGCCCTTAGTGCGAGGCCCTTCCCTCCCACCTCTATTCACCAGGGAGAGAGACACGACGAGGATGCCAACAATGTATCATCCCCTTCTGAGACACAAACTGCTGGTCCTCGCCCACCATGCAGTTGGGTCCCAAATCCACCCACGCTCTGGAAATGGCGCAGTGCGGCCACACCTTGTGGCTGACACTTCATCACACCCCGTCGCTTTCACCGACACTGTATCCACATACACCCTCCCGGGTACCATCTCTCCTCTAGTTGTGTCTGCACACATTGGTATATCAATACGGTGGCCTACCGCCAGAATACTTTTCCTTCATACCACAACATATTCTCCGTGAATACGTGTGTTACAGCGCTGTACATGCTCCAAGCCTGCTCAAGGAGGATCTGGATGCTTTGTGGGCTATCGACAACGTAACCTCTGTGGATGGCGAACTTATCATTATTGGTCCCTACGCCGAGTCTATTTTAAATTGCATGTCTGAGTCCTCCAAAGGAGTTCCAGAGGATTGGGAGTCCGAGCCTGGCGAAGCAGAGCTGCCACCCACTCTGCACACCTTCATCGTCCTCGCGTCGCCTTTTCGACCGTCCCTAATGATGCTGCTTCCTCCGACACTGACACATCTTGTCTTGCTCAACGTCTCACAAATGCCACTACGCACGCTCCCAGCATCGTTACCCCTTCTTGCTCTCCTTGACCTCTCATTCAACTCATGGCTTGGCCCACATTTCGGCAAACTCGTTCGTCTGGAGTGGAGCAAATGGACAAAGTTGACATTACTAGGACTCCGGGGTTGTGGGATATGTGACGCAGATGCATGGACGCTTATGAAACGCATCAATGAACATACACTCATCGACGTGGAAATAGTCTTGACAGAATAAGTTTTTGTGTTGAGTCGATCAGCATGATTGTTGTCAATGTAAAGTTGCCTTGCAGAAATTGACTGACCCAAGGTGTATGAAACCTAATGATATGGTCATGGTATGATTTGTTGCCCACGTCCCGTCTTGGTAGGTACAGGCTGTTGTCTATACCGTACTACAGTGTCGAACAGAGTCAGATTTTGGGGATAGCAGTCAGACACCGGCGGTTTGAATCATATACAACCCGTTGTAAATTACATGTATGACCTGCTGTAAAATACATGAATGTGAAACTCAGACTCCCGTCCCTACGCCTCCACCTTTGGTGCCCCTGAACCATCCCCTCGCATCATCCGTACGGTGCACATGCACCCTAGGCCGCTGCCCCTCAGTATGGTGCACGCGCACCGTATCCTGCTGACCCTCAGTACGGTGCACCTGCACCGTACGGCGGTGTCCCTCAGCACGGTGCATGCACACCATATCCCACTGACCCTCAGTACGGTGCACCTGCACCGTAGGCCGCCGACCCTCAGTACGGTGCACGTGCACCGTAGGCCGCTGCCCCTCGGTACGGTGCACGTGCACCATAGGCCGCTGCCCCTCAGTACGGTGCACGTGCACCGTAGGCCGCTGCTCCTCTGTACGGTGCACATGCACCGTATCCTGCGGACCCTCATTACGGTGCACCTGCACCGTACGCCGCTGCCCCTCAGTATAGTGCATGCGATGCTGTGGGACAATGGTTACTCTTTTTTTCATTGGCTATCCTTTGAGACAATTGTTGTGTCATTGGCGATCAGCATGCCATGTGCTTTGCATATGTTTTACCCAGTTTTCCTCCCATGTGATGTTGTGAGACAATGGTTACTCTTCCTTTCATTGGCTACCTTTGAGAGAAATGTTACTAAGTATTTGTGTCATTGGCTATCAGTGCACCGTGTGCTTTGCATCTGTTTTGTGCTATTTGCTTATCATGTGCCAATCAGCCTCACGTAACATTGCAAGACAACAGTATGTGTTCATCTTTTTGCTCTGCGCAGCATCTCAGATATTATTGTTTTCCCTTGGCTTTGCATCCACTTTCAGTCCTTGCCTGTAACTTGGGGCTCCACCTACAGCAGACCACCTGCTTCTGATGGACCTAACGGCATAGTTCTTTGATTGGTCGTGAAATGCAACAACTTACAAAAACCTGTTGGTATGCAAATTTTGTATAACTTCAACATGACTTGCTTCATCTAGAAGCTACTACATCACTACATTTCTCATACAGGTAGGTGTGTTTGGAGTGTCAGAGTCTTGCACACTGGTGTTGTCAGCAGGGGACCGGACGATCATTATCAATATTGGGCACCACAAGCAATGACTTGACCAGGTGGAGCGCTCTTGAGCCATTACCACATCCACAAAGAAAATTCCCATGCTACCAGACTACCAAAAAAAAAAACCCATACTACAATATCCCTCTTATTAATCCTAGTAGAAACCCCTTAGACACTGATATAACCACAGAATCCACAGCAAGCACCAAAATGGTGGCCCCAATGACAGCCATCATCGGCAGAGGACAACCGGCCCAAGTGAACATGGCACCACGACCAGACACACAATGGCAGCTGCGATATGATTCCCAGAACACCTGCAGGAGTGAGACTGAACAGGCTGCAGGCACACCTAACGCAGTGATGGCACAGGACTTCCTCCTATCCAAAAAGCTCCTCCCCAAGGGACAGACCATAACATACCACAATCTCACCACCACACTACTCCACCTTGCTGACTCCCAAGCCATGTCGAAAACCCTGGAGAAGGGGATGAAGGTGATCTCCATCCTGATCACAGACCTGGCGGCTCATTTGACCATGGCATCAGTAGTGACTGACTATAAGGGCAACCTAGGCAGATGCTCTACACTCAAGCGGTGAACTGGTGAACGGGGATCCAAAGTAAGATAGAGAACTATATACATGACACAGACATACCTGGTGAAGGGGGATCCAAAGAGAAAACTCTAAGGAACCCCTTCACCACCTAGCTACGACTATAAATAAGCTTGGGCATGGCACGAAAGGAGGGGAGTACGTGGGCGCACGGCGGTGCAGTTGGGTGCGTGCTGGGGATATTTCACCGTGCACCTGACCTCTTGTGTGCTTGCCCTTTACTGGCCCTGCCTCATTGCTCCTCCCTTAAACATAATTAATTTAAAGAAGCACGATGGGAAACGGGAGGAGGCGTCATGTCGTTGGATGGGGGGTCGGATAGAGGGGACACGAGGGTGGTCGGTCATAGAGGCATGAGGTCAAGGTATGATGGAGGCGAAAATGGAGGATGGTGTTGTAAAGGGGTGTGCAGTGTGTAGTGGAC
Organism: Gautieria morchelliformis; assembly: GCA_015179125.1. NCBI lineage: Eukaryota > Fungi > Basidiomycota > Agaricomycetes > Gomphales > Gomphaceae > Gautieria > Gautieria morchelliformis. The sequence goes on along the minus strand of WHVA01000166.1, from coordinate 50,983 downwards.
GCCAGGGACTCGGATTGTAGATAAGTCGTAATAAAGAAGTTGGGGGTTGGTGGTTTATGGTGCCGCCTTGGCCTTCAGAGGGCGGTGCACCCTACTGGAATTGCGCAGCGGTTTATAGTGCCGTCCGGAACGGTACACTCTCTCGTGGGAACACGAGGAAAGTTCTCGAAGAAAGACACCGGTGGCAGCTGCTAACGCAATGTGGGATCCTTCCATGTTCGGTCTGCGCAATCTCCAGCCAGGCTGCCGGTCTTCAAGAAGGAAGAGGGATGTCACGGAAGTGACATATGCAACGCAGAAACTCATCGCGTTCGGTACACCCAGTCTGAACCGTCGGTCTTCAGGGGGTGACTCTGTTCTACTGTAAGGGTGACTCTACCTGGTGCTCTACTCCCTAGAGCGGCACCTGAGGTAGAGGAGATCCGAAGAGATATATAAGTCAGTGAGCGAGTAAATACATGGATGTGTTGGGTGCATTTATGCTCCTGCACCAAAATCAAGCATAATATATCCAATTTGTTGTGAGGCCTTCCAATTTCTTCTCACATTGTTCTTGTATTATGCATCCATTTCTCTGGTTATTTTCGAAATCTTCCACTCATTCCTTATCTCTCTATTTCATCTTGTTATTCCTACTTTCACAAGCGGCTGCACCCAGCGGAGTCTGAAATGACTTCGACGCGCGAGCTCTTGGGCGCTAAAGGGCCGGGTAGTAGTACATGCGCAGTGGAACACATTTCCCCCTCTCTCAGTGACCACTAAATTCACTGAGAGAGGCAAGTAAATTAGTCTAGTAGTCTTTGCATTTATTGACCTAGAAATCCTCTGTAGTGAATTGATTTCTAGGTAGTGTATAATATATTTACAGTGACCACTAAATTCACTGAGAGAGTGAATTGATTTCTAGTCTATTCTTTTGAATAACAAGTCCATACCTACTGCCTATAATTCCTGTCCTCTACAGGGTTATGGGCCCCGGAGACACTTCTGAGAAGCTGTTGGGTGTTGAGAAGCTTGCTACTGATGGAAGTAATTGGCCATTGTGGCGAGCCACTCTCATCAGCTATTTCGAGTCCAAAAATCTGCTCAAGCATGTAGAAGGGAGAGTCACCCGACCTCCTGATCCTCCAGTCATGCCCCCAGGCCATATTCTAACAGAAGCTGAGGAAACTCAGATGGATAAGGCCGAGGAGAAGCTGGAGAGATACCTTGCTAGAGAAGGACAAGCCAAGACCCAAATCATCGTCTCAGTGTCAGAGTCATTAGCCCTGATGCTACAGAAGCAGAAGACAGCAAAAGAGACTTGGGATGCACTGGTCAATGAAATGACCAAAAAGCCCAAGATGGTCCTCACCAGCCTGCAGAGACAACTCCGCAGTATGAGATGTCCTGAGGATGGAGACTTGAGAGATCACTTGGACAAGGCCCAAGACCTATATGCTCGTCTTAATGAGATGGGAGCTAGAGTTTCTGAAGAAGAATTCATGGACATAATCCTTGCGTCACTTCCACCATCCTATGAGGCAGTCATGAATGCCCTTACAACTTCGCTTGAAGAATGCGGGATGCCATTGGTCCCTGATAATATTATTAGGGTACTAAAGGCTCAGTATGACAGGAAGAAGACACTCCCGCAAGAAGAGCAGGTGTTTATTGGTTCATCTACTAAAAAGGACCAGAAGGGGCAGAAGGCGCATGTATGCACCAACTGCAAAAAGCCTGGACATTCCATCGAAAATTGCTGGGCTAAAGGAGGTGGTAAAGAAGGTCAAGGACCACGTCAGAAGAAGAAAGCCAAAGGCAAGAAGAAGAAGAAGGGTAAAGCAAAAGCGAATGTTGCCGAAGAAGAGTCTACTTCTGAGGAAAGTGGTGATGGGCATCTTGCCTTCACCAATTTCGACGAGTGCTCTAATTTCAATTTGAGCACATCCTCAGGAGTTATAGTCATACTCGACACCGGAACGACATCGCATATGACTCCTCACAAAAATTTATTGAGGAACTACTGTCAATTCTCACAGCCGAGGACTATCCGAGCAGCCAACAAAGGTACCTTTGATGCCTTCGGCTCAGGACTGCTCGTATTATCCAATAAGGTTGGAGATAGAACAGTAGAAGTCACGTTGCAAGATACATACTATGCACCCAAAATTGCTGCTACCCTCGTCTCGATCGGTCGGTGCGATGATGCTGGCTACGACATTCGACTCGGTGGCCAGAAATGCACAATATCTAATGCTGCTGGAAAAGTATTGATGCAAGCACCGAAAGTCAATGGCTTATATCGACTAGACCTCCAGTCACCAAGTGCTCAAGCCCATATGTGTTTATCTGCCATGGAAATTCATCAAAAGATGGGGCACATCTCGCAGAAGTCCCTACAACATCTATTAAATCATGGCATGATATTGGGCATTGAACTGAGCTCCACAGGCGATAGAATTGTCTGTGATGCGTGTATTCAGGCCAAGATTGCGCGCAAACCTCTTCCTCGAGAACCCAGAGACCGAACATCAAAATTCGGTGACAGAATTTATTCTGATGTCTGGGGACCTGCAAGACACCTCACGATCGATAAGAAGTCATATTATGTCTCCTTTATCGATGACTACTCAAGAGAATCGGTGATCTATCTCATGGCGAACAAATCAGAAGCATTCTCAAAGTACAAGCTCTACGAGGCTTTAATGCTTCGACAGAGAAATGTGCACATCAAGGCACTTGTTTCTGATCGAGGGGGCGAGTATATGAGCTCTGAATTCGAACAGCATCTAGCCAAACAAGGCACGAAGCATCAGTTGACGGTACACGACACACCAGAGTCCAATGGTGTTGCGGAACGCCTGAATCGAACTCTCACTGAGAGAACTCGTGCCATGCTGCTAGAATCAGGCCTTCCTAAGATATTATGGGGCTATGCGATACAGCATGCCAATTATCTTAGGAACAGGACGCATACAAGAGCTCTACCAGATAAAACGCCCTACGAGATGATTCACCATGAAAAACCGAATCTCAAAGACATTCACGCGTGGGGAACTGAAATTTATGTTAAAATCACTCAGGGAGATAAATTGGCAGCTCGTGCCAAGAGAGCTCGGTGGATAGGAATTTCTGCGCAGAGCCATGGTCATTATGTTTATTGGCCTGACTCGCACAAAGTTTCTGTCGAGCGGAACGTTGTGTTTGATTCAGAGATGAAGAAGGGAAAAGTCCCAATCATTTCTATTGAGGAACCCAAGCTACCTACGTCTAGAGAGGAGAAGAAGGCCATTCCGGCATCAGTGCCTGTGTCCGGTCGCTTAGTCAGCGAAGAGGCAAAGATCGAAGAAATTGATGAAAGTGCACCAGAGGAATATCTTGAAAAGCTGCAACCTATTCAGGGAGTTGATGACAGACCTAGAGAAGCTGAACCGATAAGGAGAAGCGAAAGGATCCGTCAACAACAAGTGCAGCCGGCCCCATCAGGTCCCGTAACAAGATCTCAAACCCAGAGACAAGCTGGCGCACATATGACTACGCTAGTTTACGAGGACGTTGAGGACCATAAAGAAGTTTTATTCGACCAAGAATTATCCTCCGAGATTGATGGCATCAGTAGCTATGAGTGTGCCATCAGTGCGTTTCTAACCGACGGTCAAAACAATAACAAGGCGCCGGATTTGAGTCAAATTGAACCTAGCAATGCAGACGAAGCTCTGAATAATCCTATATGGAAGAAATCAATGGACAAAGAGTATGAGGCCCTAATCGACAAGGGAGTGTGGGAACGAGCCAAACCACCTCCTGGAGCCAATATTGTCGGTAATAAATGGGTCTACCTTTGGAAGCATAATCCAGAAGGGAAACCAATAATGCCTAAATCGAGAATGGTCGCCCAAGGCTTCACACAGAAGTTTGGAGTCGACTATGATGAGACATACTCACCTGTTGCTCGGTTATCCTCCCTACGGATCATATGCGCCATTGCTGCTAGGAATGACTGGCCTATTCATCAAATGGACGTGGACTATGCATACCTCAATGCTACGTTGCCCGAACCTATTTACATGAAGCAGCCGTATGGATATGAGTCAGGAGACAAAGGCGAAGTGCTACTTTTGAAGAAAGCACTCTACGGCCTCAAGCAATCTGGAAGAGAATGGTACAAACGTCTAAGTGGTGAATTCCACAAGTTAGGATTCACTACGTCAGCCACAGACGGGGCTGTATTTTATAGACGTGGCGAAAAGGGGCATGTGATCATTGCAACAGCTGTGGACGACCTTACCATCACAGCTGAGAATCAATCAGTCCTGGATGAAGTCAAACGAGATCTTGCTCAGGTCTTCAGTATGAAAGATCTAGGCGAGATTCATTGGCTATTGAATCTCAAAATCGAGAGAGACTGGCTGAAGAAGACCATTGCAATTTCACAACCTGCATACATCGAGAAGATCATCAAAAATTTAATCTCGAAGATGCAAAGACTTATGCTACGCCTCTTGATCCAGCCGTAAAATTATCTAAAGACCAATGTCCTTCTACAGAGAGAGGCAAGAAAGCCATGTCGAAATTTCCATACAGGCAAGCTATAGGATCACTGATGTGGGCGGCTGTAGCCACTCGACCTGACATTGCATTTGCGGTGTCATTACTCTCGCAATTCCTTGAAAATCCAGGTGGCACACACTGGAATGCAGTCAAACGTGTCTTCAAATATTTGAAAGGCACGAAGCATTACAGGCTCACACTTGGAAGAAATCAAGACGGCTTGATGGGGTATTCAGATGCGGATTGGGGTTCACAGAGTCATAGGTGTTCGTATTCGGCATACTTATTTCAGATTGATGGAGGCACTGTTTCATGGAGTTGCCAGAAACAGTCGATAGTAGCCCTCTCATCAACTGAAGCCGAATTCGTCGCCCTGACCCATGCGGGCAAAGAGGCTCTTTGGATGCGCCATTTTATTTCTGAAATATTCCAACCACTGAACAGACCCATCCAAGTTTATTCAGACAATCAATCAGCCATTGCCATCACGTATGGCACCCAACAACACACGAGAACCAAGCATTTCGACATCCGATTATATTTCCTTCGAGATATAATCAAAAATCAACAAGCCAAGCTCGTTTATTTGCCAACCGAACAAATGTTGGCAGATATCCTCACTAAAGGACTTCCCAGTCCTAGAGTGAAGATTCTCAACGAGCAAATCGGAATATATTAAGCTTGAGGGGGCGTGTTGGGTGCATTTATGCTCCTGCACCAAAATCAAGCATAATATATCCAATTTGTTGTGAGGCCTTCCAATTTCTTCTCACATTGTTCTTGTATTATGCATCCATTTCTCTGGTTATTTTCGAAATTTTCCACTCATTCCTTATCTCTCTATTTCATCTTGTTATTCCTACTTTCACAAGCGGCTGCACCCAGCGGAGTCTGAAATGACTTCGACGCGCGAGCTCTTGGGCGCTAAAGGGCCGGGTAGTAGTACATGCGCAGTGGAACACATTTCCCCCTCTCTCAGTGACCACTAAATTCACTGAGAGAGGCAAGTAAATTAGTCTAGTAGTCTTTGCATTTATTGACCTAGAAATCCTCTGTAGTGAATTGATTTCTAGGTAGTGTATAATATATTTACAGTGACCACTAAATTCACTGAGAGAGTGAATTGATTTCTAGTCTATTCTTTTGAATAACAAGTCCATACCTACTGCCTATAATTCCTGTCCTCTACAGGATGGTGCACCTGAGGTAGAGGAGATCCGAAGAGAACAGAGTGAGGATCTCCTTACCTCAGCGATGAACTATATAGCTGCTACACAATGACATAATCAAGCCACACAACCAGCAGCGATGCAGAAAAGAATAAGGGAAGGATGCAACACAAGAGATATGAGCAAGGGAAATAAAAGGGAGAACAGGTGGTCCCCTGACAGGAGTCCACTCATCGAAATGTTCATGTAAGTGCCAATTATATCCATATCCTTAGACAATCAGCTTAATTACAGAAGCCACCCGAACAAAATAAACACTGGTAATATATTAGGCAACAGTGGGACACCCTAGCCCCTCGTGTTGCTAATAACGGATGTGCGGCAACCATTTCCCTACTCACCTCAACTGCCCGCTCACAATTGTAGCCATCGACACTCATGATATTGATGTGTAGCACCCGCAGAAACTGGAGAAGAGGTCCCGCAAGGACGCTGTACACTTCGTCCAAAGCCGCCAAATCCACCTGCAGAGTGCTGCCACAGAATTTATCCATACGCAATTCCATATGATGTATATGGTTGGATGCACTGATGGTAGACAGGACCTTCCCTAAGGCGTATAGGCGGCCACTTTGCATATCCATGCTCACCAGGCTTAAGATTTCAATGTTCACATTGAACGCCAGATCGATGGGGACCGAGGCTTTTGTTCTCGAGTCAGGCAAAGGTTTTCAGTTCAATCAAACGGGTGGTCACTCACACAGACATGGCAGGGAAATACAGAGATGCTTGAGTGAGCTGCCGATGGTGCAAAGTAGCCGGTTGAAACTGTCATCTTTAGCCTCATCAGGGAGGTATATGTGCAATGTATGGATGTGCGATACGTCCAAATGTGATCGAGGTCCAAGGAGCCAGCTAACAGATCCGGGATTGTTGCACCTGAACCTCATATCCAGGCGAGAAATGCAACACCGCTCGGTGTGTTTATTGTCGTCCGCTTGGGTGTCGTCCAGCGCCACGGGATTCTGAGACATCCACATGGCGTCAGGATATAGGAGGAGGCATGTTAGGCTTCTGGCATGACTTATAAAGTTCATGAAGTCGTCCATGCCATTAAATTGAGCGCCGTAGATGCATACAAACGACACCGAGGGCAGCTCGAGTACCTTGCAAAGCGATTGTCGTAAATCTCTTTCCAGCCTGAGGTCATTCCAAGCCAGGCCATGAATTTCGATTTTCTGCACCTGGGTGAGTTTGGGCAATAATGGGGAGAGTGGTTCATCTAGCCCTCGCACGTCTGTAAAGCGTGAAACGTATGTCATGTCAGGTAGCTTCAGCACTCGGATGTAATTGGCAATATGGGGCGAGTTGAGTAGAAGCTGATCCAGTTGCCGGATTTCTGCATGGAGCTCGCGATACTGCCATAATGGATACTTAAACTTTATGCGGTGAAAAAGGCGACGTTGGCTTGAGGGAACCCAAAAACGGCAAACCAGCGAGCAGGTGCGCAGGTCAAAGCGCCTAAGACCGTCCTTCTCGTCAACGTGACCGATAATTTCATCGATGAGTTCTAGGGCTAGAATATCCATGGTTGTTTGCAGGATTGCAGTGGTAGTGGCGTTGACCTCGGAATAGGAAACGTTGGCTTGACGCTGAACGGCGAAGCTAATGGCTCGGATCCGGGAGCTCAATTATCTGAGATGTAACGTGCCTTAGACATCTTGATTGGATTTGCATCAGTATGTACTCACACTCACAGTGGATGACTCTCCGTAGTCCTAAATCCCTACGAACGAGCGAAAGACTGTGCAAAGTCAGTGCGCGTGCGGAAGGAGAGTCAAAAGGCGTACGTTGCGTGTGCGAGGAGGTCGCTAAATAGGATGCGGACGGGTCGCGGGACTCCTATATAAGGCTGCAGCGCGCAACGGGCTGCGCACCGTACAAACGCTGTGTTAGGCGAGTGAAATTTGAGCGGAATTTCATGGGAAGAGAGCGTAGGGGTAAAGCATACCTAGGACAACATAAAACATCAGGAGAATAAGCGTCAAACGGATGGAAAGTTGACGCGGTCTCAATAAACATGAGGCGGAATTCAGCGGCGGCTGAGCGACTAGAGTAAGGGGCCGATACCGCAGGCCCCTTGCTCTGGAAATAGGCCGGGGAAGTGGCACGCAGGAGTATGTCTCGGAAAGTATCAATAAGACAAGGATGCCTGGTGCCTGCAGGCTCCAGCTTTCCCATGATTTCCAGTTGGGGAGCCCTTGCACTGCTTGCAAAGCAAGGGGTGAGGAGAGAACGCAATAGGGCCATAGGCAAAGCGCACGATAGGCAAGCACAATTTTTCAATTTTGCATTTTGAGCGTGGCGACGATATACAAGCGAAAGAGAGGATGGTGAGCTGAGCAGAGAGGATGGTGAGCTAAGCATAGAGGAAGGTGCGCTGAGCAGACAGGAAGGTGAGCTGAACTAGGAAAGTAAGCCCATAAAGGTACGGTACTATCTTCCTGCTTGGGAAAATTACATAATGACGCGCAAAGGCAGTGGCGCAATTGAAGGCGCGAGTCAAAAAAAAAATAATTTTTTTCTCTTCTTTTAAATTTGTGGAGGCGTTTGCACACGCATCTGAGTATGACATTGAATAATTGTAAAGGCGGCTGGAACAAGACAACAAAGACAGGAGGGAATGAGGGGAGCCTACTGTGCACGGGGGAAATTATTCAGACTTACAGTTCAGGGCAAAAACAATAAAGAAAAACCTAGTCAAAACATTGTTCTTAATTTTTTTTCTTCTTTTATGTAAATTTGTCGAGGCGTAATATATAGTGAATCCGCGGGCTAAATACCCTTGTTCGTGCATGCAGTGAGTGCCTCAGAATTAGAAACGGGGCGCTCGAACCATGCACACGCATCTGAGTGAATGTCATTGAATAAGTGCAAAGAAGGACAACAAAGACAGGATGGAATGAAAGGATCATACTGTGCACGGGGGAAATTAATTCAGACTTACAGTCCAGGGCAAAAACAACAAAGGAAAACCTGTATGAATCATTCGACGGATCGAGCCCAAACATCCAGCGTGATAGCTATAAGAGCAAGGATAAAATGATATGATTGACCGGGGAGCAGACTTTGGAGAGAGGCTCGACAATGAGACACTGCACTCGGCCAGTCTCACGTGTGCCTGGTGCCTGCAGCTTTCCCACGATTTACCCGGGGACAAGGCCTGGACAGAACCTGGAGATGTCGGGATCTAGGCGACTCGTAACAGCAGAGTCGAGTGACGTCACTTGGATTGCCTTCTCTGTTGATGTTGCGCCCACTCAACATATAATAATCAAATGGGGCTGTGGACACGGACAGTGCTGGATTTAGTCTGGAAAGGATTCCCTGCGGAGGGGGTGCATAAAGTGGGATTTCAAAGTGAGAGTATTTATCGATTACATTTCGAAATACCAAGTTGTATAGGGGAAAAACCCGTTGGGTGAGCTGGGAGTATATCCGACTATATATCCACAACTTGATGCGCCCACGGCCTATGACAGTGAGGACACCACAAGCATCTAAGATCCTAACTCTGCTACCTCCTGAGTACTGAGTGCTAGCTCGGTGACAGTGAATTAACGTACATGCCCATTCTCGTGCCCATTTTCTGATGCCTAATAGCCAGGCTGGCATCAGTCTGATCATTTGTAGACTACGGTTGGTAGGGAGCCTTGGCAAGATATCAAAGCAACCAGAAATCAGCTTAAAGTTCCATCTTTAATTGTTATCGGTGCACTCGTTAATATATTATTGCGCCTATAGCCTGCATCTGGATACCAGTTGTATAGGAGAAAAAACGGTTCGGTGAGCTCGGAGAGGCGTCTGAAGAACGATTCAAGACAGAATTGAAAATGTTTGACTCGCGGTCGAAGAGGGTACAAGGGTTTATCCTACTATTGTTTGACTCATGCACATATGCCGCCCACGCCCACATGGAGTGGACACAGCATCTGGCTCCTAACGCCTAACTCTCCTGGCTGCTGAGTCCTAGGTCTGATGCCCAGCCTGATGTTGGTAAGGATGCTTGATAGGCTGGACGAGGGATATTTGGCACGCAGGCCAACAAAGCAAGTGATTCTAGCTATTGGCTAGAAATCTTTTCAATAGATTATTGTAGAGGCTCTGGACCCTTGGGGGCACGTAGAAACAGGTCCGCATACGGAACAGCTGGATTGAAGAGTGACGCTTAATAAGGGGGCGACTTGGCAGCAGGGTATCGAGGACCCTTGATAGTTCTTTCGAAGGAGATTCAATCCATTCAAAAGAAAAAAAAAGATAGTCAAACATACCTCCAGGCTTCTGCTGCATAGCTCCCGACGCTCAGTCCTTTCATTTCGGGTCATGCGCCGATACTGCGCTCCCGATGCAGGCACCGAGGTCCGAGACACAACGTGGGAGCATGTGCGCAGCCAATGGGCGCGGCCCCTGTCATGATGACACGCTCGAGATAGGCTCCGATCCATGGTCATGCCGCCGCCAGCCTCCCACGGGGCATCTCCGTGACCCGGACTTCACGTTGCGCACACCGCGCTGCCCAAACACGCACCCTGCGCCCGCGACACACTGCCAGCAAATTTTCTGTACAGTCCCGTTCTGTGGCTGGAGGTGGTGCTGCCTGCCCAATGGGACCGCGTTCCGATTGGGTGAGTCCGGGAGCGCGCGGGCCCGTGGGACCGGCAGGAGCCGGCCTCCGTATGTAAATGGCTCGGCCGTGACTCCCAGTGGAAGGGCTGGGCGTAGCTGTAAATACCGGTATTGAAATAGAAAGTCGGGGTTAAATCTGCAGGTACCTGTGACGCACCGATGCATGAAAATCTATTTTTACAAAACTCAGTTGCTTCCGGTTAAGCACCGCCACCAACCGATACCGGAATGCCTTCGCCATATTTTGCATGAAGAGGTAGCTGTAATCTAGTTTACAAAACCTAGCTGCTTCCGGTTCAGATCCGCCACCAACCAATACCGGTACATCTGCTTGACAGCTTCGCTCAACTTTTCTGGACCTACTCGAATCTCGTTGTCACTCCATTTCCCGTGTCTGCGCGCGCAAGCATTCTGCCATTTTAACCCGATTTCCAGTTGCTGCGCATTCACGTCAACGCACCATTTTCTGTTTCCGTGATTTCGGGTGCGAGTTTTTCGTTTTTCGTTTTTCGTTTTTCGTTTTTCGTTTTCTGCAAACGCATATAACCTTTGTATTTTTCTACGCACAGACACGCGACGTGTGGCCGGCGCTATTTTTTCTGCAGGTTTTTCGACATTCGCTCTCTCCACCTTCCACGCACACCCAAGCGTGTTTTATTCGTAAGTCGACCTACGGCTCGACTAACGATTTATTGGACTTACCCGCGCTATTCTTAAGATGGCTGAAGCGGAAATTCCATCGAGGTGAGAAACTTACCATTGCAACTGTGAGGAGTACTGCCGTGGTGGCAAAAACGTGGGTAAAACGACATACTGTCGACACGCTATGTTCCGCCATTATATTCCTGAGTTCATGCCGGGTATTGCTGCTGTTGGGAGGTCCAACTCAGAGCCACGTGGCGCCTCGCCTCCCAGCGCAAAAAACGACAATGGAGGCGACTCAGGAGAGGATGGGCCAGATGAGTGTAGAAATGAGGATGAAGTATTCCAAGAGGATGAAGTCATAGGTGGTGATGAACCAAAGGAAGGGGACGACACGAGGGAGGGACACAGTGCGATGGAAGGGGTCAACCAATGGAAGGGGTCGACGCAATGGAAGGGGTCGACGCAATGGAAGGGGTCGACGCAATGGAAGGGTTGACGCAATGGAAGGGGTCGACGCAATGGAAGGGGTCGACGCAATGGAAGGGGTCAACGAAAATAACCAAGACTCAGCTCGGGATGGCATGATTGGAGATGTAGGTAACATGTCTCCGCCGGATAATTCTATTTGTTCATCTATCTACAGGAAGGCATCAATGAATACGGGCCAGAAGACGACCCAGTATCGTCAGATTACATGCCGTCAGGTCAGTCAATTATAGACATTAAAATTGGTATAACTAACACCACAAATCCCAGATTCTGGTTCTGGCCACGAGGGTAAGCAAGCTCAGGACGAGGTATTTGCAGACATGCATGATGCAACTCTGGGACCTGACGGTCACGAGAGCGATGGTGAAGCACAACTCCCCGGCATGTATTTACCTAAAATACAGCGGTCCATGGATTCATTTCATTGAGGCCCTTAGAGACGCATCCTTGGACAATGGCGATCTTGACGTGGAATCGCTCCATCACTTGCGTCACCCTCATCAATACGCCTTAAACATCGATGATGATAATCATCTGTTCTCATTAAAGCAGTTTCTGGCTGACCAGAATGCATCACGTCAAACTTACACGGACCATCAACGTAATCATAACGAACGGTATCCCGACGACCCTATGCTGTCATTCGCGCAGGTTGTATCGAAGGTTGAAGAATGGTCTGGTGTGGTGCCAATTGTTTCAGACATGTGCCCAAAGTTCTGTATCGCATACAATGCTGCTTACAAGGACTTGGAGGCTTTCCCAATTTGCTCCAGTTCACGATATGATGAGTTCCAGCTCGCCATCAGTCATGGGCATGATAAGGTACCGGCGCAGCAATACTACACGATGCCACTTGGACCTCAACTGCAGGCCCTATGGTGTAACCCTGAAACAGCACAATATATGAAGCACCGCCATATCAAAACGCAGGAGATTTTACACAGGGTGAGAGAGACCAGACAAATAGATCAATACGATGATCTTTATCACGGCTCCGAGTATTTGAGGGCGTATGTGCGTGGCGATATTTCGGAGGACGACATCCTAGTCATGCTCAGTATCGATGGAGCCCAGCTTTATAAAGACAAGGAGTCGGAATGTTGGATGGTGATCTGGATTATATTGGACCTGCCTGAAACTATCCGTTACAAAAAGAAACACGTCATGCCAGGGAGTATTTTTCCTGGCAAACCCCAGGACATGGACTGGTTCCTCCTTCCAGCCCTACACCATCTTGTCGCTATTCAAAAGGAAGGTCTCACAATATGGGATTCAATAGATGATTGCACCTTTCGATCAAATGTATTTTTTTATTTGCGTGAGTACCCCTTGCAACCGATCTTGCTAATTTTATTGATTGATTCCCTTTCTAGCAACGGCTGATGGACCCGGAAGTGTCCACATTACCTGCCTTGTCGGCCACCATGGGGCACATCCATGCCGAATCTTTTGCGGGATCAAGGGTCGCCACAAACCAGGCAAGCCCCACTATTACCCTGCATTATTGAAGCCAAATGACTACCATGTGCATGGGTGTGATCATGACGGTATCCGAGTAGGTGAAATCCGAGGTAGCTCCCAGGAGGACTATGATGAAAATTGGCTATTTTAATTGCTTCTAGATATCATAAGGAGTACGAGAGACGACGCCTCCAAAATGGCATCTCTAAACCCTCTATTCTTTCAGGGATATCACCTCGGCATTGACTCCCCATATCCTTGACATTTTGCGGTGATTCAATGCATGTAACAACTTTGAACCTCGGTGATCTCCTGCCGCCCCTCTGGCGGGGCACATTTAGTTGTGACCCAACTGATGACAAATGTAACTGGGAGTGGGCGGTCCTGAAGGGTGAGGTGTGGAACGCACACGGCCAGGCTGTGGCCGATGCCCGATGTTTCATCCCTGGTTCATTTGGTTGTCCACCACGAAACATTGCTGCAAAAATTAATAGTGGCTACAAGGCCATTGAATACCAGGGATACTTCTATGGCCTCACCCCTGCACTTCTGTATGGTATTCTTCCACGTTCATATTGGCGAAACTTCTGCAAACTGGTGGTGGCTGTCCGCATTCTCCATCAACAATCCATTCCACTTGCACAATTGAAACATGCACAGCAATTACTCGATGAATTTGTGATTGAGTTTGAACTTTTATATGTGCAGCGTCATGCTGATCGTCTCCACTTTGTTCGACCGACACTGCACGCACTCTTGCACCTGGGCCTTGAGGTACCTCGGCTCGGCCCACCAGGACTTTACTCTGCATGGACCATGGAGCAAACGATTGGGAACCTTGGTGAGGAGATCCGCCAGCCTTCAAACCCATATTCGAACCTGTCACGGCATGCCTTGCAGCGGTGCCAGGTTAATGCACTGAAATCTATGATCCCATCTCTTGAAAGAGAAAAACAGCAAGCACCTCGGGGTTCTATTGATTTGGGGGATGGCTACTTGCTTCTTAGAGCTCGAGATTGGCACGCTCGTGATTGTGATGGGCTAAAGGGTGAGGTTATTGAAGCATATATACGCAAGGCCGAGGAAGAGCTTCAAAACGACATGCCTGAAGCATGGAAACTCAAGGTGGTACGTTGGTCTAGGGTTCTCCTTCCTACAGCCCAGATTGCACGCTCTGATTGGAAAGAGTGTGCAATACCGATACACAAATCACGAAGGGCCGAATGTGTCAACGTACGTGTGTGCGTATCTCATGTGGTTCACTATGCGATACTTATGATGCCACCAGCTCATAGTCCATGAACAAATTGAGTTCGCAGATGTGATATTTTATTTTCGTTTGAATATTGGGGACAAAACTCGATCGCTGGCATTGGTCACACTTTATTCACGCCCTGACGCATTCATGCTTGAAGAGTCTCTTGGGGCCATGCATTCCATCACAAAACTCAATGAAAATGTAGGCATGAAAGTCGTGGACATCAAGTCGATCAAGTCTGTCATTTCAATACAGCCGCACCCTTATTTTCCCCCTTCAGGCGAGGAAAGTTTTTTTGTGTGGGAGAAAATTGGTCTCGAGATGATGAGCCTTGCTGATGCTGGGGAAGAAATACCTGACGATGGTTGATGTCATGTACAATGTCACACAGAATAGATTTCGAGTTGCGCTTACACCATGCCCAAGGCTACTGCTAAACACGTTGAATCTGCACAACTTCCTTATCCAAGGAAAGATCAGTAAGTGTGAATATATTCAGATAAACAACTTCATAGTCATGGAGCTTTGATATTGTTACAGCAAGGGGCACACGTATATATTGTATTGCGTACTCATACTCAACATATGCACTCACCACTCAATATCCAGGAAAAAAAAACCTACCCAGTGTCCTCTCACCCAAGAGGAATCTGACCTCGCTGATCTCAAACTCGAATTGCATTTCTTTTGTCTTCATTGGCTTCGGGAGATAAGGTGGAGGGAGAGAGAATGTATCTTAGTGGGAAAAACTGATAGGGAGAAACATGAGTTGAGGGAGTACTGGTTTAGCAAAGATATCCATGAAACATCTGGATTGTAGTTGATGCAACCATTGTAATTGACGCGACCGACGAGGATGCACACTCTGTGACCTTTGTGACTCATGTTCGAATCCCTTCTACGACAACGATTCCACTCCAGCCACATTTCTGGCACCTATACACCAATATCACGCTGTCTCTGTCTGCTCAGTTCTTTTTCTAAAGCTTCAGAAGTTTCCATGTACTTGCAGGCTCCGACTGCGTTCTCCCACCATGCTTCCGCAGGGCCGCCAACCCATCTACCATGCACATCCCACCTCTGGAAGCAGTAACACAAACCATATACCCTACCATAGTCAGCTACGGCCCATGAACACGCAAAATCATACGTCTTCCTCACGGGCCTCACCGGCACCACTTGCGCTTCAGTTTCCTGCGAGTCATGTTACTAACTCAGCTTACACCCTGGACTCTAATACGGTGCGCCTTTGTCAGTATACTGGGACTAATGACAATAGGAAATTTGCTACCACAGGCCGAAGATGGATTGCTGCAGATTGTTGGTATGGTGACATGTGAACTCCTGGTGGAATCACGCAACAGTTCTTTCCTTGCAGTTGAAAATCAACTCCAAACATTGTGGTAAGTGGGGGTATATATGGTTTGTTCAGTATCTGTCAACTCACGTGCATATACACAGTGAATCTTATGCCCTGCTCTTAGCTCGAATCCCCTCCCATGCCAGCACCATCTCCCACCCCGCTTCCCTGGGTAACGAAGGCCAGCTAACCGTGGCTACAAGCTGAGATGAGCTATACAGCAAAGAAAAATATCCAGGTGTCACATTCTGGACACGACGTGATTGGGTTCTTTACAAAGAAGAACTGAAGAATGCTGGCAAACACACTCAGGATGCAGAACACGGGCGACAGAAGGATAAGAAAGCCCCCAGTAAAATCCTTGCATATATTACTGATCAAGATGGGGTGGGTATTGATGGTCTCCAGGCTGGCGCAATCCGAGCATCGGCCCGCTATATTTGGTACAGTATCCATTCCAAAGGGATGGCTCCTGTGACGTGGTCTCAAGCCTCTATCAATGCCGTTCAATACTATTGCACACACATGTATGATGCCCACCCAGACTTACACTTGTGCGAAGGTGATTGGAAAGTTGACCTCCTGGCCGTAGATGAATTCCCTGGCTGGATTCGCTCGCGAAGAGTACTCAAAGCTGCAGTGAAGCAAGAGGATTCTGGAGACAAACCTGTTTCAGCATCCGGACCTGCAGGCTCCAAACACAATAATGAGAACGACGAAGATACAGCCACTTCTAATAAGAAACCAAAGATGACACTTGGAGCGGACTCTTCTTATTTGTCTTCATCTGATCCAGTCTCACCAACTCCTTCAAATTTATCGCTGCCAGAACATGACATCCCTACTGTATTCATATCTCTCCTCTTGTCACAGCTTCTGCTCACCTTGGTTCTTGTTTCTTGTCCCAACCCAAGTCCTCGAGCTCTAGCGACACTACAATGCTTAGCTCTATTTCCACTGACTCTGCACTTGATGACATATCTCCTGTCACCGCTAATGTCCAAGATATACCAGGTATGTATCAGATCTTTCATTTACGCTAGTCTCAACTGCTGCTCTCATCTATTCAAGAGAAAACACAGAGTTCAATTTGACCCATGCAGTGCTAATTTATGCTAGGCTCAGCGGTCGAACTCGTCCGAACCGGCTTCAATTCCCATCGATCCCATCATCGGCCCTCCTGCTTCACAAGTCGCTAAAGCAACCATTAGTGATGATGATTTGATCAGTCTGGTGAGATACCGTCTCGTGCAAGATTGACCAGAGCCTGCGTCAGTCTAACCCAGTATCATTTTGTTTACATCTAGCTCAAGGATCCATTGTAAGCCGTTTTATTATAGAACATCATATGACTACTGATAGTGCATGCCGCCAGTTCACCGGGCATGCGAAAGCAGCCAACTATTCCTAACATCGAACGCGCGTCCATTCCATCTCCCTCAAACACGACGGGCAATCTGGACAACTCTAAGCCAGATGACAACACGGCCCACCCAGTTGCCCACCCAGTTGAGAGGGATGGGGCTAGCCGGTGCCTAAGGTGGACAGCGCCAACAAGGTCTCGAAGAAATCCAGCGATGATGCAACGTATTACCCCAGCAAAACATCCAATTCACCGCAGTAAGGAGTATTCATTCATATACTAAGCATAATGATTATTTGACATATTCGGCTGCTTAGGAACTTGTTCTCTATTAACTATTGCCTTGCCAATTAGGAAGCGAAGGTCAGGCCAACGAGGGGTGGTGTCAAAGAAGCATTCGCGAAGCTCTCAGAAGCAAAGAAGGAGGTGAGTTACAATCTTTATTCTGTTATGCCACTGTCTCATCTAGGTACAGTTCTACAGTGAACTCAGCAAAACGAACAAGTCACGCAAGGTATCGCCCCATAGGATATCCTTCTTGGTCAGATTGAAGAGGGGTCAAGCGTTATGGGAGACGCCCTGGATCAATTTCTGGTAGAAGTTCACAAAGCCAATGAAGGACTGCACATCACACCGATTCCAAGGCATGGGCCATAAGACCCCTTCACCTTTACCAGGTCCATCTCCACCACTCCCTCCAAGACAATGAGTCTGAGGTATTCAATTTGGGTTTTCTCAAACTCACACTTCTCCAGCTTGAGGAACAGCTTGTACTCCCAAAGTCTTTCCAGGACTCATCATATGACCTTCCAATGTTCTGAGAGTGGCTTTGTGAATATGAGGATGTCATCAAGGTACAAGCAGATGACACCCTCCATAATCATATCTCTGAAAACACTCTTCATCATGGTCTGGAAGGTCACCAGACTGCTCATGAGGCCAAAGAACATAACCCAAGGCTTGAACAGGCCTCAGTTTGTGTGGAAGGCAGCCTTGCACTCGTCCCCTTCCCGAATCCAGATGTTATTGAAGTCCCATCAGATGTCCAGCTTCATAAATGACCTCATGCCCTGGAGTTGGTTGATGAGCTCAGAGATGAGTGAGATCAGATATCAATTCTTGATCATGATCACATTCAAGGCTTGGGAGTCCTGCATGAGCAGGAGGGACCCATCTTTCTTGTTGTTGAAGAAAACTGGGGAGGCCATTGGTGACTTAGACAGGGTGATCCTCCCAGTGCGGAGGTTCTCCTGCAGGAAGGTGTCTAATGTGACCTGCTCTGAGGGAGACAGCGGGTATGTCAGGGGACCACCCATTCTTCCTTTTATTTCCTTTTAGTTCCCTTCATTGCATCTCTTCCCTGCATCTCTTTCATTGCATCCATCCCAATTCCTTCCTGTGTAATTACATGTGCAATCTTCATAATAGTGCATGTGAGTAGCTAATCCAACACAGGAATGTCCTCAAAACTATCAGGAAGTACAACTATTATGATAGCAGGCAATGTGATGTATCCATGTGTTAATGAGGGTTTGCCCTAGGAAACTCATGTGGCCATTCTGCATTGTGTCCACAATCTGCCATGCTCAAACAGGCTGAAATCCAACTTTGTGGACCCCTTCCCGATGTCAGCGGTGTTCGCTGGTCGCCACAAACCTACTTGGGACCAGGGTGGTACCCAGAATAAAAGCTCTGAGGGCGAGTTGTGAATCCAGCCATTTTCTAGCCGTGAGTCATTATGGAACCCAGTCCACTCGGCTGTACAAAGGATATCAGCATATTCTGCCATGCTCAGACAAACCAAGGTAACAGCTACAGACTATCTGCTTGACCTGCAAATGGGCCCGAACCAATGATGGGGGCTTCGGCATCCCACACAGGGATCATGTTGTCACCAGACCCTGCGACAATGCCACCCCCGTCATGCAAGAATGCCACCGACGTAACACTGTCGGTGTGGCCTTCGAATGGTGCTGAAATGCCCTCCCTGGCGTCTGCATTCCACACACGGATCGCCTTGTCACCAGACCTGGAGACGATACGCTTGCCATCATGCGAGAACACCACCGACATGACCCAGTCGGTGTGGCCTTCGAATGGTGCTGAAACGAGCTCCCCGGTGTCTGCATTCCACACACGGATCGTGTGGTCACCAGACCCGGAGATGATGCGCTTGCCATCATGGGAGAATGCCACCAACGTGACACCATCGGTGTGGCCTTAGAATGGTGCTGAAATGCCCTCCCCGACGTCTGCATTCCACACACGGATCGTCTTGTCACCAGACCCAGACACAATGCGCTTGCCGTCATGCGAGAACGCCACCGACGTGACCCAGTCGGTGTGGCCTTCGAATGGTGCTGAAACGAGCTCCCCGGTGTCTGCATTCCATACGCGGATCGTGTGGTCACCAGACCCAGAGACGATGCGCTTGCCGTCATGGGAGAATGCCACCAACGTGACACCATCGGTGTGGCCTTAGAATGGTGCTGAAATGCCCTCCCCGACGTCTGCATTCCACACACGGATCGTCTTGTCACCAGACCCAGACACAATGCGCTTGCCGTCATGCGAGAACGCCACCGACGTGACCCAGTCGGTGTGGACTTCGAATGGTGCTGAAACGAGCTCCCCGGTGTCTGATTCCATACGCGGATCGTGTGGTCACCAGACCCAGAGACGATGCGCTTGCCGTCATGTGAGAATGCCACCGACGTGACACCGTCGGTGTGGCCTTCGAATGGTGCTGAAATGCCCTCCCCGACGTCTGCATCCCACACACGGATCGTCTTGTCACCAGACCCAGACACAATGCGCTTGCCGTCATGCGAGAACACCACCGATGTGACCCAGTCAGTGTGGCCTTCGAATGGTGCTGAAACAAGCTCCCCGGTGTCTGCATTCCATACGCGGATCGTGTGGTCACCAGACCCAGAGACGATGCGCTTGCCGTCATGTGAGAATGCCACCGACGTGACACCTTCGGTGTGGCCTTCGAATGGTGCTGAAATGAGCTCCCCGGTGTCTGCATTCCACACACAGATCGTGTGGTCACCAGACCCAGAGACGATGCGCTTGCCATCATGCGAGAATGCCACCAACGTGACCATGGAGGTGTGGCCTTCGAATGGTGTTGAAATGCCCTCCCCGGTGTCTGCATTCCACATGCGGATCGTCATGTCATAAGACCCGGAGATGATGCGGTTGCCGTCATGTGAGAATGCCACTGACGTAACCCCCTTGGTGTGGCCTTCGAATGGTGCTAAAATGAGCTCCCCAGGGTCTGCATTCCACACACGGATCATGTTGTCCTCAGACCCAGAGACGATGTGCTTGCCGTCATGCGAGAACGCCACCGACGTGACCCAGTAGGTGTGGCCTTCCAGAACCGATTGAATCGGTAGCCACGTCGTCGCTTTCCCGGTCTCGGTGCTGAGGAGTCATGGAAATCGTGGGAGGTAAGTCTCAGATAGTTTAGACCTTTCAGGTGCAAACAGGAGTGCCGACAAATAGAGATGGGGCGCACTCTGAGAGACTACACTCCCGAATGCAGCTCAAAATGGCGGGTATCCGTTACAAATGCTGGAATATCATTATCCTGGAGTTCATTAGACTCATGTCAGAACTCGTCTATGAAAGCCATAGCACTTGGGCGTGGCGCTTACCGGGCTCCACCCAACTATTGATGAAAGGGCTGCCGATACGACGTATACCTTCCCGAGCAAACTCAAAGCTTCTAGCCAGTAGAGTAGCTTAGTCTCGAAGAACTCCTTGACTTTTGCACCTATATCAGGCATAAATGTCATGACAGAAACGTGGTCTGCCCAGAATCGACAAGAATAGGAAAGTTGTGATGATATGTACTTCTTGATCCGTGTGTCATGATTCGTTTATTCTGCGAATCATCCCTCAGCACAAGGCGAATGACTTCCCGAACCAGCGAACGACTTCCTGAACCAGCGAATATCTTGCCAAAATATTCATCGCCATACTGCTTTCACATTCGCTATTCGCATCATTCCTGCCAGCACGCCAGACCCACATGCTCAGGATGCATTCGGATAGCGTCAGTTGCAGCCTCCATGCAGGTTGGACTCAATGGGACTCGCACCACTGCAGCGCAGGACGAATTAGTTTCGCTGAAGTTTTCACTACACAGTTGTCATGACACATTCATTTCTTGTATCAAGCTATCCCTGTTTTCCCTTTCACCACTTTTCCATGTTCGCTCGGCTTCGCTCCATTCGCTCCTTGCCCCATTCACTATTCGCCACATTCGCCAACTGGCCATTCGCTACTTGCATCATTTGCCAGTAGCCATGCCATCAAACACGATCGACATCCTTTACCTGGATTGTTGGTTCATCACTGGTCCTATCATTAATTGCAAGGAGGTGCAGGCTGTCATGACTCATTTATTTCTTGTACCCAGCTATCCCTGTTGTCCCTTTCACCACTCTTCCATGTTCGCGTGTCTTCGCTCCATTCACTCCTTGCTCCATTCGCTATTCGCCACATTTGCCATATGACCATTCGCTACTCGCATCATTCGCCAGCAGGCACGCCATCAAACACGATCGACATCCTTTACCCGGATTGATGGTTCATCACTGGTCCCATCATCTTCTCAACTCAACCCCCTTTGGGTGTTCCTATGTCCAGAATGCATTCGCGGGGCATCCTACCCGTAGGTCATGTGGGACCAACCCAGCAGATGAAGAGTCCGTGCAGGGTGGTGTATATGCAGGTCCCAAGGCGTGTTTTCGTACATAGGGGCCTTCGCCTTCTTCCCTCTCCATCGTTTCATGTTCGCACCCCTCTTCCATTCTATTGGATGTCTATTCCATCTATTACATATCCTGACCACGCACCCCTATCCAACCCTGACTCCAGACGGCCTCTTTCCTATTCGCTAGCACCATATGAGCATTCGGTATAAGTAGTCTACATTCGCATGTATATTCTCCAGTTTAATTATCATACGTCCATCTTGTGAAAACTTGACCTCACTGTGATCATCGTCTTGAGCCTTCTCCTGTAGATTTCTATCTTCGACCAGAAGAGGACTTAGGCATCACTGGTGAGTTCTCATACTTCATCTTTGTTACCTTAGTCTTCGAGTTATTTTCTGTGCTGTCAGCGAAGGGCTCCGAAGGAGTGCCTTCGCCGGCGAGAGGATTGTCGCCACTTAGACAACCTTTCCGTGACACCTTGCACATTACATCGTCAAGTGCCATGGGCTATTTCGCTATGACTGTAGATCAGGGCGAATTCCTTTCTAGTAACCCTCTTACTTCTTAACCCTTACCTCTTCGGTACTGTTCGCTGGGCAATTCGCTAGATCGCACACGCTATTCGGGCATTCGCCACTAACATGCGATATTAACGCCCAAAATCCAATCTTGACACCGTGCCGGTAAGTCGACAACATCGTTGTTGCGTAGATATGAAGTTTCAAGCTGACAGATGTTAAAGCAAAGTTCCTCTGTCATCACGCGCAAGGAAGAGCGCGCAAGGGTATCATGGTGTAAAGATGTATCGATGCAGTATGGTCCATCCGGCGGCGATCTATCAAGAAGTCACGAAAAGTCGCGTGCAGCAGGGTGATTGGGTCAGATTCTTGAGTAGGAAGCTTCAACAGAGCACCCATCGGTCCAACTACATGATGAACCTCAGTACCCGACTCGTTGGGATTGCACAACCTCTGCAGGACAGACATAGAGAGCAGTTCTTTGGCAGCCAGCATACAGCCCATCACCAAGCGAAAGCGACGCTGGAAATTGTCATCATCTGTCAAGTCATCGTCATCCCCAAATATCTGCTTGAGAATGCCGAGGTATAGCTCATCCAACCCACGGAGGTTCTTGACTACCAGTTTCTCCAGTTGCTGAACAGGGTCCCGACCATACTTCCCATCTCCTTTAACAAATCGACAAGCCGTGGATGCCCATTGAAAGTGGCCTTCAGATTTCTCAACTAATAATCGACACCAGTCATTATTGGGCTATTTGTGCTCGAGGGCCATAAGGTGACCTAGCTGGACTTGCACAAAGCGAGACACGTCATCGGCAGGGTTGGGGTCAATATTCTCTATGGACCTGGACAGGACATGCTTCTTCCGTAGAAGCGCATCCTGGATGTCTTGTTCTGCCGGCGAGGTGATAAGAAGACGGAGATTAGACGGCAGTTTTGATGCTTCATTGCCAAGGACAGACAAGAGACCCTTGCGAGATTCCTGGTCTCCGCTCTCATCCAATGCATCAAGAACGATAACCGTTGGTTCGACAGTCCTTATTCCATGGGCAGCGTCTATAATGAACTTCTGGAACTGCTCATGAGGTATGCGTGTGGTCGAAAGGGCTCTCTGCTCCCCGATCACTTTCACCAACGATGCTTTGCGTTGTTGGTCCAGATCAGCCATATCACGAGAAATAGTGCTAAATATATTGTCGGGGGATCGCTCTGCCTGACGAGCGCAGTCAAAACAGTATGACGATCCTAGATGTTTGAGCCTGTCAAATCGACAAGCGACCTTGTGAGCAATCGCAGATTTGCCGGCACCCGCGACATCGCTCAAGAAAAATATCCTGGGGGTGTTGTTTTGGAACCCTTCAAGACTTTGGTGTTATTGCTAACACTTCAATCTATCAGAACGTGTCGTTTACGAGACTCAAAGGATATTAAACAATGCTGCAGCACAACTCCGGAAATAATTTAATATTTGTACCTTGGTTGCAATCCACGTAAGAACTAGTCCAAGTTAATACGGATGGAAGGCAATGCGTTTCTTAGCAGCACTGAACAATAAACTAAAAGACTGTAGGTTCAAGGACACTATCGGGGTCCAAGCGTATTCCAAAATATAAAGGAATGTACTTAGCAGGCGAGTTTATAAGTGGACTGCCCTGATAATCTACCAGCGCACAGCAATAAAACGAGGGACGAGTTTTGTGAACAAAGCGACTTGTGAAAGTCTCTAATCAGGAAAATCAACTGACTAGATCGTCTCGGGTATTGGAGTGCGAATGGCAAGACTTTCAATTGACAGACTCACTCTGTAGAATTACACCCGGAGGATTAGTCCAAGTGTCTAAGCAGTAAAGTAACTACTTAACAAGGAATTAGACACTAAAGTAAGTGAATAACCCTAGCTGGGATTAGCAGCTTAGTAAGATGCAAGTCACACGAGGTCACGTGTAGGATAGAAGATGGGTAGATTGGCTGATGAAAGGCAGGCAAAAAGGGCCTCCTTTTATATCGTATTGTACAGGCGCTTAACTAAGCGGTAGGACCTTCTATCTATTAATGGAATGGGGGAATGAGTCACGAAGAAGCTTTCGGAATGTGTAGGAAGGTTCTGTCTGACTCATAATGACTCACAGTGACTAGAAATGACTCCTACTGGTGACTCCACTAGGTTTTCCACCAATCAGGGCTTGATTTGTCAGGAATGAGTCATTAATTGGGCCCATGTGATTCATGACAGCTTGGGTGAGTCATGAGCGTGTGACTCTAGGAAGGTTCTGTCTGACTCATAATGACTCACAGTGACTAGAAATGACTCCTACTGGTGACTCCACTGGGTTTTCCACCAATCAGGGCTTGATTTGTCAGGAATGAGTCATTAATTGGACCCATGTGATTCATGACAGCTTGGGTGAGTCATGAGCATGTGACTCACCAAGGAGTGCATGAGTCAGTTGAGTCATTGAGGCTGTACAAGCAAATGACTAGGCTTTTCAAACTCAGAGGCTGAGTCTGAAGGAGCCACCTGACCGGATTTGTGGGTGACCACGGGTGCACAAGCCGCGAGTGACGCGAGCGTCCGGTCGGAGTTTGAAATCGGAAGTCCGAAACAGAGTTGTGGGGACATGTGTATCCACAACTCTGCTGCACAGAAATAAGTGAGTTTGAGTGGAGACAGCCTTGGAAAAATAGGTAAAATTCATAGATAATTAGAGGGATGTTTGAATAGGCCGTATGAGGACAGTAGACATTTTTTATGGGCGATAATTGGTCATTTTTAAAGGCCTTTGATGCAGACTACAAATTTACAATAAAGAGACATTTGAGAGCTGGTTGAACAGCTAGAACCGAGACCATGTAGTGTGCTGGTTGAACAGCGGTTCCCATACAGGTGTCGTCGCTATCCTGGTTGACCCAATCGCAGATCTCCCCAACAACTTTCTCGCAAGTACCCGGCAGACAGCCTTTTCTAGGATCGCAACCAGCTCCCGCTGCGTAGGGCATGTCATTAAGCTGAACTTCCCTGGCTGGTTGCCAGGTGTATTAGCCTCGGGAAAGGCCCCAAATCCGGTACTCACAGAGATCGCCGATGACATCCATAAGACGCAGGACAGTGATTTCAGTATGAATGACGGCATGTTCCTGTGACACCAACCTGAGTCTGTTGAATGTTTCCTGGTATTGTTTGACCTTGCTGTCGACATCCGACACTAAATTCTTCGCTGTTCTTGTCCCTGAATAACGATCATCAGCCATGGCCACCTGACACAATGCGTCCAACATACAGAAGTTCTGGTTTTTGGCATAGTCGCGGATAAAGTAACTACAGTCTACTGTCTGATTCGTCAAGGATATGATAATTGGCTTTTGCGATTCAACTTTCTTCAGCGGCTCTGCCAGGTGGACGAACGCATAGGCGTCTCCAATAGTCTTCACTAGCTCATTGATGCTATCGTCCCGGTCCTTCTGAGCAATGACCGTCTGCCCAGATGTCAGATATGTCTATCAAGCTGTTCCACGTGATAGGTCTACCTTGTGTGAAATAGACAGGATAGACCATGCCATTTTGGCGTACAAATGGATCTAGAATGAAGCAAGCCGTGTACATGAGATGACCTCGGAGACCGCCGACATTTAAACCATACCTCGGAGATACCATCCACGATCTCGGTAAACAGCTTTATCTTGTCCAGGAGTGGATCCCAAGCCGCCATTGTCGGGATGACAGTATTATTGGTGGTGTAAATGATGCTGTCCACCACATTCCCTGCGTCAATAACTCGGGACGGCACGGGGTTCATATTTTCGACCACTTTCGTTTCGTTGAATGCTTCATTCAACTGGCCTTCCAGCGCCTGGTCGGATGTCCCGAAAGACGTGATGGTGAATTCTAGGTCAGTCTGAACATCGTGCACATTCCCTGCCTTATCGCATTTATGCAGTTTGTGAGGAACGGCCACTGTATTCGATGATTGCGTGTGCATTCAGTCGTAGAGCAAAAAGAACTGACTACTGACCTCCAGATGCTCCTTCTGCAAGCAGCAACTCTATCCTTTCCTTCGCACCGCCAATGTACTCGTCATTACCAATTGTATGATGCCTATACACTTTGATGCCTAATACGGAACTCCCATGCAAGTCGTTGCTGGTCATGGATTTAAGATCTACGTGAAGACAACACTGGAATTAAATGCACAAATAGAACGATTCATCCCATGAGGCAGCATTGCCTCTTGCAGCTACGGCAGTCTTGACATCTTCATCGACAAAGAGTTTCACGTAATATTTGCCAGGACGTTTGCCGAATATTCTGATACTGGGATGTTGATTGCATTTTAAGTCTGTGGTCGACCGTCAAGAGTCAGTATACAATGGACAGCATAAGCGAGAGAGTCCTCCCTGAAATTTTGACCCCCCTTATTGGTGCAGGAATACTTTGGGGTGGAGAGTCAAGGATTGGATTACTAGAGAAGTTATCGTGGACTTACAGCACTGCGGCCTCATTGTCCATAGTTCGCAGTGTTCGAGGTGGGTATGCTACGACAAAGACGCACCTTGCCACATAATCACGAGGTACGGCTTGTCACTGTCACAGGATCCCACAACGCCGTCACCGCCAATCTTATCCAAATACACAGTATTGCCTCTACTGTATGTGCTTCAAGCACGTCTGATCTTCCTCCATGTCCAATGATTTGTATAAGCTAGGATTCATCAAAATGGTAAGGCATGTTTGCTGTTTGTCTCACGTGTCGTGAAGAAGCGTCCCTATAATACTCTGAGAAAGCATGGAGATGAGAGACTGACGAATTATAAGTCCAGCCTAACATGTGGTAAAACCGTGTTCTGGCATCTGTTGAGGAAGGCGCTGACAGCGAAAGAACTTATAGCAGACAGTCCGGCAGCTTGGTACATACACATATATAACATCTGTGCATGGTAAATATGTGTGAGTACCTGCCAACGACATCGGCATATAGACTGCCATTTGGTGAGGGATTGAAATGTACAAACTGTGAACATTGGAAACTATTGTCCTGCATAATGACTCAGAGTTGCAAATATTTCACGCTGCGACAAGCTCCAGCCTGAGGCTGATCAATATTCAGTCCTCATATCCAGGAGGGGACACTCATCGTCGACAACTGGTCATAGGTGACAGGGAAACTTCTATACCGTGGATTGATTTCAAGACCATGGTGTGGCCTTGTAAATCCCGGCCTAGGGTACACAGAACAGAGACCTACAACCTACAACCATCAAAGCCCTGTTAATATCTATCAAGGGAGGCTTCATTGCAGTTCAAAGAGCTACTCACGCAGATGAGAACTTTCCCGGATAGTACTGTATACATCTTCCTAGACTTATGTTTCAAAGGGGAAGCATTCAGGCGGCAGCAGAACCTTCGAGGGGGTCACATATCGGTGTGGCGGTGCGCCGCCCTCAGCGCGAGGCCCTTCCCTCCCACCTCTATTCACCAGGGAGAGAGACACGACGAGGATGCCAACAATGTATCATCCCCTTCTGAGACACAAACTGCTGGTCCTCGCCCACCATGCAGTTGGGTCCCAAATCCACCCACGCTCTGGAAATGGCGCAGTGCGGCCACGCCTTGTGGCTGACACTTCATCACACCCCGTCGCTTTCACTGACACTGTATCCACATACACCCTCCCGGGTACCATCTCTCCTCTAGTTGTGTCTGCACACATTGGTATATGAATACGGTGGCCTACCGCCAGAATACCTTTCCTTCATACCACAACATATTCTCCGTGAATACGTGTGTTACAGCGCTGTACATGCTCCAAGCCTGCTCAAGGAGGATCTGGATGCTTTGTGGGCTATCGACAACGTAACCTCTGTGGATGGCGAACTTATCATTATTGGTCCCTACGCTGAGTCTATTTTAAATTGCATGTCTGAGTCCTCCAAAGGAGTTCCGGAGGATTGGGAGTCCGAGCCTGGCGAAGCAGAGCTGCCACCCCCTCTGCACACCTTCATCATCCTCACATTGCCTTTTCGACCGTCCCTAATGACGCTGCTTCCTCCGACACTGACACATCTTGTCTTGCTCAATGTCTCACAAATGCCACTACGCACGCTCCCAGCATCGTTACCCCTTCTTGCTCTCCTTGACCTCTCATTCAACTCATGGCTTGGCCCACTTTCGGCAAAATCGTTCATCTGGAGTGGAGCAAATGGACAAAGTTGACATTACTGGGACTCCGGGGTTGTGGGATATGTGACGCAGATGCATGGATGCTTAAGAAACGCATCGATGAACATACACTCATCGACGTGGAAATAGTCTTGACAGAATAAGTTTTTGTGTTGAGTCGATCAGCATGATTGTTTTCAATGTAAAGTTGCCTTGCAGAAATTGACTGACCCAAGGTGTATGAAACCTAATGATATGGTCATGGTATGATTTGCTGCCCACGTCCCGTCTCGGTAGGTACAGGCTGTTGTCTATACCGTACTATAGTGTCGAACGGAGTCAGATTTTGCGGATAGCAGTCAGACGCCGGCGGTTTGAATCATATACAACCCGTTGTAAATTACATGTATGACCTGCTGTAAAATACATGAATGTGAAACTCAGACGCCCGTCCCTACACCTCCACCTTCGGTGCCCCTGAACCATCCCCTCGCATCATCCGTACGGTGCACGTGCACTGTAGGCCGCTGCCCCTCGGTATGGTGCATGCGCACCGTATCCTGCTGACCCTCAGTACGGTGCACCTGCACCGTACGCTGGTGTCCCTCAGCACGGTGCACACACACCATATCCCGCAGACCCTCAGTACGGTGCACCTGCACCGTACGCCGCTGCCCCTCAGTATAGTGCACGCGATGCTGTGGGACAATGGTTACTCTTTTGTTCATTGGCTATCCTTTGAGACAATTGTTGTGTCATTGGCGATCAGCATGCCATGTGCTTTGCATATGTTTTACCCAGTTTTCCTCCCATGTGATGTTGTGAGACAATGGTTACTCTTCCTTTCATTGGCTATCCTTTGAGAGAAATGTTACTAAGTATTTGTGTCAGTGGCTATCAGTGGTGCACCGTGTGCTTTGCATCTGTTTTGTGCTATTTTCTTATCATGTGCCAATCAGCCTCACGTAACATTGCAAGACAATGGTATGTGTTCATCTTTTTGCTCTGCGCAGCATCTCAGATATTACTGTTTTCCCTTGGCTTTGCCTCCACTTTCAGTCCTTGCCTGTAACTTGGGGCTCCACCTACAGCAGACCACCTGCTTCTGATGGACCTAACGGCATAGTTCTTTGATTGGTCATGAAATGCAACAACTTACAAAAACCTGTTGGTATGCAAATTTTGTATAACTTCAACATGACTTGCTTCATCTAGAAGCTACTACATCACTACATTTCTCATACAGGTAGGTGTGTTTGGAGTGTCAGAGTCTTGCACACTGGTGTTGTCAGCAGGGGACCGGACGATCATTATCAATATTGGGCACCACAAGCAATGACTTGACCAGGTGGAGCGCTCTTGAGCCATTACCACATCCACAAAGAAAATTCCCATGCTACCAGACTACCAAAAGAAAAACCCCCATACTACAATATCCCGCTCATTAATCCTAGTAGAAACCCCTTAGACACTGATATAACCACAGAATCCACAGCAAGCACCAAAATGGTGGCCCCAATGACAGCCATCATCGGCAGAGGACAACCGGCCCGAGTGAACGTGGCACCACGACTAGACACACAATGCCGGCTGCAATATGATTCCCAGAACACCTGCAGGAGTGAGACTGAACAGGCTGCAGGCACACCTAATGCAGTGACAGCACAAGACTTCCTCCTATCCAAAAAGCTCCCCCCCAAGGGACAGACCATAACATACGACAATCTCACCACCACACTACTCCACCTTGCTGACTCCCAAGCCATGTCGAAAACCATGGAGAAGGGGATGAAGGTGATCTCCATCCTGATCACAGACCTGGCGGCTCATTTGACCATGGCATCAGTAGTGACTGACTATAAGGGCAACCTAGGCAGATGCTCTACACTCAAGCAGTGAACTGGCGAACGGGGATCCAAAATAGAGAACTATATACATGACACAGACATACCTGGCGAAGGGGGATCCAAACAGAAAACTCTAAGGAACCCCTTCACCACCTAGCTACGACTATAAATAAGCTTGGGCACCCGGCATGCTAGCCCGATCACCAAATGCCCGAGTTACATAAGCAATCATGCCAGTAATCACAGGGCTGGACAGATAAGGAAGGAATGATGTCAGAAGGGGCCGGAACAGGGAGGGAAATAAACGGAACATGAGACAGAAGGATGCTGAAGGCTAGGAGAAGCTTGGGGGGCACCAATTGCACGTTGTGATAATGCCCATGCCATGGTAATGGGCAAGCAGTGGTAATGCACATGGTGATAATGCACACTGCGACAATGCACACTGCAATAATGTGCATTGTGATGGTCCGTATCGTGATAAAGCAGTGTGTGATTGGGGTTCCCCTGACACCGACATCAATGAGCACCTACAGGGGTCTTCACCCTGGTCATACAGAAGATAGAAGATGCTGTGGCCAGAATCAGGTTGTTGACCGATAGCTTGTCAGGAACCATGGAAGAGCTCAGACAGGAGAGTGATGGTGTCAAGATTGGTTTTTAGGCGTTAATATCATGTATTAGTGAACACAGTGAATACCCAAATAACTTGTGCGAATAAGTATGCCGTTCAGCGAATAGGTGAACCAACAAATGTTCACAAGATAAGAGGGTTGCCCGAACGGAGCTCGCCCTATCTACAGTCATAGCGAAAATGGCCGGTGGCACTTGACGATGTAACGTGCAAGGTGTCATGGAAGGGCTGTCTAAGTAGGGACAATCCCTTCGCCGACAGCACAGAAAATAGTTCAAAGGCTAAGGTAACAAAGATGGAGTATGAGAACTCACCAGTGATGCCTAAGTCCTCTTCTGGTCAAAGATAGAAATCTCCAGGAGAAGGCTCAAGACCATGATCACAGCGAGGTCAAGTTTGCACAAGATGGACGACATATGATAATTGAACTGGGGAATATACATGTGAATGCAAACTACTTATACCGAATGCTCGTAAGCTATCAGTGAATAGGAAACAGACCGTCACGAGTCAGGGTTGGATAGGGGTGCGCAGTTGTGATACAACATAGATGAAATAAACATACAATAGAGTGAGAGAAGAGGGAGAACATGAAACGACGGAGAGTGAAGGTGGCGAAGGCACCTATGTACGAAATTATGTCTTGGGCCCGCATATATACCGCCCTGCACGGGCTCTTCATCTACTGGGTTGATCCCACACGACCTACGGGTAGGACATCCCGCGAATGCACCCTGCTCATATGAACACCAAAAGGGGGTTGGATCGAGAAGCTGATGGAGCTACTGACGAGCCATCATGACGGGTAGGGATGTCGATTGTGATTTAATGGTGTGCCTGCTGGCAAATGATGCGAGCAGCGAATGGCTGTTCGGCGAAATGCGAGGAAGGGCAAACGGAGATGACATAGGGGAGGAGTGGTCAAGGTGGAGGGTGAAGACGAGCAAACACAGGGGAGGAGTGACGAAAGGGGAAATGGGGATAACAAAGTGCAGAAAATACACAAGTCATGACAATCTGATCATAGGAACACCATCGAAAGAGGGTTGAGTAAAGGAGGTGATAGGCCCATCGATGACTGCCAAGTCGGTCCAAAGACGTCGATCGTGCTTTGACGGCATGGCTATGGTAAATGGCATGAACAGCAAAGATTGGTCGCCGAACACGGCAAGGGCGATCGGAACGAACACTGAGGTGGGGTGGGGAATGGGAGAACAGAGCATCTGAGTATGGGAAATAAACACATCATGACAGATGGCACTGCACAAAGAATAGTTGATGTGATCATGGAGAAAATCCTGGTGTTCCTGCCTGCAAGTGGAGACAGTGCCCTTGGAGGGCAGATGCAGCCCATGACATATGCTACAGCTGCAGGGTGGGGTTGCGATGTGAGGGTTCGTGCACAAGAAGGGGTAAACAGAGGCAGATTTTGGTTCATTCAGGGGAGCTGGGAGAACAGGTCTTGGCTGAGCTGGACAACATAGCCCTGGCAAAATGAGCCAACGATATATTAGGTGGCATCAACAACTCTGCCAACCACACAGTTGTCAGCATGAGGTGGTTAAACAATGGAGGGATACTCTTTGAATTTGAGAGCGAGAGCTCGGCGCAGTGGGTCAATGAGGCACAGCAAAGAATATAATGCATGAACACGTTAGCACCAGATGCAAGAATGAAAACCATCAATATTGAATGTGAGTGATCTCTCCGAGCAGCGAATGCTCTCGTATTTGCTAAACAGTTGCCATACACCGTATGCAGTGTGTTCCAGGCCAAACATGGGTCATGATTATCATGAATCGCCGTCCGTTGCTGTTCTTCAAGATGCAGATCAATTTCTGTATACGCACGCTCCTTCCGGTGCGCCCAAGCTTCTTCTAGCTCTAGCTCCTAATCGGTAGGAGCCTTCGAATCAACACATGTTGGACTGGGAACTCTTCCCATTATGACCTCCCACTGGTTGAGGGATCGCAGTGTCGATTCCATACTTGCGCTCCATGAAAAATAATTATCATGGTGCAACTTTGGGAACACAGTGTAGGCAGTACCAGTACTTGACTGGTAATTATTCATTTTATCCAGAGGCATAGCTGGCATTGTCACAGTGAATTATGCGTTCAGAAGGTAGGGCCGGGACTCATAACCTAAAGACAATTGTAAATTCCCAGTGGCAGTGAAAGACACTCTATAGGTATACACTACCTAAAGACATTATAAACTACAAGCTAGTTAGCTTTGAACCTCGTTATACAGGTTAGGCACTTACTTCCCAGTGGCAACGAAAGACACTGGGAAGACTACACTATTGTACATGCATTCATACATATATGTGTGTCTCAGAATGAGTAAGAATTAGAGCATGAACCATTTCCTAGTTAAGCTTTGGACTACGCTGAACTACTCGATGCTCATATTTTTCCTATAGCAACAGGTAATTGAGGAGTTGTAAGGGTGACTCTACCTGGTGCTCTACTCCCTAGAGCGGCACCTGAGGTAGAGGAGATCCGAAGAGATATATAAGTCAGTGAGCGAGTAAATACATGGATGGTGCACCTGAGGGGAGATCCAAAGAGAACAGAGTGAGGATCTCCTTACCTCAGCGATGAACTATATAGCTGCTACACAATAACATAATCAAGCCACACAACCAGCAGCGATGCAGAAAAGAATAAGGGAAGGATGCAACACAAGAGATATGAGCAAGGGAAATAAAAGGGAGAACAGGTGGCCCCCTGACATCACCCCCCCTCTAGGATGCGGTGTCCCGACGCATAAGGCTCCAGGGCAACAGTGCTTGGTCTAGCTGTTAATCCAAAATGAGATGACATGGCACGATGGGGGGAGCTGGAGAGGGTACAAGGACTGCGAACGAGAAGCAGAGTGGCAGGGCAGTGCGGAGCGCACGCGAACAGGATGCAGCACACATCAGATGTGCAGCCTGCGGGGGTGTCTCCGGTGTCATGTGGGCACGTGAGCTGTGCGAGCACGGTGAGGCATGCGCAGGCCATGGTTGTGGTGGGGTAGGCAGCACGACAGCGGGGGCAGCCGCACCTGCAACCGTGGAGGGGCTGCAACCACTGCAGGGAATGCACTGGAGTGCCGCGATGGCGGGAAATGCGCCTGTGTCTGTGCTACCAGGGCCCACGCAGGCAGCGGTATGGCCTATCCACATGTGAGGATTGTCCACAGCGAGTGGCGGTGCTACACCCCAAGGCGGGGGTGGCGCACATGCTGCGACTGCCACGTCCGCGTGATGCGGGAGTGGAGCTCAACCCGAATGAAGCGCAGGAAGCCCAGAAGCAGCCCTGCGGCTCTGGCACAAGCAACACCCACAGTGAGCACAGTGTTCGCGACGGCAACGTACAGAGTGGAGACACTAAGCCACTCACGCGGGGTATGCGCGACACTACTGCAGTGCGCAGGAGCAGCTCTGGTGAGTGCATGGCAGGCCCCCTGTGTGTGGGTGTGCAGGGCCATGTGCAAACGTGTGGCAGGCCCAGAGGTATTGCGGAGATGCATTGTTACGTATCGAGATTTCCACTAAGTCGGAACTAGAAAGGACGGCGGCTTCAACTTATAGGTTGCGCCCCCGATGAACTATCGTCCTAAGTATTTCGGAACTGAGTCGGAAGTCGGAAAGTACTGAACTAGAGGTTGGTCGGAACTTGAGTCGGAACTGAGGCGGAAGGCGGAAGACGGAAGGACTGAGATCTTGCTAGACTCGCTGTGCTAAGAACAGGAGATGGAGCGAAGGAAATCAAGTATCGAAGGTGATTATCTGATTGCAGAATAACAGACATACATGAGGGGGTTTTATACAAAGCGCAGAGCAACAAGTAATGGTGTTGTACTAAACAAATTCCGGAGGAAG
Organism: Gautieria morchelliformis; assembly: GCA_015179125.1. Classification (NCBI taxonomy): domain Eukaryota; kingdom Fungi; phylum Basidiomycota; class Agaricomycetes; order Gomphales; family Gomphaceae; genus Gautieria; species Gautieria morchelliformis. Next base: position 16,260 of record WHVA01000166.1, on the reverse strand, counting down.
CGGAAGTCGAGTACAATGTGTGGGAACTAACTAGTTGGGAACAATGGGACTACAAGGGGGGTTCAGGGTAAGGTAGAACAATGGCAAAGAACAAGGGGTCGGGAAAACATATCTGGCAACGAACTACAAGGGTGACCGGATATATGGTTTTGATGGATGGCGAGGTGGGTCCGGTGGGTCCGAGTAATAGAGTCGAAAGAACAAGGGAAATGTACAAGGGGCGGAATGGCGGAAATGTCGGAGGGGCGGAACGTGTGGCGGAACTATTGGAGAGGCGGAATGTATGGCGGAACTGAGGGTCGGAAGTCGGAAATGAACGGTCGTAACATGCGTGGCACGCATGGGGGGGCTGCATGAAGCGAGAGCTAGTGTGGGGGTTACAGGTGGGATCCTAGGGAGGGGCGTGTGTGCCGTGGCACGAGCGAAGGTGTGGAGCATGCCGGATCTCACCCCCCCTCTATGGTGCGTCATCCTGACACACCCTCCACTGTTCTGATCACCACACTCTCGCGACGACTGCACGACATCGACGGCGGCCTCTCCAACGCCCAAGCACTTGTCTCCACCCTCCAGCTATACCTTCCACAGCCAACAATGATGTCAGTCGGCTGTGCATGCAGGGCGATGTGAGTAGCCATGGCATCAAAAGGGCTGATCAGTGGGCGTGGGCGCACAGGCGAGGCAGGCGGGAAGGTGTGCCGGCGTGCCGGCACATTCTCCCAGGCTAGGGGACACGCTCGCGGTCTGCAGTTTCCAGTTACGCTTCTCGGTAGATCTCCTGGGGGATCTAGGACATGGTTCAGTCTGAAGCACGAGGCTTGGTTTGTGCGCCAGACCAGACACGGCGTAGAGGTGAGCTGCAGCACAGAGATCGCAGCAAGGCAGCCTGGGCGGTGGGGAGTGCTGTGTCCTAGAGCCACAACAGCTGCAGCCATACCTACCCATGACCTCCGTGACCAGCAGGGAAACAATGGATACGACAGGGGTGCGGGAGGCGTGCCGCCGCCATGACCCACGGTGGCTCAGTTATATCACCCACCTGCCTGTGTAATACACACTGCCACGCACCGAGCGAAACCACAACCTTAGCACGTGGGGGCCCGCGACGTACAGCGGGCGATGCAGTCCAGCACAGACACGCTGTCTCCACCAGGTCAAAGCACTCTCACCCTTCGCATGCCGTGCGCAAGGGAGGCGTGCTGGAAGCTCGTTCTGCTGGTCACAGCCACACGAGGACCAGCGTGGCCGTACAGACCTGTGTGGAACACATTCAGGGCTTCCACATTCCGCACACCTAACGCAGGCCGTCTATCAGGTTGAGCATACACCGCTTGCTGAGGGGCATCCCGGATCTGAATACCGGGGCCTTCAGCTGTGCACGGGTTGCGCTATGCCAAGAGACAGCAGTGGCGCACTGCGGACGTGGGTGCGGATGGGTGAGGCTGCACGGCAGCGTGACAAGCACGGAGGGAGGTACGCATCTGCGCATTTGTATAGTGCTGCCGTGGTCCGTTCTGTCCACGCTGTGTCTTTGCACCTGGGCCGGCAGCATGTGCTCGGCACTGTCATGTGGCACGGGAGGGGGACGGACATAGCCGACGAGGGTGAGGGTGCAGGGGTCACATTGTGCCCGTCACACCTGTGCTGCAGCCCTCCTTCGCAAAACGCTCCTTGACGTGGTGGCAGCGCATTGAGCACGGGTACACGCACGTCCACCTGGCCGGGGGCACAGCATCACTGCTGGTATGTCGTAGTGAGGGCCCCCCACGATGTCCTGCGGGTCTGCACAGGTGTCAGCATCATGGCAGGGTGTGTGAGGGTCTGGGCGCAGGGTGGAAGCAGCCGCATGGCCACGCTTGCATGCGTGAGCGGGCTCGGGCATGCCAGCATGGTTGTCTGTACAGGACCTCGCGCGTGTTCGCAATGTCGTGACACATGCGGCGCGGCGGCTGGGTCTCCAGCTGCTGCTGCCGTTGGAAGGCCCAGGGCCCGTTGTAGAGGACAGGAATTATAGGCAGTAGGTTCGGACTTGGTGATCAAAAGAAGACTAGAAATTAATTCACTCTCTCTGTGAATTTAGTTGTCACTCTAAATATATTATACACTACCTAGAAATTAATTCACTACAGTATTTCTAGGTCAAAAAATCGAAAGGAAACAAGACTAATTTACTTGCCTCTCTCAGTGAATTTAGTTGTCACTGAGAGAGGAGGGAAATGTGTCTCATGCGCATGTACTACTAGCCGGCGCTTTAGCGCCCGTGATGCCACGGTGTGCCATGCTAAGCGCCCATAGAACGTAGCACGGTAGTGAACAGCCGCAGCTCAAAAAGGAAATTTGTCCACAACCACCCACAAAGGGTCGGTTGGACAGAACATGAAAAGAAGTAGAAATACAGCTTCGAAAAATCAAAGAAAAATTTGACAAATCATAGAATGAATGTCAGCATGTTTTCAGGTCAAAATCAAAAGAAATCCGAATGGTGGAATCTATTTGGCTTGATTTTGGTGCAGGAGCATAAATGCACCCAACACCCGTAGTGTCTCCAGGTGGGGCGGGTCGTCGCGGTGCTGCACGGTGGACGCGCGGCGGGGTGCCCATGGCGCTGTGTGGGTCCGGGGGGGACGTAGGCATCAGATGGCGCATCGCAGCCAGGCAGGTGCGTGTGTGCCATGCATGGAGGCGAGTGCACACATGCACGGCGGCGCGGTCACGCCTGGGGCTCTGAGGGCCTATAGGTCGGGGATGCTTGTCTGCAGTATGCGGCGGGTCATCGCACTCCATGCACCGCGCCTCCTTGACTGCGGCCTCAGCTTCCAGGGCTGTGGAAAGGCTCGCAGTGGGCACAGACGATGCCGGCAGCGTCATCTCAGCTCTGGTCGTCGCACTCCATGCATGGCGCCTCCTCGACTGTGGCAAGGCTCACAGTGGGCACAGATGATGCAGGCAGCGTCGTCTCGGCTCTCACACCCTGTCTATGGTGCGTCGGGACAACGCACCCTATCCACCACCCTAGCTCAGGAACCGCTTGTCAAGATTGGTTTTTAGGTGTTAATATCATGTATTAGTGAACACAGCAAATGCCCAAATAACTTGTGCGAATAAGTATGCCGTTCGGTGAATAGGTGAACCAACAAATGTTCACAAGATAAGAGGGTTTCCCGAACGGAGCTCGCCCTATCTACAGTCGTAGCGAAATGGCCAGTGGCACTTGACGATGTAACGTGCAAGGTGTCATGGAAGGGCTGTCTAAGTAGGGACAATCCCTTCGCCGAAAGCACAGAAAATAGTTCAAAGGCTAAGGTAATGAAGATGGAGTATGAGAAATCACCAGTGATGCCTATGTCCTCTTCTGGTCAAAGATAGAAATCTCCAGGAGAAGGCTCAAGACCATGATCACAGCGAGGTCAAGTTTGCACAAGATGGACGATGTATGATAATTGAACTGAGGAACATACATACATGCAAATGCAAACTACTTATATCGAATGCTTGTAAGGTATCAGCGAATAGGAAAGAGGCCGTCACGAGTCAGGGTTGGATAGGGGTGCGCAGTTGTGATACAACATAGATGAAATAAACATACAATAGAGTGAGAGAAGAGGGAGAACATGAAACGACGGAGAGTGAAGGTGGCGAAGGCACCTATGTACGAAATTATGTCTTGGGGCCCGCATATACACCGCCCTGCACGGGCTCTTCATCTACTGGGTTGATCCCACACGACCTACGGGTAGGATATCCCACGAACGCACCCTGCTCATATGAACACCAAAAGGGGGTTGGATCGAGAAGCTGATGGAGCTACTGACGAGCCATCATGACGGGTAGGGATGTCGATTGTGATTTAATGGTGTGCCTGCTGGCAAATGATGCGAGCAGCGAATGGCTGTTCGGCGAAATGCGAGGAAGGGCAAACGGAGATGACATAGGGGAGGAGTGGTCAAGGTGGAGGGTGAAGACGAGCAAACACGGGGGAGGAGTGGCAAAAGGGGAAATGGGGATAACAAAGTGCAGGAAATACACAAGTCATGACAATCCAATTATCAGAACACCATTGAAAGAGGGTTGAGCAGAGGAGGTGGTAGGCCCAGCGATGACTGCCAAGCCAGTCCAAAGACGTCGATCGTGCGTTGACAGCGTGGCTATGGTAATTGGCACGAACAGCGAGAATTGGTTGCCAAACACGGCAATGGCGATCGGAACAAACATGGAGGTGGAGTGAGAAATGGGAGAACAGAGCATCTGAGTATGAGAAATAAACGCATCATGACACCGCTGTCCTAGTGCAGGCACAGACTGGCTCGTGAAGTTCTAGAAGGAAGGAGGTGCGTCATCTCGACCGTGGCTGTCCATCATCAAGGGATGGACGTAGGACTGGGGTTTCGACCATGCACATCCATGCGGGTGCATGCTAGGCTCCCATGGCTTAGCGGTGGTACGTTGGGCCAGGCGGTAGTGTGGCACGTGCGCGGGTGGAGGCGAGTGCGCGCAAGCACACTGTGGATGGGCGAGGACCGCGGAAAGGGCGCGCGAGGGGAGGTACGGGGCATCCCTGCCATTGCCGACTCGGGTGTCCCCACGCTGTATCCACTCGCATCGTCGCCTCCTTCCCTCACTGCACTCTCCGCATTCCTGGGTTGTGCGTTCCTGGATGGGGGCACAGCAGAGGCCGGTGATGGCATGTGCGCGCGCGTGGATGGGCGAGGACCGTGGAGAGGGCACATGGGGCTGCGACCTGCGTGGACACTTGCATGCGTGAGCAGGCGCGCGGTGGCGCGTCTGTCGGTACCGAACCTCACACGTGTTCGTGACATCGCGACGCGTGCAACGTGGGTGGTAGTGTGGCATCAGGGGCCTGGGCTCCTGCTGGTGGTGCTGTAAGGTCACTAGAGCTTGTAGTTGTTGGGTGCATTTATGCTCCTGCACCAAAATCAAGCATAATATATTCGATTGTGTGGTGTTTCAATCTCTTCTCACATTGTTCTTGTACCATGCACTCACTTCTCTGATTATTTTCGAAACTTTCCAGTCACTCCCTACCTCTCCACTTCATTTTGTTATCTCTATTTTCACAAGCGGCTGCACCCAGCGGAGTTTGAAATGACTTCAACGCGCGAGCTCTTGGGCGCTAAAGGGCCGGGTGCATGTATATGCTTTCTGAGACATTGTATTAATATAACAGTGACAATAAATTCACTGAGAGAGTGAATTTGATTCTAGCTTTCTAAGAGCTCTACCGAACCTTCCCTGCCATAACCCCAAGTTGCTAACAGTAGTAACCCTAGGTGGGGCAGGTCGGTGCGGTGCTGCGCGACGGACATGTTCCGGGGTGCTCACGGTGTCCCGTGGGTCCATAGGGGTCGGCGTCGCACTACCATGGACTGCGGTGGCTCGTCGTGGTCGTGCATCATGGATGAGTGGTGGAGGAGAGGTCAAATGGGAGCGCAAGGGAGACACATGGAGACGCGGCGGATTGTGATGGGTCGCACGGTACCTGCGCTTTCCTGGGTGCGTTCTCACCTCATACACCCTGACCTTCCTTCCGCTCATCTGGTCCTAACTCCACCCCTACCGCAGTGCCGTGCACCACGCCGAGGTCCTTGTTGGCCGGACTCTTGGTGCGCTGAATGGTGTCACGTGGGCTTGCCTCGCGGGTCTCTGTACCGGGAGCGCAAAGTAAGAGACGGAATGGACGGTGGCGGGGTCGGCGATTAGTGCACGATGTGTGCAGCCTGCGTCGCCTCGAAGGGACTTGATGCTTGTCGGAAATCCGTACAAGACGGGTGCGACGAAGGGCGCATCACGCGCCATGCCACGCACATGTCGACCTCAATTCCGGCCGGTCTGTGGAGCTCCTGAAGCACTTGGCACGTGTACGCATGGCATCGGGGCTGTACGACGTTGAGGTGTGGTGGGGCATCGTGGCACTGCATGGAGGGGCGACGACCACGGAGAGGCCACAAGAGGGGGAAAGCGGAGCACTCGGTGACTGAAGGGCCTTGCGTCCGCCAATGCGTGCCACGGGCCTTTACTGTGCACGCGTTGCATCGCCATCGAGCGCGCTAGACATTCAACTCACGGTCTGGATACGCAACCCGTCTGCATGGCACGCATGGTACGCATGCGTGTGATGATGCTGACGCCGACGCTGTCCCCCATGCACACAGTCTGGAGTCCTCTGGCCCTTCCTTCGAAACCTCTGTGACAAGCTCATGATGCTTCTGGGATGCGAGGATGCACAGAGTTGACATGACCGCGCGGTGTGTTTTCATGGCCTAGGGGGTGCCCAGCACTTTGCTCGAGATGTGGCAAGGTGGGTGCACGAAAGGAGGGGAGTACGTGGGCACACAGCGGCGAAGTTGGGTGCGTGCTGGGGATATTTCACCGTGCACCTGACCACTTGTGTGCTTGCCCTTTACTGGCCCTGCCTCATTGATCCTCCCTTAAACAGAATTAATTTAAAGAAGCACGATGGGAAACGGGAGGAGGCGTCGTGTCGTTGGATGGGGGGTCAGATAGAGGGGACACAAGGGTGGTCGGTCATAGAGGCATGAGGTCAAGGTATGATGGAGGCGAAAATGGAGGATGGTTTCGTAAAGGGGTGTGTGGTGTGTAGTGGACACCAGGGACTCAGATTGTAGATAAGTCATAATAAAGAAGTTGGGGGTTGGTGGTTTATGGTGCCGCCTTGGCCTTCAGAGGGCAGTGCACCCTACTGGCATTGCGCAGCGGTTTATAGTGCCGTCTGGAACGGTACACTCTCTCGCGGGAACACAAGGAAAAGTCCTTGAAGAAAGACACCAGTGGCAGCTGCTAACGCAATGTGGGATCCTTCCACGTTCGGTCTGCGCAATCTCCAGCCAGGCTGCCGGTCTTCAAGAAGGAAGAGGGATGTCACGGAAGTGACATACGCAACATGGAAACTCATCACGTTCGGTACACCCAGTCCCAACCGTCGGTCTTCAGGGGGTGACTCTGTTAGACTGTAAGGGCGACTCTACCTGGTGCTCTACTCCCTAGAGCGGCACCCGAGGTAGAGGAGATCCGAAGAGAACAGAGTGAGGATCTCCTTACCTCAGCGATGAACTATATTGCTGCTACCCAATGACATAATCAAGCCACACAACCAGCAGCGATGCAGAAAAGAATAAGGGAAGGATGCAACACAAGAGATATGAGCAAGGGAAATAAAAGGGAGAACAGGTGGTCCCCTGACAGGAGTCCACTCATCGAAATGTTCATGTAAGTGCCAATTATATCCATATCCTTAGACAATCAGCTTAATTACAGAAGCCATCCGAACAAAATAAACACTGGTAATATATTAGGCAACAGTGGGACACCCTAGCCCCTCGTGTTGCTAATAACGGATGTGCGGCAACCATTTCCCTACTCACCTCAACTGCCCGCTCACAATTGTAGCCATCGACACTCATGATATTGATGTGTAGCACCCGCAGAAACTGGAGAAGAGGTCCCGCAAGGACGCTGTACACTTCGTCCAAAGCCGCCAAATCCACCCGCAGAGTGCTGCCACAAAATCTATCCATACGCAATTCCATATGATGTATATGGTTGGATGCACTAATGGTAGACAGGACCTTCCCTAAGGCGTATAGGCGGCCACTTTGCATATCCATGCTCACCAGGCTTAAGATTTCAATGTTCACATTGAACGCCAGATCGATGGGGACCGAGGCTTTTGTTCTCGAGTCAGGCAAAGGTTTTCAGTTCAATCAAACGGGTGGTCACTCACACAGACATGGCAGGGAAATAAAGAGATGCTTGAGTGAGCTGCCGATGGTGCAAAGTAGCCGGTTGAAACTGTCATCTTTAGCCTCATCAGGGAGGTATATGTGCAATGTATGGATGTGCGATACGTCCAAATGTGATCGAGGTCCAAGGAGCCAGCTAACAGATCCGGGATTGTTGCGCCTGAACCTCATATCCAGGCGAGAAATGCAACACCGCTCGGTGTGTTTATTGTCGTCCGCTTGGGTGTCGTCCAGCGCCACGGGATTCTGAGACATCCACGTGGCGTCAGGATATAGGAGGAGGCATGTTAGGCTTCTGGCATGACTTATAAAGTTCATGAAGTCGTCCATGCCATTAAATTGAGCGCCGTAGATGCATACAAACGACACCGAGGGCAGCTCGAGTACCTTGCAAAGCGATTGTCGTAAATCTCTTTCCAGCCTGAGGTCATTCCAAGCCAGGCCATGAATTTCGATTTTCTGCACCTGGGTGAGTTTGGGCAATAATGGGGAGAGTGGTTCATCTAGCCCTCGCACGTCTGTAAAGCGTGAAACGTATGTCATGTCAGGTAGCTTCAGCACTCGGATGTAATTGGCAATATGGGGCGAGTTGAGTAGAAGCTGATCCAGTCGCCGGATTTCTGCATGGAGCTCGCGATACTGCCATAATGGATACTTAAACTTTATGCGGTGAAAAAGGCGACGTTGGCTTGAGGGAACCCAAAAACGGCAAACCAGCGAGCAGGTGCGCAGGTCAAAGCGCCTAAGACCGTCCTTCTCGTCAACATGACCGATAATTTCATCGATGAGTTCTAGGGCTAGAATATCCATGGTTTTTTGCAGGATTGCAGTGGTGGTGGCGTTGACCTCGGAATAGGAAACGTTGGCTTGACGCTGAACGGCGAAGCTAATGGCTCGGATCCGGGAGCTCAATTATCTGAGATGTAACGTGCCTTAGACATCTTGATTGGATTTGTATCAGTATGTACTCACACTCACAGTGGATGACTCTCCGTAGTCCTAAATCCCTACGAATAGAGCGACAGACTGTGCAAAGTCAGTGCGCGTGCGGAAGGAGAGTCAAAAGGCGTACGTTGCGTGTGCGAGGAGGTCGCTAAATAGGATGCGGACGTGTCGGGGGACTCCTATATAAGCCTGCAGCGCGCAACGGGCTGCGCACCGTACAAACGCTGTGTTAGGCGAGTGAAATTTGAGCGTAACTTCATGGGAAGAGAGCGTAGGGGTAAAGCATCCCTAGGACAAGATAAAACATCAGGAGAATAAGCGGCAAACGGAGGCAAACGGATGGAAAAATGACGCGGTCTCAATAAAGACGAGGAGGAATTTGACTAGAGTAAGGGGCCGATACCGCAGACCCCTTGCTCTGGGAATACGCCGGGGAAGGAGGAGTATGTCTCGGAAAGTATCAATAAGATAAGGATGCCTGGTGCCTGCTGGCTGCAGCTTTCCCATGATTTCAAGTTGGGGAGCCCTTGCACTGCTTGCAAAGCAAGGGGTGAGGAGAGAACGCAATAGGGCCACAGGCAAAGCGCACGATAGGCAAGCACAATTTTTCAATTTTGCATTTTGAGCGTGGCGACGATATACAAGCGAAAGAGAGGATGGTGAGCTGAGCAGAGAGGATGGTGAGCTGAGCATAGAGGAAGGCGCGCTGAGCAGACAGGAAGGTGAGCTGAGCAGAGGGGAAGGTGAACCGAACTAGGAAAGTACGCCCATAAAGGTATGGTACTACCTTCCTATTTGGGACAATTACATAATGAATTCGCGTGCGGGGAACCACATGACGCGCAAAGGCAGTGATCGCGCAAAGGCGCGAGTCAAAAAAAAACTTTTTTTTTTCTTTTAAATTCGTGGAGGCGTCTGCACACGCATCTGAGTGAATGTCATTGAATAAGTGTAAAGAAGGACAACAAAGACAGGAGGGATTGAAGGGATCCTACTGTGCACGGGGGAAATTATTCAGACTTACAGTTCAGGGCAAAAACAACAAAGAAAAACCTAGTCAAAACATTGTTCTTAATTTTTTTTCTTCTTTTAAATTTGTCGAGGCGTAAGATATAGTGAATCCGCGGGCTAAATACCCTTGTTCCTGCATGCAGTGAGTGCCTCAGAATTAGAAAGTTTCTAATTCTAATAGAAACGGGGCGCTCGAACCATGCACACGCATCTGAGCGAATGTCATTGAATAAGTGTGAAGAAGGACAACAAATACAGGAGGGAATGAAGGGATCCTACCGTGCACGGGGGAAATTTATTCAGACTTATAGTCCAGGGCAAAAACAACAAAGGAAAACCTGTATGAATCATTCGACGGATCGAGCCAAAACGTCCAGCGTAAGAGCTATAAGAGCAAGGATAAAATGATATGATTGACCGGGGAGCAGACTTTGGAGAGAGACTCGAAAACGAGGCACTGCATGGATGGACCATAAGTCATCCAGTCTCACGTGTGCCTGGTGCCTGGGGCTTTCCCACGATTTCCCCGGGGACGAGGCCTGGCTGGATCCATGGATGATCATGGATGATCATTCAGAACCTGGAGATGGCATCGGGATCTAGGCGACTCGTAACAACCGACTATGTATGGACTCCCAAGTGTTAGAATTGCAAGCAGCGGATCGCGAGTATAAGGAAGAAGTTTGCCAACTCTGTTGCAAACGCATGTAGATACAGTCACGTAGCTGCTCTATTTAACTAAAAAGGACAATAGCAACATAAAATTGGAACAAAAGAACAATAAAACAATGGGGTGGCTTAACCGGTGTGGCACATTGTGCATGCTCACATAATCCATTATCTCGACACACTCCCTTGAGCAAAACAAGGTGCGAAACGCACTCCCTCAATCAAAAGGCTGCATCTTCGTCGGAGGAATCTTCAATGACGACTTGCGCAGTGTCTTCAACGGCATTGTCTGGGCAATTCAACTGGTAATGACCTTTTTTACCACACTTGAAACAGGTAATGCCCGAAAGTGGAGTACGAGGCTTGGGCTCGACTGACATGGCTTCCTCGGAATCAGGTTTATCATTTTTGCGAACAGGTAAAATCGGTTTAGCGGCAAGTTGACGAGCTTCCTCATTGATGAGGCGAGCTTTCACAATTTCGAGCGAAATGGCTGGTTCGGGTTTAAATTCGTCTTCGTTGGTAATAGCGGCAATAGAAGCGTCGAGGGAGATAATGAATGAATCGTAGGAGCGTGGGAGACCTTGAGTAAGAACGAGAATCTTGTCTTCATCAGTGGCAATGTAGCCAACTTCTTTCAGGCGAAAGGCGGCTTGCTGAACATTTGCAATCCAGCTGCTCATCGACTGGTCGGCACGTTTTGTCATGGTATTAAATTTCCGACGTAGCGTCATGCGAGTGGCAAAACCTTGTGCACGGTGCATTCGCTGAAGTTCGTTCCAGAGTTCTCTCGAGTCTTCATTGTGGGCATGTGGGAGTTGAGAGGGTTTGAGGTGGAGAACGATCTCGGCATGGGCTTCAGACTGGCGTCTTTCATAAGCACGAATAGTCTTGGAATTTGCTGAACCAGTAGGCCTGTTTTCCGTTCCATCAACTACTCCCCATAAACCCTTCTTTACAAGTATAGCGCGCATGTATAGTGACCATTCGGCATAGTTGCTCTCGTTGAGCTTCGCAAAACGTACGTTTTCTGGCATGGCGGCGCAACAAATGACAGTGGGGTGATCCAAAAAGGTGTGGCGATATGAAAACGTATGCGGTTCGATAAGATGGCGGCGCGACAACAAATGTCTACTGGCTTCGGCCCCAGTGGCGGGTTATGACGAGAACGGATTTCGATGGCACTGCAGGAAGAGCGCCCCCTGAAAATCAGTACAATTGGCGCCTGGAGAATCAGTCCATAAGGGACTGCTAAAAAGTTCAAAAGGAGCCTGGAACCGGCTACCTTAAGTTTTTTTCCCCCGATCGGCACGGCCTGAAATTCAGTAGTGATCATGAACATTTTAGCGCAATTTGTGGCTTGCCGGCAGCGGTTTTTGCGCGGTATCCAAGTGCTTTTGGGACTTCTATATAGCCACAAATGAACTTGATTTCAGGTTGTAAATACATGGCAGGCGATCACATAGCAAACCGTAGGAGCGAACATGTACGGAATAAAGAGCAAAAAACAGAGCTAGACCATCGAGACATCATGAGGACCCATAGTAGCGTGCAGAGTCGAGCGCATCGTTGAACGTGCTGGGAATCGAAGCGAGTAGGGAATTGAGATGGGGAGAGCGAGCTTGGCATCTAGGTAAGTGGTACGTGCAGGGAATATATCGAAAGCAAGTCGCGTGTGGCAGAAAACGAGAATGTGTCAGCAATCGAGAGCGATGAAAGATATCGAAATGCGATGAAGGGGCAACAGGGAGTGGATACGGCAGGGAGAGGCTGTGAGAGTGAACCACTGTGGAAAGCATAAAGCATGAGTGACGAGCTTGGCTGCACGAAAGAGGTATGGGAATACGATGAGACGGCTGACTTAGTCGCGGTATCGGGCTGTGCAGAGGAGAACGAAGGTGAGCAAACATACAAGAGGATGCGGCACATGGATAACCTGGGGCCGGTATGTCCTGCCGCTTGGACTTCCTTACAGCGGGCGCACAGAGAGCGGTGGAAGATGAGGCCTGAAAAAATGTCAGAAAGGAGATCTCATTAATATGAAAGGTTTACCTTCGGCACCTTCTGTATAGTTATGTGGGGAGGAGGCACACGGATCGGCTTGAAATGGGGATTGGAAGAGGAGCTTTGACGGAGAGAGGGGATAAGCTCCGAAAATGAGCGGTCGGTAAAGGTGCTGTCGTCTGGTGGTGATGAGAGTCCAGCTTTCGCACTAGCCCGAGGTGAGGTCCCAGAGCCTGAAGGACCAATTATAAATAATATATAAATAATATATGCACATTGAAAGGGCTAACCGTTAGATAATGATTTGATAATATCATCAGGCCCAAGGCCTTTGGAGGCTAGCGCCTTCATAAGGTCTACAAAGGGAAATTAGGTGGGGGCGCGAAGAGATTGGCATACGCACTCTCGACCTGTTCTGAGGAATACGAGCATGAGCTGGATGACATTTGTTTTTCACCAGATGTAGGTATGGGGAGCGAGGAAGGTGATGAAGGTGAGAGGTTGGTTTGGTGATGAAGATGAGAGTGCGAAAGAACGTGCTTATATAACTCTGCGGAAGTCGAAATGACATTAGCAATTTTTTCTAGTCCCGCATGCAGGACAACTGGTTGACTCACTCCGGGGCTCGAAAATTCTGTAAGAGGTAAGTGCGTTCTAATTCCAGAAGTGCGTTCTCGTTCTAATCCCACACCAGGACCATCCTCCATCGCGGGCAAGGAACCGTGCCTCTGTGTGCCCTCTTGCACCAAGGCGCTGGGACGAGTTCAACGTGAACGTCACCGGAAGCGGGTGCAAGCTGCACTACTTACAGCCACTGAGAAGCAATACGAAGCTTGTGAGTAAACACTGGTTCAACTTGTCTATTGTCAGCTAATTATTTCCATGGTACAAAAGTCCCAAGCACTATACTGCGTTCCCCTCGTAAGCAAAACTTCCAACCAGATCAGGATCTGCGACGGCGCATATCTTTATACTTTGCTCGGATCTACGATCGGGATGCCGCAGAGATCAGGAACCTGATTCCCCTCACTATGACACGATGGGGGAAGGTCCGCATTGCAAACGGTGGAGATAAAATACGAGCACGTTGTGCAGTAAGTCTTGCTCAAGCGCTATCAATTCGTGACTCCTCATTTATCCGGGTGCGTCTCATCTATTCATTCTTTGAGGTTACTTGAGACTAATTTAGTTTCTCAATAATCAGTACACACTCATGGTTGCCAATAACCATCGTGGCCACGATCAACCGCCACAACGCCGTCAGATTTTTTACGGACAGCTGGACTGTATTCTCGACCTTGAACTCCCGGCGTCACGCACGCTCAACCTCGCGGAACCTACCCGCTTCTTACTCGCGGTCGTGATTCCTTGTTCGACTGGAGGACGGGACGCTACGTGCGAGGTTACGACATATTCAAATACCACCACGCCGATAGCAATTGATCTCCGTACAGTGGAGTGCGTGGTCGGCCGAGTTCAACGCGGGAACGAGTGGGGGATTATCGACCGAAGTGGCGACTTTGCTCGCACAGTGTTCGTTGACCCCGTGGATGATGAAGACTAGCTGGGGAGGCCAAGGGTGCACTGCGTATATTTGCATTTCATACGCCTCGCGTCGATCGCGTAACAAAGCATGCTCACTCGCATGCCCACACGCTGTCAAACTCCCGTTGCACTCGCATTGTACTCCCACTCCCACTCCCCGGACTCCCGGACTCGCAATGCCGCACTCCCCCTCACACTCCCTCGCTCTTCCCGAGCTCACCCTCCGGACCTGGACTCGGACTCCCGCGCTCGCCCTCCGGAGCCGCACTCGCCCCCACGTGATTGCATCGGTAGCAAATGCGTCGTGGGCCGAGTTCGACGTGGGAGCGAATGAGGGATCATCGACAAGATTTATTTTTATTTATTTTTATTTTCATTCACTTACAGCGTTTGTTGATGCGGTAGACGACGAGGTTAATACTAGTAGGTAAACGGCCGCTTACTTTCACTTCTTGTGTGTGCAAATAAATTGTATTTCATTTTGTGTACATTGAAATTTTTGTACCTTGGTACAAGTCCTAATCCAAGCCTAGGATCAGTACCTTAGCTTTTGAAATTTAAGGGGCGCCTGGCAAGTGCAAAAAGGAGCGTCTCAGCGGCGTTGGCTTGAAAAGCGCTGGTATACAGCGCCTATTGTTTCTACAGTGATGGCACGACAATGGAAACAGCTGGCTTCGGCCCCAGTGGCAGGTTTCAATGGATATGAAGGTGCGACAACGATGGTGATAACGATCAACAGACGGCGGGGCGGCTTCGTTCTTATGCGTTTGTGTTACAATTGCAAGCAGCGGATCGCGAGTATAAGGAAGAAGTTTGCCAACTCTGTTGCAAACGCATGTAGATACAGTCACGTAGCTGCTCTATTTAACTAAAAAGGACAATAGCAACATAAAATTGGAACAAAAGAACAATAAAACAATGGGGTGGCTTAACCGGTGTGGCACATTGTGCATGCTCACATAATCCATTATCTCGACACCAAGTCGAGTGACGTCACTTGGATTGCCTTCTCTGTTGATGTTGCGCCCACTCGACATATACTCACCAAATGGGGTTGTGGACACGGACAGTGCTGGATTTAGTCTGGAAAGGATTCCCCATGGAAAGACAGACTTGCATAAAGTGGGATTTCAAAAGTGGGAATACTTACCGTCATTTACATGGATTCGAAACATCTGATTACATTTCGCAATACCAAGTTGTATAGGAGAAAAACGCGTTGAGTGAGAGCTGGGAGTTTATCGTTTGACATATCCACAACTTGATGTGCCCACGGCCTGTGACAGTGTGCACACCACATGCATCTGAGGTCCTAACTCTGCTAGCTCCTGAGTACCGAGTCCTAGCTCGGTGACAGTGAACCAACGTACGTGCCCAATTTCGTGCCCGTTTTCTGATGCCTAATAGCCAGGCTGGCATCAGTCTGATCATTTGTAGACTACGGTTGGTAGGGAGCCTTGGCAAGATATCAAAGCAACTAGAAATCAGCTTGACAATATATTATTACGCCTATACCCTACATCTGAATACCAGTTGTATAGGAGAAAAAACGGTTCGGTCAGCTCGGAGATGCGTCTGAAGAACGATTCAAGACAGAATTGAATGGCGGTCGAAGATGGGGGTACAATGGTTTATCGTACTATTGTCTGACTCATGCCACGCGCTGTGGACACAGCATCTGGCTCCTAACGCCTAACTCTCCTGGCTGCTGAGTCCTAGGTCTGATGCCCAGCCTGATGTTGGTAAGGATGCTTGATAGGCAGGACGAGGGATATTTGGCAAGCAGGCCAAGATATCAAGCAAGTCTAGAGAAATCAACATATTATTGTAGAGGCTCTGGACCCTTGGGGGCACGTGGAAACAGGTCATGCACAGCTGCATTGAGAGTGAAGCTTAATAAGGCGGCGACTTGGCAGCAGGGTGTCGAGGACCCTTGACAAGTTCTTTCCCTGGAGAACGAGGGAAGGAATCCATTCAAAGAAAAAAAAGTTGAACATACCTCCAGGCTTCTGCTGCATAGCTCCCGCTCGGTCCTTTCATTTCGGGTCATGCGCCGATACTGCGGGCCCCGATGCAGGCACCGAGGTCTGAGACACACCGTGGGATCATGCGGCAGCCAATGGGGCGGCCCCTGTCATGATCGCACGCTCGAGATAGGCTCCGATCCATGCCGCGGCCAAACAGGGCGCAACAGCCAGCTCCCACGGGCATCTCCGTGTCCCGGACTTGACGTTGCGCACCCCGCGCTGCCCAAACACGCACCCTGCGCCCGCGACACCCTGCCAGCAAATTTGCTGTACAGTCGCGT